>JANHMN010000014.1:11278745-11316833 GCA_030674055.1 Rhabdomys pumilio | reverse complement strand
AGAGAGAGAGAGAGAGAGAGAGAGAGAGAGAGAGAGAGAGAGAGAGATCCAGCACAAAAACTGAAATTGAGGGTAAAGAGGTGGGGAAGATCTGGGAGGAGTTAGTGGAGTCGAAAGCATATGATCAAAATATATTACATATTTTTTTAAAAAAAATTAAAATAGAATTAAAAGAACAAAAATACCAATAAAAAGAACAAAACAAAATAAAATGAAACCTAATTTGCCCTTTAATAAACAACCAAACAAAACTAAACCAAAGCAAAACAAGAAAAACTTTAAGTCTGTTTATGTTGGCCAAATGCGTCTGAGCATAGGACCTCTAGAACGGTCAGTGTTCTAAGTGAAACTCTGTTGGAAAAAAGAAACAAAAACAATAACAAACAAACAACAACTAAAACCTGGTTTTGGTTTTTCCATCAGACATCAGTTGCAAATCTCCCTTATGTCCACCTATTCTTCACAGTGCTATAATTTTCTGGTTTGAACTTATTCAAGTTCTGCTGATGCTGTAACAGTCTCTGGGATTTAATATATGTAACTCTTTTGTAGAACTCTGTTTCCTTAGAGTCATCCTTCACTCTTTTTCTTATAATCTTTCTAGCTCCATTACACATAGATTCTTAAGCTTTAAGGGAAGGGGCTTGCTAAAAAACACCCATTTAGAAGAGTGCTACAAAGTCTCTCACTCTTTGCACACTGTGTAGTTGAAACTCTTCTAATCCCCATCTACTGTAAGAAGAAGCTTTTTCAATGAGAAATGCACAATGCACTGACCTCTGAGTACAGCAACATATTATTAGGACTAATTTTACTACAATATTCTTAAGTAGAATAAAAGTAGTTGGTTGTGCTGTAATGTTCAGGATCTCTCTAGGCTCAGGTTTTAGGCCACTTGTAGAAATATCAAGCATAAGTTCCATTTTATCAAGTGTACCTTGAATTCATTAAACTTGATTCATTACTCACTGTGTAGATGAGATTTGTGCCAACATGACACAAATTATAGAAATTGAAAAAAATGGTTCCATGTAGAACATTCTTTTAATTAGTGATTGATGGAACATGGCCTTTCCCTTTGGAGTTGGTACCACCCCTACATTAGTGGTCCTGTGTTCTACAAGAAATCAGGTTTGTATTTCATGATGACCAAGTCAGTAAGCAGCAATACTCAATGACATTTATATCAGTTCGTGACTCCAGGTTCCTGTCCTGTCAGGTTGAATTCTTGTCCCGACTTGCTTTGATAATGAACAGAAAGATACAAGTGTAAGTCAAATAAATCGTCTCTTCCCCAATTTGACTTTTGCTCAACATGATTCATTGCTACAATAGAAACCATAAACAAGAAATTCCCATAAGATTTTTGCCACTATTGAATCAGTATATCTGGCAGGCAGGTAGCCATTATAGACTTCAGGAGTTTTTTGCTATGTGATGTTGCTGATGTTACTTTTCTCTGCCTTAACATATAAGGAACCTTACAATAACATGAACAATAGTCTTTAGGGGTGAAGCTTCTAATTGGGAACTGCTTGATTTCTCCATGTTTGACAGTATGTTCAGAAATATGGCCTTACTAATAGGTTGTGAGTAGTAACCAAAAACCTTAATATTATATATGATACATATGGTACCTATTTGATCAATCACTCAAAAAGATGTTGCTAATTTTTGAAACAAGATTTTACCTAATGTCATATCTGTTTGGAGCATTGGTTTTTGTCCATTATATGTTGCTTTAATTTTTGTTCTATTTGTATATGTTCATATTTTGGCAAGATTTTACACTAATAGGTTTCCATATGGCTTTTCAAAAGCCCTTTAGAGTTTGTTGTTTCCCCATATTTCTTCTTTTATTATGGTCTTCTACTACTTTCCCTAATCATCTTACTCTATTTTCCAACTTCTATCTTTATAACATTATATTTTGCCTCCCTTTCTCTGGTAGAATTTTTCTCTCCTCTACTGTCCCTTACTTACTTCCTAACCATTGTGGTTTGTTTGTTTATTTTACATTCTGATCACTGTACCCACATCCTGATCGCCTCTCCCAGAAACCTTCCTTTCTCCTCTGAGATAGTGGAGGCCCCCCTGGGTATTCTCCTACCCTGGCACATGAAATTTCTACATGGTTAGGCACTTCTTCTCTCAATGAGACCAGACAACAAAGCAGAGTTAGGGGAATGAATTTTATAGACATGTAACAGCTTTAGAGATAACCTCTGTTTTATGTGTTCAGATCCTTCATAAAAACTGGATGGAACATACATGCTGAGATCCTAGGACCAGGACATATTAGCTCTTTGGTGGGTACTTTGGTCTCTAAGAGAGCTGAAGAGCCAAGTTAATTGACTTTGTTGGTCTTTCTTTGGAGTTCCTATATGCTTCAGTGTCCTCAATCCTTCTCCCAACTCTCAAGCTAAACCCAATGTTTGGCTGTGAGTGTTCTTATCTATCTGAATCAAGTGCTAGGTGGAGCTTTTAGAGGAGAGCAGTTCTAGGCTCCTGTCTGCAGGCATAACTGAGTATCATTAATAGTGTCAAAGATGGGTGCTACCACATGGGCTGGGTGTCTAGTTGGGCCAGTTATTTCTTTGCCCTTCTCTCAGTCTCTGCTCTATCCCCAATCCCTATATTTCTTATAGACAGAATACATTTTAGGACAAAGTTTTTGGGAGTGGGTTAATGTCTCTTTTGCTCTCTGAGGTTCCTGCCTGGCTACAAGATTTAGATTGCATATCCAGTTAAAACATTGGCATGTATAAATAATGTGTTGGCGGTATCTTTAAATTGAATGTAGTATTGTATTCTTCCTTTCTTCCTTCTTTACTTTCTCTTCACTCCTTTGAGCCCCCACGTCTTTCCTTCTATCTTCCCTCTATCTCTTACTTGCTTTTGTTTTCCTCTTGGTACAAGTGATCTTTATGTCAGCCAAATACTCTAAAACTGATCCTTATCACCAGCCTCTTTTAAAGAATTATTTTTGTGGGGCTGCAAAAGTCTTAAGAGTTGACATACTTGTTTATTCGCTCTGCAGCCTAGTCATGCCCTGAATTAGTGATTCTCATGGCTCAGGTTCCTCTATCTCAAAGGCATGTTGAACTGTATATATTCTGATTGGTAAAAATTATTGATAACACTTTATCTTAATTAGAGGAATCAGTTTTGATATACTCCCTGTGCCTTAGTTTGGCTGGTTAAACAATGTCTGTTAGTATACTCATTTGGATACCAGTTATTCTGTTATTAAGGTAGATTTGGAAAGCTGACCCCTGAAATTGTGCTTAACAGGGGTCTATTGTTACTGCTCTGCTATTTATTACTTGTATACTGTCTCTTCATACAAAATTTAGAGAAGGTTATGGTATAGAAAATTATTTTGTTGTCTAGTTCTCTAAAAGTAAAACATAAAATGTGTGATTAGGAAGAGAGAAGCAGCCCCACCTTTCACCATACTATTCAGCACACAATCACTTTGTCAACATACTAGCTTTACCATTTTCAATGGTCACTTAAGATGAAGAGACAGACACCTGTTTAGGAAAGAGTGGCACACATGTATCCTGCCTTATTCTTGTTATTTAATCTGAAGGACCAGAAAGATGCCTTTTTAAATAAAATTTTTTATTGGTTATTTTATTTATTTATATTTCAAATGTTATTCCCCTTTCCAATTTCACCTCCATGAATGAACCCTCTATTCCCTACCCCCACTCCATCTCTATGAGGTTGTTCCCACACCTGCCCACCCATCCCTGCCTCAGCATCCTGGCATTTTCCTACCCTGAGTTCTCCTACAATGGGTCATCACTCTTTAAAACCCCTTTGTGTTTTTCACACAATGGGATGGAGAGAGCAACCAAGCTGCAAAGCCTTCAGCCCTCAAACTTTTCTGCCTATAAGAGGTGTAGAGACAAAGAGAGAGTAGAAAGTGAGAGAATAGCCAACTGTGACTGGCTCAACTTGAGTCATCCCATGCCATGAGAGAGCCCACCCCTGACACTATTAGTTATATTCTGCTATACCTGCAGACAGGAGACCAGCACTACAGTCAACTGAATGACTTTACCCAGAAACTGATAAAAACAGATTCAGAGACCCACAGCCACACAATAGGCAGAGCTCCAAGATTCTTGTGGAAGCGGGGAGGAAGGATTAAAAGACACAGAGAGGTTAAAAACGGGAAAAAAAAAACACCTATAGAATTAATTAACCTTAGAACATACAGACTCACAGGGACTGACTCACAAACAAGAAAGCATGCATGGTAATGTTCAATTTCTTCCACATATATGTAACAGGTGTACAGCTTAGTACTCATATAGAACCTATAACAGCAGAAACAAGGTCTACCTCTGACTCTGTTGCCTGCCTGTGGGTCCCCTTCTCTTTACTGGATGATCTTGAAAACATCCTGTAACTTTTAGCTTTAGTGGAAGATGATGTGCTACAACTTGATATTCCAAGTTCTACTACAACTTGATATTCCAAGGTATATATATTCCATTTCTCCACAGAGAAAGGGAGATGCGCATAAAGGAAGGGGAGATGAGAAGGAAGGACTGGGAGATGAGTGAAGGAAAGCTCTGACTGAAATTTAAAATAAAATGAATGGATGAATGGATGAATGAATAAATGAACAAAAATCCTACGTGAAAGCAAAGTGAAGAATTTTTTAATATTCATCATATAGAGTTAATTATAAAATTTAAAACAAGTGACTTGAAAACAATAGCTACAATAGCTCTAGATAATGAACAAAATTTTTCCTTTCATATTTTAAACCTTTGAAAAATATTCCTTATAGCAAGAATTTATATTATATTTGACAGAATTTTTTTTGCCTAAACACACTGCCTTTGAAAAAGACTGTTGCTTCAAAGCTACACATAGAAATGTCCAGTACTTTTCAGTATATCTTACAATGCAGAAAGTAATAAATAACTTTAGTGAAATGAATAACTTTAGTGTAATGATTTCCTTGGAGAAATGATCAGGAGAGATTTTATAAAGAAGAGCAAATGAAACCAGGAGTTTTTAGCCACTCACTGACAGCAGAAAGAAGGAGAGCTCTGTTCTGTAAAGTTTATGCCTTAGCCTCCACTGTCTTCACTGTATTCAATATTTCTCTTTTGTCTGCACATTTCCAGTACTTATGCTAATTGCATTTACACTTTTCCCTGTTTTTGCAAAGAAAGGAGATGTTTTATTTAACTATTAGAATGTGTCTTCTCTTTTCCTAGGAGAAGGAAATAATTGGATTAATCCATTTTAGAAATATATTTTATTTGACATTTACTCCTCATACTTAGAAAATGGATAATAGGAGATGTTGAACAGAATTTCTTTAAAAAGAATTCTGCAAATATTGTGATGGTTTAGTATAATACACTGTGTAAAAAGTCTTATTCGTGAGGTAACATGTTTGAATAAATGCAGTCACCTTAACAAGGTACATTCTAAAGTGTATTGTAAGAGCATAATAACCTTATGTGGATAATTAATAAGGGAATGTAAGTAATAAATAAATTGAATGCAAGTGACAAGATGACTTTATAGATTTCACAAAAAACATAATTCAAAATAGACATCATTCTCTAATTCAAACCACAGACCTAAATTATACCACTCAGAAGACATTTTGTCTGGCATATTTTTCTTATACATGCTACTTATGAAAGAAAGTTAACACTTTTTTTTTTCAGACAGGATTTTTCTGTGTAACTTTGACTTCCTGGAACTCACTCTGTAAACTAGACTTGCTATGAACTCACAGATAGCCTGCTGCCTCTGCTTTCCAAGTGCTGGGATTAAAGACATGTGCCACGAACAGCTGGATTTTTTTTTTGCATTTTTAATCTCTTGAGATGGTATTATTGTGGATATTTTTTCAAAGCCAGTCATCACAGACTCAAGCACTTCAAAGACTATATATAACACAGGCACAAAATTTTTGCATATACTAGTTATAACTAAGGAAATTATGTAAATTTAGAAAGAACCACTAGAAATTAAAAATGTATCCAAAAGTAATTACTAAATTTATTAAGTTATTAAAATTACTTATTTATAACATTCTTAAAAGATTAATATGATCATTAGATAAGATTCCAAAGCCTTTTTGCAATATTTTGTTCACGTATACTTTTTCAAGAAATAACATCTATCATTTATACTCATATTATTAGATATAGCTATGCAGATATAAAGCCCTTTTTGATCTCTCAGCTGTAGTGACTTGTTACAAGGAGTATGATATTATCCAGTATTCCAGTGTCTAGAACACCTGCTTGTGCAGTTAGCCTTGAGTCATTGTCAAACTTTCTTTCTTCTTACAGGGTTGACCTAATAACCTGAGTTTTATCATCATAGCCAAGTGACAAATACCATAGAAAATTCATAAATATTTTATGCGTTGGCATTGATGTGACACATATCTCTTATAATTATATCTGTAACACAAAATCAGAGTCATTATCTATGTTAAATAGAAATACAATGAACATGGTCATGCCTGTATACAGGAAGTAAAACAGAAAATGGTTGAATATAGACAATATATGTCTTAAGTAATGACATCATCTCTTCTCATTACACTGGATACTGCTCCTTCCTTCTCTACATTAACATATATGAGTAGAAAGTCTGGTAGACTTCTGCTAAATTTCTTGACTTCTACTACCTTATCATGAATGATTTTTGTCATCATGGGATATACCAATTGATAAGGCATGGTTGGGCTGCCCTTACCTCCAATTGGCTAGGCCTCATGGTCATGATTCATAACTCACACATAGCGGCTTCTCTTCCATTAATGTTCTTTTATCTCATGGTTCTCCTCTGACCCACAAGCCCAGAAATCCTAAACCTGACTTATATCTCTTCTGCCCAGCCATTGTCAGTTGATATTTTTATTCACCAATCAAAAGTAACATGGGTCTATGTGCAACTCTCCTGTCTCTGGGACAACCAGGTATTGTGAAACCAGTATTAGCATTAGAATACAAACAGCATTAGTCCAACTCACTACAAGCTGGAGAGATCACTGAGTGTGTAATAGTACTTGGTTTCTTTAAAAGGGCAAAGATTCAATTTTCAGAAGCAAAATGTTGTCCCTGTCCTCGAAGAACACCAAACATGAAAAGGGTGAACAGAAATAAAAATAAAAGTTAAGTTATTCAGAAAAAAAGAACTATTTGGTGAGAAGAAAAAGGAAAGGGAGAGTAAAAATCAGAGAATATGATCAAAATGAAACATATCGTTGAGTTAAAAAGCAAAAAACATTTTGAAATATCCTCACACTTTCACAGTATATATTTGTATACAATAAATTTTACAAGAATAGAATCATAAAGAAAACACTGTACAAATATGTATACAGTTTGATAATTTAACCATATATAACTTGGTAACTGAATATTTAAATTCTTTAAGAGAAAACGTGGACACTACAAGTTTCCTATCTCCACTGTAGGGCATTTCACCTAAGGTCCCTCACTTTGAGTTCTGAGAGCCTCTTTCACCTCTCAGGTCTCTGGTATATTCTAGAGGGTCCACCCACCTACTACTTTACAAGGTTGCCTGTTTCTATTCTTTCTGCTGGCCCTCAGGTCTTCATTCCTGTCCCCACCCCCATACCTAATCATGTACCTATCTTACCCTCCCTGTCTCCTTTCCCACTCAGGTCCCTCCCTCTCTACTCCAGTGATTGACTTCCTCTTCCTCCCAAGTGTGACTAAAACATCCTCATCGGACACTTTGACTTGTTAACCTTCTTGAATTCTGTGTATTGTATCTTGAGAATTTTGTACTTTTGGCTAATATCTACTTATTAGTGAGCACATACCATGCATATCCTTTTGGGTCTGAATTACTGCACTCATGATGATATTTTCTAGTTCCATCTATTTCCGTGCCAAACTAATGATGTCCTTGTATTTAATAGCTGAATAGTATTCCATTGTGTAAACTAACCACATTTTCTGTATCTATTCTTCTGTTGTGGGTCATCTGGGCTGTTTCCAGCTTCTGGATATCACAAATAAAGCTTTTGGGAACATAGTGGAACATGTTCCCCTGTGGCATGGCAGGGCATCTTTTGGGTATATGCCCAAGAATAGTATAGCTGGGTCTTCAGTTAGATCTATTTCCAATTTTCTGAGAAACCTCCAGATTGATAATCAGAGTGGTTTTACCAATTTTCAATTCCACCAACAATGGAGGAGTGTTCCTTTGTCTCTACAACCTCACCATCCTGTGCTGTCACCTAAGTTTTTTGATCTTAGCCATTTTGACTAGTGTAAACACAGCTTATCAAGTAGAGGTATGGGGGTGTCATCTCATAGTCAAAATCTCTTACCCAGAATTGTTCCTGTCTGAAAGAACTGTATGAACAAAAATGGAGAAGAGCCAGAGGAAAAGGAGGTCCAGTGACAGGTCCAAATTGGAATCCAGATCTGGGGGAAGCCCCAAGACCTGACACTGTTACTGATGCTATGGTTTGTTTACAAAAGGAAGCCTATCATGACTTCCCTCCTGGAGGCTCAACAAGCAGCTGAAAATTCAAATGCAGATATTTACACCCAACCAGTGAACAGAAGCTGGTGACCCATGTGGTTGAATTAGGGAAAAGTTGGAAGAAGCTGAGGAGGACAGCAACCCTTTTTTAATTTTTAAATTTAAAATATTTAAATACAAAGAAATATATAAAAAATTTCAAAAAAATGTGATAACCATATTTTTCTAAGGTGCTAAATAATGATATCGTTTAATCCTCACAACTCTTTAGTGACAAAGCAGTTTTCTTAATCCATGTTTTGTGGATGAAGCAAGATTTAGTCAACAATATTAAGTATCATGTTCAAAGCATTCTGGCTTACCAATAGCATCATGCTTTAGTTTCAAATTTTACTTTTAATGATTTTAATTTTCTAAAGAGAATGAGCAAAGAATTAGGTAATTTATATGATCTTTTTATAATATACTCTGATTATTGATATACTTAAAGTCCCCACTTAATTTTATATCATGATTATTTTGAATACAATCAATCTAAAATAATCTGTAATTAAAATAAATATAAATTCAGACACCAAATCTGGAAGCTAAGACCACAAATTGATCTGTGTTAAACACCTGCTGGAAGGTCTCAGTCTTTCTTCTTTTTGTGTAATCTAGTATTCCTAATTACCCTGGCATCCCTCTATATAACTGTATATAATGTTTTTTATTTAATTAAATATATATCATGTTACAGTTACACACCTAAATTTTTTACTAAAATGTATTGACTATATGTTACACATCACAGCTTATTAATATTAAATTTAAAAATCATGATTATATTAATAAAAGAATACTACTCAATGTTTCCAAATTACTAGAGACACTGTATGTAACAAATTATATTATTAGAAGTGAAATGATTGAAGCTGTGCAGTAGTGGCGCACACCTTTAATCCCAGCACTTGGGAGGCAGAGGCAGGCAGATTTCTGAGTTCAAGGCCAGCCTGGTCTACAGAGTGAGTTCCAGGACAGTCAGAACTACATAGGGAAACCCTGTCTCAAAAACAGAGAGAGAGAGAAAAAGAGAGAGAGAGAGAGAGAGAGAGAGAGAATCTAAACGTGTTAGAAAATTCTAAGAAATTTAAGTTTGTTTAAAAAGACAATGTGCAAGAAGTAAAACCAGTTACTGGTTTCTAATTGTAAGTCGTATTAAATTAATTTAAATTTTCATTTAGTAAGCTTGTGATCTGATTACTACTGTAGATTATTTAATTATTACTATGTATACACTTGAAAGCTAGTCTAAGTATATAAAAGAAGCTTCATCTGGTAGCTGTATAAACTTTTTAATAGTTTTATTAAAAATTTAAGTAACATTTGTGTAAAAAAAATCTAGAAAATGAGACATTGTGACCTATATGGACCCCCCACACATATGTGTATGTAGGTACACATATGTATATATGTAGATGTGTGTGTATGAGAGAGAGAGGGGGAGGAAGAGAGAGAGAGAGAGAGAGAGAGAGAGAGAGAGAGAGAGAGAGAGAGGCTATATTTCTGAAGTCAAGTTTTCAGGTTACCTTTCCAAAAGGATTAGTTAAAAGACATATAACTGACTATTCCACATGAGTTATCATCATGGAAATCAGGGACCCAGAATAAGAAATAAATTTCAGGAACATTAATAGCATGAGTTACTTGAAGTGTGAGGCCCTGATAAAATGGCCAGGGTTTCATAGAAATCAGTAATTTATCAGCAAGTAAAATCTGCAGGGTTTAAGTGTAAATCACACATCACCACATTTTCCACTTGTAGGTAAAGGAATCAACTAAGGAAACTAGCGCTTGCCTCCTTCATTCTTGCTCCCTTCCAAATAGAACTTCTGCCATGAGACAGAAGGTATGTATAAGTTAACAACTCACCTAAAATTCCAGAAGCAGAAGACTGGGGTGCTTCATTTCCTATTTTCCCTGCAAAAGTCCTTATTTGTGTGCATCACATGAGAAGAAGACTGAGCATAATAAAAATATTAAGAGGTAAGATGTGGCTATTTCAGTGAGTGACAGAGCAGTACACACATTCACAGAGGTGTGGAGTTATCAGACTCATTTTGTATGTTTAAAACCACCATACCATGAATAAAAATGAAGTTCCACAGAGAGAAAAAATAAAGTATGACAATAAAACTATTGGGGTTTATGTTCTTTGAAATTAACTAGTGGATTAAATTGGGCACATTTAAAATACTATTGAAAGACTTTCAAGACCATAAAAGCAAGGATTTAATACTCTCCACCTTCTGTGATATGTGGCAGTACAAGTTGCCCTTTTACAAACCCCTGTAAATCTTTGCTTAGCAGGTGGTTGGATTTAATAAAAACAACAAGGAGAAGAAATTGCTTCTCTATTAGAATAGTGTCTTAGAATTCACCTAGCTTTATTCTACAGAAAAGTTGAGATTTTAGAAAACATTTCACTCTTCTTTTGAAATATGTGAAATTTAATTTACCTATTGTTTCTATCTGAGTCCTTACTTCTATGTATCACAAGGTTTTTTTTTTTTTTTTTTTTTTTTTTTTTTTTTTTTTTTTTTTTTTTTATTAATTCCTGTATTTTCCTTTTTGAATGTATAGGTTTGTCTTTCAATTAAGGACTACATTTTAGAAGTGCACAGGTATACATGAATGACTAAAATAATCTTGGTTTTAACTAGGCTGACATTTAATATTATTTGCTACCATAATGAGTAAACAAATGACTTTATAACCAAAGTTTGCACTACAAAATTTGGAAATATAAAAGTTGAATATAGGATACAGACATCTATTAATGAGGTTGTTTTTTTAATTGAATTGGTTTGACACAAAGTAATACATTAAATTATACAACTTAATAATTGCTTCTTGAATATTTTTTAATTTTCATTTTATAAATAGTAAGAAATGGGGATTCAGTATTAGTATAATACGTATGGTTATGTCTTGTATATTTGTACTTAAAATACTTGTTTCTACTACCAAATAGATGTAACATAGTTTGTCTTGAAGAAAATACAATTTACACATAAATCCAACGCTAGCAATTGTAGATTACAATATAATGATAACATAGTTAAGTATCTGATTCTAAATTCATATGCAATAATTGTAACTCACTATTGTATTTTGATGAGAGAAAATATATACATATATGTAAATTCTATTTAAGTAAAGGATACCTTATATACATTGGAACACCTTAAATTTGAACCATGTAGGAAAAATTCTTAGCAATTGTCTTAACAATAAGCAAATAACAACTGGAATCTAAACCTCAGAATTTTGATAGGTATTATTTCTTATTCCTCACTTGTATCCACACTACATTGCATCCCTGTAGTTTATCATGTAGATTAAATTGAACACACGTTTGATTTTAACTGACTCCTAATCTTGAAAATTTCATAGTTTTAACGTTCTATTTACTTCTGTAAGATACTAAATATAATGCAAAGGGATATTGGCAGATAAGATATTTTAATTTCAAAATTGATAATCTCAGTTCACTGGTATTATCCCACAAGATGGGATATATTTGGGGGATACTGAGAGAGATGAGAGAGAAGGTCAGAGGTATATAATATATATTATTATATTTATTATATTATTTATCTATATAATGCTATTGCAAATTTATATAAATCAGATATTTTTAAGCAGCAAGCATAAATATTTTATTTTCAATTAGTTTTCTATAATTTTTAGAACTTTGACATTTCGTATATATATATATATATATATATATACATATATATATACATATATATATATATATATATATATGCTCTTGTTTTTATGTTTTTTGGACATTGATATACTGTTGATTTATATGCTAATTAATATATTTTAAACAGTGGCACATACTTAATAAAGTAAATGATAATTTTTTCTATTAAATATTTTAATTTAATCTTCATTGCTAGCATCCATTCTTGCAAAACTTATATTTTTTCTTTTTTCAACAATTTTTGTTTTTATTCACTTTGCATCCAGATCTCTCTTTTCTCTTCCTAGGCCTGCCCATACAATTACTATCCCCCAGTACCAAGGAAAGTACTTTATGGTATCACCTGCCCTGGGATATGTATACCCAGAAGGACGAGGTACATCCTCTTCTACTTAGGCCCAACCAGGAAGTCGAGGTAGGGAAAAGGGATTCAATATCAGGCAACAAAGTCAGAGACAGCCTCTGCTACAACGCTTCAGGGACTCTTATGAAGACCAAACTGCACATCTGATAGAAACATGGGGGTGCCTAGGTCCAGTCCCTACATGCTCTTTGGTTGATCTTGAACCTCCCTGAGAGCCTTCTGGGCCCAAGTTAGTTGACTCTGTAGGTCTTCTTGTTGTGTCCTTTACCACTGATGCTTGTTAAAGTTTATCTCCCACTTTACCATAATACTATCCAGAGTCCATCTGAGGTTTTGCAGTGGAGATCTGCATCTGTTCCTATCTGCTGCTAGATGAAGCCTCTCTGGAAATAGTTATGATAGGATTTTGTCTGCAAACATAGTATAGTATCAATAATAATTTCAGAGGTTATTTTTATACTATTAGATTTTTGCACAACTTTTTCATGTCTAGCATACTCTTTTTTGTCACACATAGTTTTTGTGCTTGTTCCTTGTGTTTCAAGTATTATGCTTCTTATGACTAGGTAAGTCTAAATTTAAATTTTGATTTACTTATTTAAAGTTCTTCCAAAAGCAATACATGATTTACAAGCATTAGAATAATTTAGAGAAAATTAAAAAAATATATTATTTTTATGCTCTCCTAAGTATATCTTTTATATAAACTGATTCAAAGATATATACACAACAATACCACAAACACTGACTTATTTACAAAATTTTGAGAAGCATTAACATTATCAAACTAGTAAATTTTTAGATTTAAAATCATTTGGAGTTACTGACTTCATAGGCCAATATATTACAATCATCTTCTTAGCCCTCTTATTTGTCTCTTAATTCAATATATGTCATTTTTAACATTACTTTAGTGGAATTATCCAGCAAGATAGGTCCTCTCAATAATAATAATAATAATAATAATAATAATAATAATAATAATAATAACACATGATAAAATAAGTACAGCTAGCTTGAAGGCTACCTAACATAACTAGATTTTTTAGTTTCTGTATGTAATTTTCTCACCATTTTTTTCATAATGTGAAATGACTATGTCTTAATGAGGAAAGGATAAGTAGATATTAGTTTCATTTATTTTGTTTCTTTTATTTAGGAACATTGAGTATGCCGGCATGTTTCTAGGCCAACTTATTTCTTTGTTCATATGCGTAGCAATATTAGATAATCTGGGCTATAAATCACTAACTTGCTTTTCTACACCATAGTTGTCTTATTCATTTTGGATTGATAAACTAGAGATAATTCAATTTTGTACAAGTTTTAATAACTCATGTATTGAATGTCAATTTGTCAATATAATACCAATATTTGAGAAATTATAATAGAAACAGCCTTCTATATACATATAATAGACCAACATGCTTATTTTATTTAATTTGAGATATGGGAGAAATTATGTAGGTAGTAATATAAAGTATATTTCATTTAGTAAAAGTCGTTCGAAAACAAGGTTTTAGAGATGATAGATATGGAAAAACAGACAGACAGACAGACAGACTGACAGACAGATAATAGAGTAAAAGAATTATCACTACACATACAAATGTAAATCTATACCAAGTTATACATATTTGTATATTCTATTACTTTAACTAGAAATGTTGCTATCACTAAATTATACACAATTACCAAAAATGCATAAACCGTTGATCTGATTAGTAACAGTGGCTTTTATCTTTTTCAATTTGAACAGATTAAAAGAAAATAAAAAGAATTCTATTCACACCTAATAAATAGTCACTTGAAAACATTCTCGGTAAATGTGAGTACATTTTCTTTTGAGTATCTTCTCTATATTGAAGCTATTTTATAAGGTGTTTTATTATAAAACAACTTAATAGAATTATTATAATTCATGATAGTGTTAAAATACTTCAAGTTAGGTCAATTAAAGTTGAAGGAAAGCTCAAGAATTTTGATAAAAATGCAATAAAAGCTATAAAACTTTAGTAAAGAATGATATTACACTTAGTTACACATAGTTAAAGGTTTTATTGAAAATTTAGTATTAAGTTTTTCTAAAGTCAAATTAAATGAGAGTTGTAGTTTTATATACAAAAATCACTGCGTGCTGTCTTTATAGCCTTCTATTAAGCTGTCATTGAAATGTTACTGATATATTTCTACTGTATTTTAATGCCAGACTAATAAATCTGTTATTGTACTTCTAGTAACATTAAAACAGAAAAATTTTAAGTTCTGTTTTATTCTGGTATTTTCTATTTCATGTTTTCATAGAAGTACATATATAAAAAGTAGTTTATATATTAAAGATAATGTCTCAATTTTTTAAGTTTTCCTGGAACTGTAGAAAATTTATGTTTAGCAATACTGAGTTCAATTACTATTTTACTTACCTATATGTATTCAAAGCTTTACAGTTAGAATTGGCTTGTCTCTGGTGAAAACAAATTTTGTTGTCATCTTCAGCAGTCATCAGTTGATTTTGTATCTTCTTCTAGGAATGAAGCTTATCCAGTATTTTTAAACTATTTATACACCATAGCATGTAAACTGGTGTTATTATTCAGATCTTGTTCTGGCAACCATGTTAAGAATTTTTGGTGTGGCTTCACTCTCATGTCTAGAAGACAGCTACATAGTCTTTTGCCCTTGGTTATTTAAAACATTTCTCCTGCTTTTTTTGGGTTCCCTGAACCTTACTTATGTGGAGGTTATGTTGTATTTTAGATGCACTGATTCTGGCTAGATATACAACTTTGGGAAACCTATGAATTTTGACCAATCTAGATTTCTGCAATATTCTCTGTCTGCTATAAAAATAAGCATATTTGATGAGGAATAGAAAAGTTTGTTATATCTGTGTATAGGGATACAAATTTAGAATACAAGTAGACACTACATCAACCCAGAAAATTAGCAGTAGTAGGTTCTCTGCTAGGATATATATTCTATCGAGATACAAACGCTTGGCTAGGTTTAGCATTCTAGGCCTTAGTTTCCCCCTCTGAATGAGCACTCTGTCCAGCTAGACAGCTGTTATTACTCACAAGATAAACATGACACTATTTCATGATTGGAGATTTTTTTCAGGCAGTCATTTTGTTTAATTTTATATACCAGGTTTCCTCAACTGGCAGAGATATGTTCTTAATTGCTATATAAATCTTAGTTGTATTTATGTTGTGTATGTTCCATATTTTCTTAATTCAGTAATCTTCTAACGAACATCTATGTTGTAATGAGTTTTGGCTATCATGAAAATTGAACCCTGCAGAGACTTGATACACCAGTGTTGGGGGGAGCCCTTTCTCTCAGAAAAAAAGGAAAGGGAAAGAGTGAAGGTCTGTGCAAGGGGGAAACCAATAGGAGGGCAGTATTTGGGATGTAAATAAATAGATTAATCAATTAAAAACAAAAAAATGAAACAATGAAATTATAAATTCAAATATCTAAGTTCTGAACTGAGATTCATTTCAGTATACACATATTTGTCCTATTGGTAACTAATATATATGTGTTAGCATAAGGGTTAGTTTTTCAGTTTCTTACATGTGTTTTCTACCAGTAGAGTTAATTAGTACCAATTTTAAATATCAAAAATTTTTGCTTATGAATATTTTAATGTAACTCAGTAAGGATATGCCTCATCATATATGATAGTTCTTTCATTATATTTAAAGCTAAAATTTACTAATATTAAGGTTTTATTTAAATTCCTCAAATGAATATTATATTACTTAAGTATCTAAATAAATTTTTACTTTAAATACTTAAATATCTATTACATTACTTAAATATCTACAATACTTAATGAAATAGCTACTCTTTCATAGATATCTGTGTTTTCTGATTTTTACTCCTACCAGGATTCTCAAGAGAAATACAAAATTGATGTTAAAAAATATCTGTTATTGACATTGTTGAGCTCTGCATTATGTCCATTTTATGTATGTAAAAATTTCAATTTACTTTAAAGAGAAACTTGTTTTATAACAGGTAGTAACTACATTTATTTGTGTTTATAATGATAAAGTTTAGAATGTACTCAGGGATTAGGCTGGTCGAACACTGTGATTGAGTTAGATTCTTTTATAAAAACATATATCACTAGTCTTTGGAAACTGAATAGGTTTCCAGTACCAATCAAAAGGCTACATCTACGTCATGGCTCCACCTATCGATAAGGAAATACTGTGGATGGAATGAGTCCAAAATGATTAGAAAAGACAGAATATCAGGAACTCTGGTGTGAAATAGACTCACCTAAATATTGCATCGTAAAGAAGACTAGAATAGTAATAACATAAAAGGACATGTTAAGATAAAAGGGGCCAGTTTTAATGGGATCTTGCCTCTAGACAAAGAACTAAAAGCAAATATTGATCTCAGGGTAAAGGTCATTTATATCTTTTAAGAATGAATCCTCTTATTGGTTGTTCAGTGTGAAGTGATCTTTTTGAAGCCATTTACACACTCTCTCACTCATTCTCTCTCAACATACACACACACACACACACATACACACACACATGTCTGTGTGTATACACACATCAAATATGTTGAAAAAAAAGAGGTTGTCAATGAGAGTAAAGAGTCTATGAAAGAATTTTGAAGGAAAAAAACTAAGAAATTCAGAAAGGAAGAAATGAAAGAAAGAAATCTGTGTAATATATTTTTTGTTTTATTTGCTACTTTTTGAGCTTGAAAATGATGCTAACTTTTCAAATATGTTGAAGCTATCTATTAGCATTCAAGTTTCTCTTTATTCTCTTTAGACTAAAAATGTATTCAGTTTTCTCTAAGATTAAAAAAAAATGTACCAAGTACAGTCAGAAACTTTGCTGATTAGCACATTTAATATTGTTTTAGGTAAGTATCTTATTTTAGTACAATGATGTAGAAACTTCGGCTTTGGCTTATAAAGAATCCTTTTATTTAAAACATAGGTCACTGTGAAATGATTTAGGTAGTTTTATTGCATTGGGTTTACTTGTATTTTTTTTTTTCATTTAGATATATTGCCTAAAAGTTTCTCCATTCCTTTGCATAAAATTCATTTTTCTATTTTGCAATTAATCAATCTCTCGCTCTCTTAAATTTTTCCTTTTATTTGAAAGCTTTTCCTTTTATCTGAAAGTAATCACTAAGAAAGTTTGATCATTGGTTGTAAAATGGACTTATTAAATTAGGTATTATTTTTCTGCTTCTATAAGTTTTATGGTTTTTCAGAGAAAAACATGTTGCTTCAATCTGAATAAAATTTTAAATTATAATTCACTATGTTTTGTCAATACCATATTTAACTTTTGATGTTTATATGCTATAATAATTGTAAAATATGTTACAGAATTTCAAAATGTGTCCATTTTCATAGTCATTTGTGCTATCTCTACCAAAATTTCTACTCCTGATTAATTATAGATTATGTGAAATGTGTAAATCAGTGTGGTAATTATCAAAATTAAAAGTATCAATAAAATCAAAATTTTAGGACCCAAAAATATTCTTAAGTATTATTGTGACACATTTCACAGGTAATATTATTGGTTATTATGAAACTGATATTAGATTTGGTATTTTATTATTTTTCATAAATTCAGTTTTTCATTTTTTGTTTAAGACAAAACTTCAGCTAAGACTAGATGCTCATATTATATCCTAAAACCTCACTAATTGAAATGATTCTCTTAGGTATTCTCATATTCTGTCTGATTTGAATAACAGGTTATATCAAGAGGAAATAAATTTACTGATGAAATTTTGATGCATTTTATATTTATTTTCTTTGTTGTTTTAAACTTATTAAAAATTTCCATCCACTGCTCAGCAGAAATGAATAAAGTATATAGTCTTGCATTTCTTTTATTCTTTATGTAATTTATTATTATAGCCATCATATACCATTTGTAGAATATATATAATTTATTCTTAAGTTATCAGAAATTTTAATTAGGAGAATATGTTGATCTAATTAAAGAATTTTAATGTGTTACATAAATTTCTTAGTAGTATCTTTGTAATTGTATTTAGTTCAATAATTTAAATGTTCTGAGATACTTTGAGCAATATTTAATGTACAGTGACACCAGCCATAAAAAATGTGCATTACACCTATTATTCACTCAGTATAATAATCTAGTATTATATTTGATATTGCATTAGACAGTTGTCTAAAAGTAATTTTTCTTTGATGCATTTTGTCTTATGTTGAAACAGGATAATGCTTATTAAGTAAAATGAAATAACTTTTTACCCTTTTAACATTATACAAAAGTTTATATAGATGAAATGTTTTTTCCTAAATATTTTGTTGAATTTACCAGTAAAGTCATTCATTAGGACATCAACCTCAGTGTCAGTCATTATAGTAGTAATTAGTCATTTATTCTTGAATATAATGACAATGTGTATTATAAGAAAAAGTATATATGTTTATATATTTTATTTAGTTATCCTGAATTTAATAGCCACCCATTATTTATAGTTTTTTATTATAAATGTTTTAAGTACATATCATTATAGAGAAAGTTCAAATTTCTATAACTAATACTGGATCATTTACATTCTCAGTTTTGATTCTTGATTGTTATTACATGATGCTAAATCTTAATGAGCTCATACCAATTTAGAATGGTGAATACAAACTTATTATTTGAGTTTTTTTATTTTAATTAATGATTAAAGAAATACTAGGAAGTCTTGGGAAATATGCATCTAATCCTAAAGAAATTTTTGTCACTACAATACCAATCAGCACAGTTTAAGCAAATAACATCATAATAAAACTTAACGATCATAGAAATTAAAAATATGAAAAGACATATTCAAACCTAAATAGTTTCGATGAATAACAAAGTTTAATGTAGAAATTAAATGGAACAGAGACTTAAAGAGCAACATATAGAACCGATAGAAAAGGTTTAAGAAATTAAGACAGAGGAGTTGAGTATTCAAAGCAATATGGCTACCTCTAGATAGATAAAGTATTAAAATAGTCTCAAATGAAATACAGAATGCAATTGTTGAACATTTTCTTGTTGCTGTTGTTGTTGGGTAGAGCAAAGCTCCAACAAATTTATTTTTTTCTCACATTTTTTTAAAAAAATTATTAAACATTTTCTTTATTTTCATTTCAAATAATATTCCCTTTTCTGGTTTCCCCTCCGAAATCTCCTATACTATCACAGTCACCCTGCTTCTATGAGGGTGTTCTCCAATCCATCCACCCACTCTCGCTTCTCAGTCCTGGCATTCCCTAGACTGGGACATTGATCCTTGGCAGGACCAAAGGGCTTTCCTCCCATTTATGTTCAACAAGGACATCCTCTGCTACATATGCAACTAGAGTCATAGCTTGCTTCATGTGTACTCTTTAGTTGGTGGTTTACTCTTTGGAAACTCTGGGGGGCCTGGTTGGTTCATGTTGCTGATCCTCTTATGTGGATGCCAACCTCTCCAGCTCCTTGAGTCCTTTCTTTATTTCCTACATTGGGGACCCAGTATTCAGTCCAATGGTTACCTGCCAACAATAGGCTAGCAGAGCATATAGTTAAACTTAAGTTATAGCTTCCTGGAGCATTGAGCAGGCCTCAGAAGGGAGAGGGTTTGGAGGAACACCAGATGGCCCATTATTCAATTGGACATGCCCAAGGAATATCCCTACTTCTTTTTAAGATGTCCTTGTATACTTTTCTTGTCTGTATGGCCAGCCAGTACCTGGGATGACTTAGCAGGCCTTTGTAATTTGTCCTGTAACTCTATAGTCTTTGGTAACTAATTAACTGGGCCTCCGGCTAGCAACCCTGTAGGCAGCAGTTTCAGTTACTTAGGTTTGGGAGAAGGAATCTATAGGGCCCTGTTACTTTATTAGTTTGGAGCCCATTAAAAATTTTCTTTCAGGATGGGGATTGCCCCAGAAGTTCTTTTATTGTTGATAATAACTTTTGCTATCCTGTTTTTTTTTTTTTTGTTAGTCCAGATGAATTTGCAAATTGCTCTTTCTATTTCTATGAAGAACTGAGTTTAAATTTTGATGAGGATTACAATGAATCTGTAGATTGCTTTTGGCAAGATGACCATTTTTACTAAATTAATCCTGCTAATCCATGAGCATGGGAGATCTTCCCAACTTCTAAGATCTTCAATTTCTTTCCTCAGAGTCTTGAAGTTCTTGTCCTACAGATCTCTCAGTTGCTTGGTTAGAGTCACACCAATGTATTTTATATTATTTGTGACTTGTGAAAGGAGTCATTTCACTATTTTCGTTCTCAGCCTGTTTAGTCTTTGAGTAGAGGAAGGCTACTGATTTGTTTGAGTTAATTTTATATCCAGTCCCTTTGCTGACATTGTTTATCAGCTGAAGAAGTTCTCTTGTGGAATTTTAGGAGTCACTTAAGTATATTATCATATCATCTGCAAACAGTGATATTTTGATATCTTTCTTTCCAATTTGTATTCCTTTGACCTTTTGTCTAATTGCTCTGGATTGAACTTCGAGTACTATATTGAATAGATAGAGAGAGAGAGAAAGAGTCTTGTCTAGTCCCTGATTTTAATGAGATTGCTTCAAGTTTCTCTCCATTTACTTTGGTGTTGGCTACTGGTTTGCTGTATATTGCTCTTTCTATGTGTAGTTATGGGCCTTGAATTCCTGATTTTTCAAAATGTTTATCATGAAGGGGTGTTGAGTTTTGTCAAATGGTTTCTCAGCATGTAATGTAATGATCATGTAGTTTTTTCCTTTGAGTTTGTTTATACAATAGATTACATTGATGGATTTCTATGTATTAAAACATCCCTGGATCCCTGAGTTGAAGCCTACTTGATCATGATGGGTGATCATTTTTATGTGTTTCTTCTTTCGGTTTTGAGAATTTTATTGACTATTTTTGCATTGATAATCATAAGGGAAATTGGTCTGAAGTTCTCCTTTTTTGTATGGTCTTTTTGTGGTTCCAGTATAAGCATAATTGTGGCTTCATAGAACGGATTGGATAGTGTTCCTTTTGTTTCTATTTTCTGGAATAATTTGAAGAGTATTGGTATTAGGTCTTCTTTGAAGATCTGATAGAATTCTGCACTAAGCCCATGTGTTTCTGGACTTTTTGGAAGTGGGAGACTTTTAATGAGTGCTTTTATATTTTCAGGGTTATGGAACTGTTGAGATGGTTTACCTAATCCTGATTTAACTTTGACATCTGCTATCTATCTAGAAAAAATTTCATTTAATCCACATTTCTCACTTTTGTTGAATATAGGCTTTTGTAGTTGGATACGATATATTTTGAATTTCCTCCTTTTGTCTGTACTTATGTCTCCCTGTTCATTTCTGATTTTGTTCATTTTGATTCTGTCTTTGTGTCCTCTGGTTAGTCTGGCTAAGGGTTTATCTATGTTGCTGATATTCTCAAAGAACCAGCTCCTAGTTTTATTTATTCTTTGTGTAGTTCTTTTTGTTTCTAGATGGTTGATTTCAGCCCTGAGTTTGATTTTTTCCTGACATTTACTCATCTTGGTTGTATTTGTTTTTTATTCTAGAGCTTTCAGATGTGCTGTCAAGATACTAGTGTATGCTCATACCAGTTTCTTTTTGGAGGTACTCAGAACTATGAGTTTTCTTCTTAGTATTGCTTTCATTTTGTCCTATAAGTTTGAGTATATTTTGCCTTCATTTTCATTCAGTTCTAGAAAGTCTTTAATTTCTTTCATTTCTTCCTTGACCAAGTTATCATTAAGTCAAGGGTTGTTTAGCTTCCAAATTTATGTGGCCTTATTGTTGTTTTTGTTGTTATTGAAGACCAGCCTTAGTCTATGGTGTTCTGATAAATTGCATAGGATTATTTCAATCTTCTTGTATCTGTTGAGGCCTATGTTGTAACTAATTATATTGCCAGTTTTGGAGAAGGTACCATGAGGTGCTGAGAGGAAGGTATATTCTTCTGTTTCAGAGTGAGATGTTTTATAGTTATCTGTTAAATCCATTTGCATTATAACTTTTATTAGTTTCACTATGTCTCTGTTTATTTTCTGTTTCCGTGATCTGTCCATAGATGAGAGTGGGGTGCTGAAACCTCCCTCTATTATTATCTGAGGTGCAATGTGTTCTTTGAGCTTTATAAAGTTTGTTTTTTTTGTTGTTGTTGTTTTTGTTTTTTTTTTTTGTTTGTTTGTTTGTTTGTTTTGAATGTGGGTGTCCTTGCATTTGGAACATAGATGTTCATAATTAAGAGTTTATCTTGGTAACTTTTTCTTTTGGTGAGTATGAAGTGTCCTTCCTTATCTTTCTTGATAACTTTTGGTTGAAAGTCAATTTTATTTGATATTCGAATGGCTGCTCCAGCTTGTTTTTTGAGACTATTTGCTTGGAAATTTTTTTCCAACCTTTAACTCTGAGGTTGTGTTTGTCTTTGTCACTGAGGTGCATTTCTTGTATGCACCAAAATGTTGGGTCCTGTTGACATATCCAGTCTATTAGTCTATGTCTTTTTATTTGGGAATTGAGTTCATTGATATTAATAGACACTAAGGAAAAGTGATTGTTGCTTCCTGTTACTTTTGTTGTTAGAGGTGAAATTATGTTTATGTGGCTATCTTCTTTTTGGTTTGTTAAAGGAAGATGATTTTCTTGCTTTTTTAGTGTGTAGTTCCCCTCCTTATACTGGAGTTTTCCATTTATTATTCTTTGTATGACTGGATTTGTGGAAAGATATATAAAATTGTTTTGGTCATGGAATATCTTGGTTTCTTTATGTTTGGTATTTGGGAATTTTGCTGGGAATAATTGCCTAGGCTGGCATTTGTGTTCTCTTAGGAACTGTATGACATTTGCCTAGAATCTTCTGGCTTTTATAGTCTCTGGTATGAAATATCGTATAATTTTGATAGGTCTGCCTTTATATTTTACTTGACCTTTTATCCTTACAGCTTTTAATATTCTTTCTTTGTTTTGAGCATTTGCTGTTTTTATTATTATGTGATTATAGGAATTTCTTTTCTGGTCTTATCTATTTAGAGTTCTGTTGGCTTCTTGTGTGTTCATGGTCATCTCATTGTTTAGGACAGGTATTTTTTTTTTAAATCTTGTTGAAGATATTTACTGGCCCTTTATATTTGGAATCTTTGTTCTCTTCTATTCTTATTATCTTTAAGTTTGGTCTTCTCATTGTATCCTGGATTTCCTGGATGTTTTATGTTAGGAGTTTTTGTATTTTGCACTTTCTTTTACTGTTGTGTCAATGTTTTCTTTGGTATCTTCTGCACGTAAGATTCTCTCTTCTATCTCTTGTATTTTGTTTGTGATGCTTACATCTCTGACTCCTGATTGCTTTCCTAGGTTTGCAATCTCTAGAGTTGTCTCCCTTTGTGATTTCTTTACTGTTTATATTTATGTTTTTTGAACCTGGATTCTTTTTTCTGTTTTGTTGTGTTTTCCTGTAATTCTTTAAGGGAATTTTGTGTTTTTACTTTAAGGGCTTCTACCTATTTACCTGTATTCTCTTGTATTTCTTTATTGGAGTTGTTTATGTTCTTCTTAAAGTCCTCTATTAGAGAGAAAGTGACAGAAAGAGAGAGGGGACATGGAGGCAGAAGTTCACATGTCTCCACCAGTCAAAGATAGTTTACATATCTAGGTTGGGTATTGGGTTACACTTCTGATTGAGCATTACCATACTTATAAAGCCTTTGATTAACATTTAAAAAAATGTATAAAAGCAAAATGGAAAAGGGGGCACGGGATAGGGGTTTTCTAGGGAGGGAAAATGGGGAAAGGGGATGGCATTTGAAATGTAAATAAAATATCCAATTAAAAAATAATTAAAGTCCTCTATTGTTATTATGAGATTTGATTTTAAATTTGAATCTCTGCTTTCTGGTGTGTTGGGGTATTCTGGACTTGTTGTGTTGTGAGAATTAGGTTCTGATGATGCCAAGTAGCCTTGGTTTCTGTTGGTATGTTTCTTGTGCTTGCCTCTTGCCATCTGATTTTCTTTGGTGTTAGTCGGGCTTGCTGTCTCTGAATGAAGCTTGGTCCTCCTGTGGGCCTGTAAGCCTGTGATCTTATGTGTGCCAGAACTTCTGGGGAGACCAGCTCCCTCTTGGGTGGGGTTTGGATGTCAAGGTCTATGGGATAGTCCTTTTCTCTGGGGTGCATATGGAGACCAGAAAGATGCTGTTCCTAGGTTCTCCACTGTTTCTATACCCTGTGTGCTCCTGGGCAGTCCTACTTTGTACAGTTATTGGAGCAAAATTGGTGATCTCACCTCTGAGTTTAGGAGTGAGTACATTGCTGGGAGGCCACCTCTCTCCTGATAGGATTTATATGGGGAGAGCTGTTGAACAGAGTTAGCTCCTTGGTACACATGGAAACCAGAAAATCCTTTTCCTAGCTGCTCCACTCTTCCTGTGCCTTGTGTGCTCCTGGCTGGTCATGCTTTGGACAGTTACTGAAGTGAAGGTGGTAATCTCACCTCTCATCTTATGAGTGAGAGCATTTCTGGGAGACCAGCTCTGTCCTGGTGGGATTTGTGTGCAGAGGGCTGTGGAACAGCCTTAGCTTTCATGTGCAGATGGAAACCTGAAGTTATTGGCCACATTCAAATGTTATAGTTCAATACTTATAGTGGCACACTCCCTTAGTTATGCTATTATTTAGAAACAAGCAGGTATATATTTGTGAGTTTGAGGTAAGCCTGTTTTACACAGCCTTTCTATGAAACCAAAAAGTCAACGTAGTGAGATTTTGAAGAAAAAAGTGCCATATTCTCAAAAGACAGAAACAAATTAATTTTGGGGGTTCTGTGGAGTGCAGCATGGCGCATCCTGTACTTAATTGCTATTATCTTCTTATAAGTGAGAACATGTACCATGCTTGTCCCTTGGGGACTGGATTACACTAAGGATGATGTATTCAAGTTCCATCCATTTGTCTGCAAAATTATGATGTCTCTATTTTTAATAGCTGAAGAGTATTCTCTTGTGTAGATGTACCACATATTTTTTATCCATTCTTCAGTTGAGGGACATCTAGGTTGTTTCCAGTTTCTGGCTAATACAAATATAACTACTACAAACATAGTTGAGTGCGTGTATGTCACCTTACTTAATAACCATTATCCTGTTTCTACTTAAGACAAAAAAATCAGCAGAGAAGTAAACAAGAAGAAAGTAACAATAGTGGATGCTTGAATGTCACCTAAAAGGTGGAATAAAATAGTTATCACAGTCAAACAGAGGGAGTAGACCTGTTGGAAGATGGGAAGGGGAGAGGAATTAGGAGGGGAGTTTCACCATCAAGTATGGAAAGGGACAGAAGAGATGGCCAGATGGTCATGAGAATGAATAGAAATCTACAATAAACAAGGCAGAGGAGGTGGGAGGCATCTAGATAAAGGAGGACAAAGGAATCAATAAGGGTGACCTTAATTGTGACTCACAACATTGGAAATATGGAACTCAAAGAAGCCACCTCCTGTAGCCAGGCAGAAATCATAGTTGGATGATGGGCAAATCAGTATACTCACATGACTTTTGGCCCCAAATTTATCTTGCATACAAGAAATGCAGGGACAGGATGGAGCAGAAACTGAGGGAATGGCTAACCCAAACCAGGCCGAACTTGAGACACATCCCATGGGTGAACACCAGTCCCTTACAGTATTAACAGTACTCTGTTATCATTGCAGATAGGAGTCTAGCATGGCTGTCTCTGAGAAGCTCCATTGCACAGTCACTCAGACAGATCCAGACCCCTACAGCAAAACAGTAGATGGTGCTCAGAGACTCTTATGGAAGAATAGGGGAAGGATTATAGGCCCTGAATGGTATAGGAACTCCATAGGAAGAACATCAGAATCAACTAACCTGCACTCTTGGGGCTGACAGAGTCTGAACCACCAAACAAAGAACATACAGGGCCTTCCCACACATATGTAAGATGTTTGCAGCTTATTCTTCATATGCGTCCCAAGCAACTAACGTAAGTACTATCTCAAACATGTGTTTGTGGGATTTGTTCTTCTAGCTGGGCTGCCTTTTGTGGCCTCAGTGGGAGAAGGTGAGCCTTGCTTAACAGAGACTTGATGAGTTATGGGCTCAAAGGAGAAGAGGAGGGAACAATGAGAAAAATATAAAGTAAATAAAAAAATAAGTAAGTAAATAAATAAATAAATTTCTGTGTTATATGACCTAATACAATAGACTGCACAAAGTATAAAAAAATTTAAATATACCTGTAAACATCAATGCAATGTAATTCAATTTTTTTCAAATTAACAAAAGCTCAGGCTCGCATACTACTGAACTGAACCAAAATTTTAAAAATAAGCTAATACACATAAAAATAGTAAAGTAACAGATACTACTAAATCAATGTTATGAATCAAATAGTATTCTGATGCCAAAACTGATAAAAATAATTAGATGAAAGTAGATTTTTAAATTATCAATGTATTCATTCAAAACTGAATTAAATATGAAAGCCATATACTACAGCCAAAATTGATTCTTCCTAGGAGTAGAAGTTTGGTTCAAATATGGGAATCAGTAAATTTAATATATCATTTTAATAGGCTTTAAAACAAAAATCACATGTTCACAGTGACTAAGAGAAACAAACAAACAAGCATTTAAAAAAATCAATAGTACTTGATGAAATTTCTAAATAAATAAAAATAAAACAGAAATAATGTTCACAGGTTTCCATATTTGTTATATGGTTTAGTATTTGTTTACTTTATATAGAATTTATTATGTTATGAACTGTTCTATTTTTTTGAGACAAAGAGCATGACTAAAATTAGTTGAGCTTTTGACCAAAAACACATTAGGCCTATAACTTATTTAGGCACAAAGGTAGAGCAGAGATGGAGGGAATTTCCAAGCAATGACTGTTGGAGGAAGGATTTAAGGAACACGGAAAGGATAGAAACTCCACAAGAAGACCAAAAGAGCCAAATAACCTGCAACCTTTGTGGCTTTCCAAGATAGAATCATCAGCTTAAGAGCTAATCTGGGCTAGTCCTTCCCTGAGCTCCCTCCCCCTGCCAGGCACATATGTAGCAGATGTGCTACTTGGTCTTCATGCAGGTCCCCCAAACTAGACCTGGAAAGTCCCTAAATCTGTTTCCTATCTGGAAACTATTACCTTAACCGGCTGCCTTTTCTGCCTTATCTGCACCTAGTCCTGCAAAGACTTGATGTGCCAGGGTAGTATGATACTCAGGGTGGGGGCCTCTTTCTTCTCTGGGAAAAGAAGGGGAATATCTGTGGAAAACATGCTGATCAGAGAGGGGGCTGGATATTGGGATGTCAGGTAAATAAATAAACTAATGGAGAAAAGGTTAGTTGGGGAGGAAAGGATTTATTCAAATTATACTTCCACATCATAGTCTACCATCATAGGAAGTCAGGACACAAACTCATAATTCATCAGGAGATGATGAAGAGGCTGTTTTGGAATAATACTTATTTGATTCCTCTCTGTGGCTTGCTCAGCAGCTCAGTTTGCTCTCTTATAGACTGTAGGACCATCAGCCCAGGGAAGGCATCATTCACAATCACCTGAATGCTTCTCCACTGATCACTAATTAAGAAAATGCCTTACAACAAAATCTCTTGAAGATATTTTTTATTTTAAAATTGAAGCTTCCTTCTTTCAGATTATTCTATCTTGTTTGAAGTTGACATAAAACTAGAAAGGGATGGAATTTTAGCTCAAATACTTTATGAGAAAGACATAAAATGGATAAGAATGGGTGTTATGAAAAACAATTTTTAAAAAAAGGGCACCATCCCAGCTATTCACTGCCTACAGTCTCCCCATCTCTAGGCTAGCCCCATGCACAGTCTTCCCTGCTCTGGTTCGTCTGCCTCTGATCACTTCCACCTTCTCAGCCATCTACCCTGTGTCCAGTTGTCTTGTATAGTCTTTTACCCTTAACACAGTAAAACAAAACTCTTGAAGCTTATAATTAATCAGTCAGATTTATGAAGCAATAACTTCTCAATTCACAAGATACACATACAATAAATTCAGAGTCAACTGATAATGATACAAGCTGCCCATCTATATTAGACATGTTAACACAATCATAGTATCCTTTTATGATATTCATAGCTACCTGTGGCTATTTAAAGCCACGTGGGATCTGGATCATCTTGCTCCCCCTTCCATTTATCCTCCTCTACCTGTACCTATCCCTCTCTCTCTGAAACTCTTAGTGTTGCCTAAATTTCCGTTTCCCTCTCCAATCACAGGACTTTTTTTGTATTAGTATTTAAATTAATTGGGGAAACATTCTGCTACAAATAGAAACATAAAAAATCAAATATGTCTGTTCATTATGACATGAATTTATACGTAAAGGACCCTGTTAACTTCAAAAGAAAAATTTAAATTGAAAAAATATTTTAAGTAAAGTAGGAAGTAAAATAAAATAAACTTGTAAAACCAGCTGCTACTTAATAAGACAATAATGAATATTGTAGGGAAGAAAATTTGGTGCAATTTTATAGTCACAGTATGTTGAGCATAGAAGTAATTGGAGTAATCTTTCTAAAGATATTTAAAACCTCTATAATTAAAAATTTAAGAAGAAAAAAAAAACCTGAAATAAAAGACACCAACAAATAAAAGACCTATATTCCTGTATCACCAAATGTAATCCATAGAGTTAAATATATTCCTTTTCAAAATTCTAACAGTATTTTACTAAAGCTAAAGAAAAAAGCATATACACACAGAAAGATAAGCCAAAACATATGCAAGTAGAAACAGCACTGCCTCAGTTATTATTATTGACCCTACATTACACTACAGTGCCATAGTAAGAAATAGAGTATGGTACTGGGACAATATCAGACATGTAACTGAGCGGAATGACTAGCACAAACTAGTGATTAAAAAATACACTTACAGATCTAAAGTTGCCTAATATACATCTAATGTATTGAAGATATAAAGAACTGCAAAGTTTATACACAAAAAAGGAACATAAAAAATGCCTTTAAATCATTATATGGACCTATAAATTGAGCATAGTTCTCAAATAATGAAACCTAACTAACAAATGATTTTTTTAAAGAGTATCAGACATCCTTAGCCACAAAGAAATCACAAATTAGGATTCAATTACACTTCAGTCAGAATGTTTATTATCAAGTAAATAAATGGAACTACTAGTGAGAAAATTAATGAAGAAAAACATTCACTATTTGTTGGTATGCAAAGTAGTATGGCCACTGTGGAAATAAGCTTAGTGATCAGTCAAGTATTTCAAGCTAGAAACACCACATGAGTTAGTTAAAGCACTCTTTGGCATATAACCAAAGGAATATAAGCTCTACTATGAGATATGTTGATGTTTATTACTAATATATTCATAATAGCAGTGAAATATGGAGAACCTCAATTTTCATCAACAATAAATGAGAAATAATATGATATAGATTTAAAAATAGAATTATATATACTTGTAAAGAAAAATGAAATTTGAGCAAAAATTGGTGGAGAGCTGGACTTATATATATGTATGTTTATATGCATATATAGAGATATGTATATGCTATGTATATTTATATGTATCTATATGAATAATATATATAAGTGCAAGTATGGTGTCCTGATGAGATTTATGTCGAAATGACACAGGCTATAGTGTTTAAATAGGAGAAATCCTTATTTGAGAAAATGTCTCCTTAAGATATAGCTGCTGGTAAACCTGTAGGGCCTTTTTTTCATTAGAAATTGTTATGGAAGGCCCCTGCAACTGTGGGTGTGGCCACCACATAAGCAGGTAGTGCCACCACTTAAGCAGGTAGTCCTAATTTCTAAAAGAAAGTAGACTAAGCAAACGATGGAGAACATCCCAGAAATTAGCACTCATATGTAGCCGCCAGTGGCTATGGGTAACCGGGTTCACCTGAGAGGAAGGCTGGGAATGAAAGGGGAATGAAAGGCGTGAGAAAATGTGGGGCCAAGACAACATATTCTGATCAAGACCCGTAGTTTAATATTTTGCTTTCACATATAAAAAGGGAAGCCCCACCCCCCAGAGTTTCTTCTTGTTTTAGCCCGGTGGCTGGGCTGGGTGAAGGGATAGCAGCCCAGAGGTGTCAAGGCAAGCTCAGCAGGTGGTCTGTTCTTCTAGCTCCTGTAGCAGACTGCAGGGCACCAAGGCCAGCAATGCAATGCCTCCCTATTGTTTTGGTCTACTGTGGTAAATGTCTCCTTCAGGCCTGTTCAAGGCTGTGGGAAAGGGCACACTCATGGCCTCTCCATCAGTTCCTGGTACAGGTTCCATCACTGTTTGCGTTTATATATTGATTTACTTTGTTGATGAACAGAGATGTGAAAGTATAATGTAAATAAACCCTTTTTCCCCAAGTTGCTTTTTGTCATGGTGTTTCATTAGAGCAATGATAACACTAAATAAGACAGGTAGGTAATGTGAAAGGCATCCAAGAGAGGGAAAATGAGACTTTGAGAAAGGAAATAGGAGGATCATACAATATTTGTGACTGGAAAACCTAAAAGGAATGACTTTGAGTCTGGGTGAAATGAGTGAGCAGGGAGTGACTGAGAAGACAGCATAGGAGGATAGATATAAATATTTATACATGGAAAGGAACTGTACTGTTTATATGGTAATTAAAGTAAGCAAATGGAAAAAAGTTATAATGGAAAATATTATTCACATAGTTGGTCAATTTGATCTTCCTCCGATTTTTAACACCAAAACACAGGTGACCAAATTGAGACATTTCTTTCCTAATATTGTAAGTCCTATCTTCCAATTACGGCTTAAACTTTTCTCACAAAATTTAATATTTCTTGTTTAAATATTTATACAGTAAAAAATGTTTTCAATATTCCTTTGACTTCATCTTTGTTTTATAAGTTATTTAGAAGTGGCCTATTTCAGTTAGAGAGTTCTAGGACACCTCACTCTTAGAAAATTCTAATATAATTACACTGCATTATGGAATAGTCTTTTATGATTTATACCCTTTTGAACATATTAACACTAGTTTCATGACAAAGGTTAAAAATAAAACCTGTTAAGTGTTAGATGATAGCTATTCTATGTTACTAGTCCTGATACAGTTTCTGTGTCTTATATCTCTTATATATCACATATATATGGTTACAGCTTCAAAGATAGCCTTAGTTTGTGAGTAGATTTAATTTATTGTTTATATCTATTAGCTTAGAACATAATTATTTTGGCATGTATTTCAAGCTGTTAATGAACACTTATTTTGTTATTTCTTGTTACTGTAGCTATTGCATGTTAGTACACATTTTGTAACAAATTTGTTCTAACTTTAGACCTGTTTATTAATATACTGTCTATATTGTTAGTTAATAATAGAAAACAGGAATAAAACTTATAGTATTGCTTCAGTTTTTCAGTGGATGGGGTTTTGTACTTTGTTTTTTTGTTTGTGTGTTTTTGAAATCTTAATAATTGATATTTAATGTTTGAATGTTGGGCTGTAGCTCGTGTGTGTGTGTGTGTGTGTGTGTGTGTGTGTGTGTGTGTGTGTGTGCGTGTGTGTGCGCTTAGGTCATGTTGGGCTGCATTGTGGTTCATGCATGTCTGCTGCCCCAGGTGTCTGCCCCAACAGCTGGTGGGGGGGTGTTGCAGAAGCTCAGGAATTTGACTGAGTTTACCCCACAAGGTGCTGAGCATACACATGGGAGACAATAAAAATTTCCACTCAGCACAGAAAAAAAATATTTTTAGTTTTGCAATAGTACCATTCACCTAGTCAACTACCCAGGACTAGTAATATTATGGATTTTAGAAAACAACTTACTGCCATCACCTTGCTGGACCAGTATAATTTATAACTGTATTTTATATATTTTTTTCTTGTACCAACAGATAAATATAGCTCTCACCCTTCATTAAAGAAACATCTCATTTTCAACATGCAGAAACCTTTTCAGAAATACTCAACTGCTCAAAAATAAGAAAAAATGATCTGGTGTTCTCAGTCCCAGTGGCTATACCTACAACATAACACTTACACTCAAGGCTCATGAAACATTGGAACAGAAAAGGTTGAATAATTTTAAGAACAGAAAAAGAACTAGCACAATTTGTTGAAAGTGCTGACTTTTCTTTTTCCATTGAATGCTTTTAGCTTCTTTGTGAAAGATCAAGTGACCATAGGTGTGTGGATTCATTTCTGGGTCTTTACCTTTATTCCATTGATCTATTTGACTGTTTCTGTATCAATACTGTGCTGTTTTACGAAGCTCTATAGTATAGCTTGAGGTCAGGAATGGTGATTCTCCCAGAAGTTATTTTATTGTTGAGAATAATTTTCACTATCCTAGGTTTAATTTGTTGTTCCAAACAAATTTGAAAATTGTTCTTTCTAAGTCAATGAAGAATTTACTTGAAATTTTGATGGGGATTGAATAGAATCTGTAGATTGCTTTTGGTAAAATAGCAATTTTTACTATATTACTTCTGCTGCTCCATGAGTATGGAAGATTTTTCCATCCTCCAAGGTCTTCTTCAATTTATTTTCTTCAGAGACTTGAAGCTCCTCTCATAAAAATTTTTCACTTGTTTGGTTGGAGTCACAACAAGATATTTTATATTATTTGTGACTATTGTAATGGGTGTTGTTTCTCTAACTTCTTTCTTCTCCTTTTTATCTTTTGAGTAGTGGAACGTTACTAATTAGTTTGAGTTAATTTTATATCCAGCAACTTTACTGAAGTTCTTTATCAGATTTAGGAGTTCTCTGTTGGAAATTTTGGGGTCACTTAATTATATTATATTATCATCTGCAAATAGTGTTATCTTGACTTCTTTTCCAATTTGTATCCCTTTGATCTCTTTTTGTTATCTAATTTCTCTGGCTACATTTTTTATAGTTGGGCATTTTATTTACATTTCAGATGCCATCCCCTTTCCCCAATTCCCCTCCCTAGAAAACCCCTATCCCATGCCCCCTTTTCCTTTTTGCTTTTATACAATTTTTTAAAAAAAGTTAATCTAAGGTTTTATAAGTTTGGTAATGCTCAATCAGAAATGTAACCCAATACTCAACCTAGATATATAAACTATTTTTGACTGGTGGAGACACGTGAACATCTTCTAGCTAGAATTTTGAGTACCATATTGAATAGATAAGGAGAGAGTGGGAAGCCTTGTCTAGTCTCTGATTTTAATGGGATTGCTTTGAGTTTCTACCCATTTAGAGTAATGTTGGCTACTGGTTAGCTGTATATTGCTTTTATTATATTTAGGTATGCACCTTGAATTTCTTCAACTGGCAGTCTGCATGTAGAAAAATGCAAGTTGATTCGTACCTATCTCTTGCATAAAGCTCAAGGTCAAGTGAATCAAGGATCTCCACATAAAAGCAGATACACTGAATTGAATAGAAGTGAAATATTGAATATTAGCATAGAAGAGAAAGTGTGGAAGAGCCTTGACTACTTGGGAAAAGGGAAAAGTTCCAGAAGAGAACACAAATAGCTTATGCTTTAAGAATAACAATCAGCAAATGGGATCTTATAAAATTGAAAAGCTTCTGTAAAACAAGTTAGACTGTCAATAGAACAAAATGTCAATACACAGATTGGGAAAAAAAATTGTCAACCCTGTATCTGAAAAAGGCATAATATCCAAAATATATGAGGAACTCAAGAATGCAGACTCCAGAGAACCAAATAACCCTATTAAAACGTAGATCATAGAGCTAAATAGAGAATTCTCAACTGAGGAATCTTGCATGACTGTGAAACACTTAAAGAAATGTTCAACACTCTTAGTCATCAGGGAAATACAAATCAAAACAGCCCTGGTATTCCACCATATACCAGTCAGAATAGCTAAGTTCAAAAATGCAGGTGACAGCAGATGTTGGCAAAGATGTGGAGAAAGAGGAACACTCCTCCATTGCTTTTGGGACTGCAAGCTACTAAAACCACTTTGGAAATCAGTCTGGCAGGTCCTGAGAAAACTGGAAATATTTCTATCTGAAGACCCACTATAGCACTATATCACTCCTAGGCATATACCCAAAAGATGCTCTAACCTATAACAAGGATGTATGCTCCACTATGTTCATAGTAGTCTTATTATAATAACCAGAAGATGTAAACAACACAGATGTCCCTCAACAAAAGAATGGATACAGAAAGTGGGGCACATATACACATTGGAATACTACACACTGGTAAAAAAAACCAATGACTTAAAGAAATTTGCAGGGAAATGGATGGAACTAGAAAATATCATCCTTAGGTAACCTAGACACAGAAGAACAAACATGGTATGTACTCACTAATAAATGGATACTAACCCAAAAGCTCACAATGCCTACAATACAACCTACAGATTATATGTAGCATAGAAGGAAGGAAGACCAGAGACGTGAATGCTCTAGTCCTGTATTGAGGAGGGAACAGGATGATTGTGGGAGATGAAAGGAAAGGGGGTCAAGGGAGAAAGAAAGAAGGAGGAAGAAATAAGGGTGGCAGTATTAGAATCTGGAGGAGACATGAGAGAAATTAAGAGGGTCAGAAAATTTAATAAAAATCGGTAGTGAGGGGATGAAGAACTGGGGATAGGCACTGGAGAGTCTCAGACTACAGAGGAATATGAGACTCCCAAGACCAAATGGGATTGACTTTAGCTGTAATGTGCAGAGAAGTGGGAAATAGACACTGTGGAGACCATCTTCAGTAGGTAGGCACAGCTATCTACTGAAGGGAAGGGGCCACCCATTCATCTCAAAGTTTTTTAACCCAAAAATGTTCCTATCCAAAGGAAGAACAGTGACAAAAAGTGGAACAGAGACTAAAGGAAGGTCCAACAGGTAATGGCCCCACCTTGGGATACATCATGTCTGCAAATGCTAAATTCAACACTCTTGCCATGTTCAAGAGATGCTTTGAGGACAGGAACCAAGTGTGGCAGCTCCTATGGAGGACCAGCCAGCAACAGACCAATGCAGATGTGGATGCTTGGAGCCAACCATCAGACTGAACTCAGGGAACCTGGTGGGGGAGCTGGCTTATGAACTGTAGGAGTGGCTGGGTATTGCAACCCCATTGGAAGAACAACATAGGCTGGATCAACCACCCAGTTCTCCCAGAGACTAGACCACCAACCAAAGAGTGTACCTAGAGAGAGCCATGGCTCCAGATACATATGTAGCAAAAGATGGCCTTGCTTGACAGCAAAAGGAGGGGAGGCCCCTTGTTCCTGGAAAGGTTTGATACACTATAGTAGGGGGATGATGGAGTGGTGGGGCAGAAGAGTGTAGGAGAGTGGGGGAGCATTCTGATACAGGCAAAATGGAAGGTGGAGGGCAGGTATGGGGTGGGAAGGGTGGCAGAGGGGTAACCAGGAAGCAGGATAACTTGGGAGGGGGTTGGAGGAGGATTAACCAGGAGGTGAGATGTCATTTGAGATGAAAACAAATGGAATGATTAATAATAACAATAAAGAAAAGAACCAAAGAAGATCAAGAAATCTGTTAGGACAAACAGCACAAGAAGCTGTATCCATGAGATTTCAATAATATAGCTGCCTACAGCAGATGTGAAGAAGTACAACAACAATCACATAAGTGAAAGGGGGAACTCTCACATGGCTCCAAAACTTTACAAAAACTAAAGGCAACTCATGAATGTATAATTTATCTGTATAAAGTGAGAGAATAATTGTTCTACTGGATTGAGGTCTCAATTGGTTAGATACTATCAAGTGGTTAGCCATGATATTATATACATCCAACCAAAACTAAATGAACTTGGAAGCAATATTAATCTATTTATGAGTCTGCATATCTAAAAATAATAATCAAAGCTGTGAACTTAAGATAAAGTAAGAGAGGCAGAGATGGAAGGTAATGGCAGAAAACCTAATTGGAATGAAAAGAGGTAAAGATGAATACACTGTTCCACATGCATTTAGAAAGAATTTAGGCAAAATCAGTTATTTATCATTTAGTATGGTCTCTAGAAAAGTACACAGAGTTGATTTCTGCTTTGATGAGATTTGGCATTTAATCATAAGATACATAAAATTAATAATGAGTAATACAGAGCTTATGATGTTGATTTCAAAGGAACATCTATATGTGCCACCCAAGCAATTATTTATCAACTTATTTATCTCTTTTTGGAAAGAGAAAAGGGCTGGGGAGAATGCATGTTCTCATGTGGATACTTTTTGGTGAAAATAATTGAGGGGTTAAAAAGATCAGTACTCTCTCTTGTGCTATTATGTCATTAATTCTATGTACATACTAAAGTACACAGAACACTTTGCAATGCATTCTTTAGAATTGCATCCTTTTGATGGCTAACCAATGACACTGTTCATCATCTGTAGGATGTCCTTGATATGTTTTCATTATACTGCTTTTATATCTGTAGAGGTATACTTTCCCTTACTCTCAGTACTTTTAGCTTTCTAGCAAGTATGTGGCAAAACAACATCCCACTGGCAACGTGTAACAACGTCTTGAGGTTTTTATCCTTTTCTCAGGTCTAGTTGCAAGTATTGTTCTTTGGTAAAACCGGGTGTTTAGAAGGGGGAACAAAATAATCACAGGAGCAAATACGGCGACAAAGTGTGGAACAGAGACTGAAGGAAAGACCATACAGAGATTACCCCATCTGGGGATCCATACCATATACTGTTACCAAACGCAGACACTATTGTACATGCTAAGAAGCAGAGCCTGACAAATACAAAGGCAGATGCTTGTAGCCAACCATTGGACTGAGCACAGGATCGCCAATGGAGGAGTTAGAGAAAGGACTGAAGGACCTGGAGAAGTTTGCAACCCCATAGGAAGAGGAACTATATCAACCACCCAAACCACCCAGAGCTACCAGGGACTAAACCACCAATCAAAGAGTACACATGGAGGGATCCATGGCTCCAGCCGCATATGTAGCAGAGTATGTCTTTGATGGGCCTCAATGGGAGATGAGGCCTTGGGTCCTGTGAAGGCTCGATGTCCCAGTATAGGGGAATGTGAGGGGGAGGGCAGGGAGGTGGGAGCTTGGAGTGGGAGGTTGAGTTGGAGAATACCCTCATAGAAGCAGGGCAATGGAGAATGGATTGGAGGTTTCCGGAGCGAAATCAGGAAAGTATATAACATTTGAAGTGTAAATAAAGAAAATGTAAAATACAAAATTGCTATCTTGAAAGAATGAAAGAGAGAGAGAGAGAGAGAGAGAGAGAGAGAGAGAGAGAGAGAGAGGAAGAAGAAGAAGAAGAAGAAGAAGAAGAAGAAGAAGAAGAAGAAGAAGAAGAAGAAGAAGAAGAAGAAGAAGAGGAGGAGGAGGAAGAAGAAGGGGAAGAAGAAGAGGAAGAAGAAGGGGAAGAGGAAGGGGAAGGGGAAGGGGAAGGGGAAGGGGAAGGGGAAGGGGAAG
>JANHMN010000014.1:11237523-11278735 GCA_030674055.1 Rhabdomys pumilio | reverse complement strand
GGAAGGGGAAGGGGAAGGGGAAGGGGAAGGGGAAGGGGAAGGGGAAGGGGAAGGGGAAGGAAGGGGAAGGGGAAGGGGAAGGAAGGGGAAGGGGAAGAAATAGTGAGCTGCCTGCAATGTGAGTACCTACAATCTCATATCATTTCTCCATGCTTGAAGGCTTAACTCTTGCTTTTAAATTAATGTATCTTTCCCCTATGAAATGATTAGCTTCTCAGCCTTCCCAATGATTCTTAAAACTGACAAACAAACATAGTTATTGTTGTTGTTTGGTTTTGGTTTTGATGTTACTTTGAAGATTTTAACAAAAATAAAAACAACAACAACAACAACAACAACAAAACACTGTGTTGGATTATAATTATCCTGTTAAGAATTTTAGAAAACTGAATGGTATGTTCTCTCCTTGGTTTCCTGAGATGAGTATCTAATCATTCACTACTTGTACTTACACCCATATATATGTGTCATTCTAACTGACGAGATACAATTAAAGTTATAAGAATGGAACTGTGGCTCACACTCTCCCTATACCAGTTTAGTTACACTCAAGTTTCATTTTCTGTGATCAGGCTCCACTTATTTCTCACCTATGTCTTTGTTCAAAACACATTTAATAAACCTTAATTTTTTTCAGTTTAGTCTTCCCTGAAACTAAACCATAAAATAAGATCTTATTGGAAATAGTTATATGAAAGGAGTCCCATATAACCATGTAATGTATAAACTAGCAACAATAAAAGGAATAAAATAATAAAAACTGCATTACTATCATTGTCATTGCTACCTAACAATAGTGCTTATTATTCTAGGATGTTTTTAAAGGGAATTACATAGTGTATCTCAGAAACATTTCTCTTGGAAACAAAGGCAAATTCTTCTGAACTCACATTGACAGCATTTATTTCCTGAGTTCTGAATTGTTAGTACCTAAGAAAACTATTTTCTTAGACTTTTCATTACTCAAAAGCTGGCAATGTTAACTGCAGTGGACGAACTAAGTTCTAGTTGGAAGAAAACGTGGCTGTGAAATGTGAAATGAATGCAATAATTTGTTGTGCTTTTCAATTTTTTTTTGAATTTCATGAGTTTATAGTGTCAGTTGTGAAAATTACAATGGTTGGCCAGGAATTTTGTTGATAGAGAAGAAAATCAGTATTATATAGGTACATTTAAATAAGTATATATAATATTGAGTATATTATAAAATACTTTTTAATAATTAAAATATATATTTATTGATCTGTTATGATTTTTGCTTAATAAATTATTTGTGTATTTATGTATACTTTTATCTATCTGGGCTCAACCTAATTTTTAATTTGTGTGTCTTCCATTTAGAATTGATGCAGAGATTCAATACTTTTCTATAATATGTCTTCCAAACATAGGTATAGATATTTAAATTGCCATTGCTATTTGGCACATTATTTTTCTTTAATTTTACTTCTGTACATTGAGTTTTATGATTGCTTATACAAAAGAGTTGTGGTTCAGAAGAAGTAAGTAACATTTAAAAGGCCAAAGTGTAATTGCTGAACTAGTCAAGGTAAAATTCTACATAGAATTTTAAAATGGCCAAATTTCATATTAGATTCTGTAAATATTTTTTAAATTTTTTATTGTTTATCTATTTACATTTAAGGTACTTCTGCTCAGTCCTATGCTTGGCTGTGAACATCCACATCTGAATTGGTCAAGCTCTGGTAGAGCCTCTCAGGAGTCAGCTATATCAGGTTCCTCTCAGCAAGCACGTCTTGGTATCAGCAATAGTGTCTGGGTTTGATGCCTCATGTGAGGTGGATCTCCAGGTAGGGCAGTCTCTGGATGGCCTTTCCTTCAGTCTCTGCCTCATTCTTTGTTCCTGTTTTTCCTTTAGACAGGAGAAATTCTGAGTTAAAATTTTAAAGATGGGTGTGTGGCCCTATCCCTCAATCAGGGAACCAGGGTCTTTGCCTAACCTCTGGATTCTGTAAATATTATTGAACTCTAAATATAACCATTGTGAAGCTAAGCTTAATTATACAATAAAGAAAATGAGTGTCAAAATGAGTGTCTCTGTATTTTATGTTTAGTGAGCCTGAGAAGTTTAGAAATAAAACGGCAAGCCGGGCAGTGGTGACACATGCCTTTAATCCCAGCACTTGTGAGGCAGAGGCAGGTGGATTTCTGAGTTCGAGGTTAGCCTGGTCTACAGAGTGAGTTCCAGGACAGCCAGGGCTACACAGAGAAACCCTGTCTCGAAAAACAAAAAAGCAAAACAAAACAACAACAACAACAACAAAAAGAAATAAAAACGGCTTCATTAAGTGACATTTGATATGTATTTTATATGTAATACAACTGATTTCGAGTACATCCTGATATTACTTCTGGAAATATGATAGTCCTTCTGATTGTGGCCATAATTAATAAATTATTTTTCTATACTAAGTCTTGATGTAATAACCAAGATCTTTGACAAATATTATACATTATAGGACTGAGGTTTTTTATTATTCTTTGATTTATTTACATTTCCATTAGTGTTCCCATTCAAGGTCCTCCATCAAGGAAGTCTCCACCCTAATCCCCTCCCTTTTGCCTCTATGAGTGTGGTCAACCTCATACCTTCCTAAGCACTCTAGGATTCCCATAAGGCATTAAGACTCCACAGGTCCAAGTGCCTCCCATTCCATTGATACCAGATAAGGCAATTCTGTGCTACATATGTAGCTGGAGCCATAGGCAAATTCATGTATATTTTTTGGCTGGTGCTTTAATCCCTGGGAGCTCTGGAGGTTCCAGTAAGTTGATATCATTGTTCTTCCTATGGGAATGCAATCCCCTTCATCTCCTTCAGTCCTTCTGCCAGTTCTTCCACTGTAGTCCCCAGGAAGAGTCCAATGGTTGGATGTGAGTATCTGCATCTGTCTTAGTCAGCAGCTGCTATAGCCTCTCAGAAGAGAGCCACAACAGGATCCTTTCCACAAGCATACCTTGACATCAGCGAGAGTGTCAGTGTCTCATTGTGGGCGCAGTCTCTGATGGCCTTTCCTTCAGTCTCTTCTCCAATTTTTTGTCCCTGCATTTTATTTAGATAGAAACAATTTTGGGATAAAACTTTTGAGATGGGTAGATGGCCCCTTCTCTCAACAGGGAGCAATGTGTTTCTACTGGAGGTAATATCTTCACATTCTATCTCTTTGTTGCTGGTGGACATTTCAGTTAATGTCATCCTCATTGGGATCTGATAACCTCTCAGATCCCTGTTCTCTGAGATTTTCTAGTGTTTCCCCTGTACTCCACCCCCCACTGCTGCATATTTATTTTTATTTTCCTGGCTTTCTGGTATTTTCTCCTGTCTCCTTCAACTTATCCATCTCCTCCTTTGCCCCTTCCTTTTTCCTCTCTCACACAGATCTCTTCTCCCTTCTGCCTTCTGTGATCATTTTGTTCCCCCCTTCTAAGTTGATTGAATATTACAAACTTTGGTCTTTTTATTAAGTTTTATGGTCTGTGTGTTGTATCACAGGTATTCTGAGTTTTTGGCTAATATCCACTTATCAGTGAGTACATGTCCTGTATGTCTTTTGGGGCTGGGGTACATCACTAGAGATGATATTTTCTAGTTCCATTCATTTATGTGCAAATTTCATGAAGGAGTGAATTTTAATAGTTGAGTAATATTCCATTGTGTAAATGTACCAAATGTTCCATTATTCCATTGAGGTACAACAGGATTCTTTCCAACTTCTGTATATTATAAATAAGGTTTCTATGAACATTATGAGCACATGTCCTTAAAAATGGTGGAACATCTTTTTAAGTGTATGCCAAAAAGTGATATAGCTGAGTCTTCAGGTAGTACTATATACAAATATCTGAGGAACCTCTATATTGTTTTCAAGTGTGGTTACCTTACTCAGTATGATATTTTTTAATTCCATCTGTTTGCCTAAGAATTTCGTGAATTCACTGTTTTTAATAGCTGAGTAGTACCCCACTGTGTAAATATAACACATTTTCTGTATCTATTCTTTCATTAAAGGGTAAGTGGATTGTTTCCAGTTTCTGGCTATTACAAATAAGGCTGCTATGATTATAGGGGACCATGTATCCATGTTATATGTTTGAGAATCTTTTGGGTATATGTCCAGTAAAGCTGGGTATTAAGGTAGAACTATGTCCAATTATTTGAGCAATCTTCAGATTGTTTTTCAAAGTGTTTTTACCTGCTGATAATCTCACCAGCAATGAAGGAGTGTACCATTTCACCACATCCTCACCAGCATCTACCGTTGGCCGAGTTTTTGACCTTATCAATTCTGATTGGTGTGAGGTGGAATCTCAGGTTTCCTTTAATAAGCATTTCTCTGATAACTAAAAATGTTGAATGTTTTTTAGGTGCTTTTTGGCCATTTTACTTTCCTCCATTTAGCATAGTTTGTTAAGGTCTGAACCCTATTTTCAGTAAAATTAATTGTATTTCTGGTCTTAATTATAACTTAATTAATTATAACTTCTTGAGGTCTTTGTATATTTGGATATTAGCTCTCTATAGGATGGAGCATTGGTAAAGATCTTTTCCAAATCTGTAGGTTGTTGCTTTGTCCTATTAAGTGTGTCCTTTGACTTTCAGAAGATTTTAAATTTTATGAGGTATCAGTTGTCAATTGTTGATCTTTAAGCCTGAGCCACTGGTGTTCTCTTCAGGAAATTTTCCCATGTGCCCATGTGTTCAAGGTCCTTTCCGAATTTCTCTTTTATGAGATTCAACATATCCAGTTTTATGTGGAGGTCCTTGATTCACTTTTACTTGAGCTTTGTACAAGGAGATAAAAATGTGTAAATTTGCATTCTTCTACATGTTCCCCACCTGTTGAAACAGCACCATTTGTTGAAAATGCTTTAATTTTTTCATGAAAAAAAATGAAGATGGTTTTGGCTTCTTTGTCAAAGATCAAGTGCCCAGTGGTCTGTGGGTTTATTTCTGAGTCTTCAATTTTATTTCATTGATCTATCTCTCTGTCCTTGTACAAATAACATGTTTTTTGTTTGTTTGTTTGTTTGTTTGTTTTTTAGCATTATTGCTCCATTTTTTCATGTTGGGAATTAGTTTGCTTTTAATATTTATAAATATGGGCCTTGATTTTCTGATCTATCCAAGACAATTAATATGAAGGAGTCTTGTATTTTGTCAAAGGATTTTTCATCATCTAATGAGATGATCATGTGATTTTTTTTCTTTGTATTTGTTTATATACTGGATTACATTGATGGATATCCTTACATTTAGCCATCCCTGCATCCCTGGGATAAAGCTGATTTGATCATGATGAATGATCATTTTGATGTGTTCTTGGATTCAGTTTGAGAGAATTTTATTAAATATTTTTGCATTAATATTCATAAGCTAGGGAAGTTTCCTTCTATGAATTTGGTGAAGATGGTTGCTGACAGGACCCTTATATATCTGTCTCCTGAGAGGCTCTGCCAGAACCTGACCAATATAGATGTATATGCTTGCAGCTAGCTATTGTACTTAGCACAGGGTCCCTAATGAAGAAGTTAGAGAGGACTGAAAGAGGTGAAAGGGTTTGCAACCTCATAGGAAGAACAAAGTTACCAACCAACTAGGCTCGAGGACTAACCCATCAACCAAAGAGTACACATGGAGGAACCCATGGCTTCAGCTGTACATGTAACAGAAGATAGCCTTATCTGGCATCAATGGAAGGGAAGGCCCGTGGTTGTGTGAAGACTCAATGCCCCAGCATAGGGGAATGCTTGGGCAGTGAGGCAGGAGCTGGGGAATGAGTGGGGGAGCTCCCTCAGTGAAGCAGTGGGGTGAGGGATGAGATAGGGAGTTTGTGGAAGGAAAACCTGGAAGGAGGATAAAATTTGAAATGTACATAAATAAAATAACCAATAAAAAATGAAAAAAAATACAGAATCCAACAAGAAATTTGTCCATTTTGAAAATCTATGTAGAACTTTATCTTGACTAGTTAACCAATTGTGCTTTGGCCTTTTAAATGCTACCTACTTCTGAACCACAACTCTTTGTATAAGCAATCGTAAAGCTCAATGTACAGTAGTAAAAATTAAGGAAATATAATATGCCAAATAACAATGGCAATTTAAATACCTGTCTTTATGGAAGACATTATAGAAAAGAATTATTGAATCTCCACATCAATTACAAATGGAAGACATTTGAAAATACTTTATTGTAATTAAATAAGAATAAAATATTACCATAAGTTTACAATTTGACCTTTACCTTGCATTACTTAATCATTGTAACCAGTTTTAAATCACTATTAAAACAGTAGCATTTAATAGTAGCTATTAAAACAATTGGGTCTAAGACTTGCATTTTTAATTAGTTTCATAGGATCATTGCCTAAGAAAAATATAATAAATTTTAATTTTTTTCAATTTACAAAGATTTATGCCAAAGAAAACTTTAAACCTGCATTTATATATAAATTCTGTATGAATATATGAAAATAGAAATTCAATTCTGCATCAAAATGAAATGATTTCTACCAATATAGCCAAGATTTTATGACTATAAAATGCTTGTTTAAGTGTAAATTTAGTAATATATTCCTATATATCTAATTTCTTATAATATTATTCTATCCCCTATTTTCAGTCCTCTTCCTTTTCCCTAAGAAAGAAAGAATAGGGAAGAGAAAAGAAAGAAATCTCTAAGCCTAAGCTCTCTAGTTTTCTCCCTGTCCAAAAATATGACCATTTCTAAATTATCCTTTAAAATAACAAGTTATAAATAACCATAACCAGATACCCAAACCCACGAAATTAGGATGACAAATCTCTGCAACCTCTTCCAGTTGAATTGTGATAGTGATGTTTTAAAGGGTAGATAATTAAGGGTGGATAGGAAAATTAGAATAATGGGTTAGACTCAAGAAAGCTAGCTTTAGGATTTATTGTCTAGTCTCTGTATGCTTAAAAAGTTTAGGGCTAAACTGATGTCCTGACTTTAATCATATGAAAGGCTGGTGAACCAAGGTCATTGGGAATCAGCAGCTATTCTTGAACCTTTTCTATGAGCACGTCATTGCAAACACCAGCAGGTGAGGCAGAATCATGCAGGGAGGCGGAGCAGTATGTCATATCAGCATCCCTTAGAATTATCCTCGTCAGAGCTCTATCTTTGTGTTTCATCCTGTAATATATGAATCTTACAACCAAACTTTTAGTTCTATTAAAAATATTTGCATGAATCGTTCAAAGCACTTGTTTGAGCAGGTAAGAGAACTGTGTTTTCTATGAGTTAATTTCATTAATAACCTACTGTAATAAATTTTCATGCCATGTGAGGGATGGCATGATAAATTTTAAGAATTCCATAACCAACAAGATTTACTGAATAATTTTAGTTGAAGTTTTGGTTAGAGACTATTTCTCAAAATAGAATGTCTTAGGCCAGCAACCCCAAATCTTTCAATTGTAAAGCTTCCTCTTCTTAGGACCTGTTTTATTCTGATCTGTCTCCCAGATGATTATTAATATAATTAATACCACCAAACATAACTACCTTCATTTTGATAATTAAAACAACTCAAAACACTTAAAACAATTCAAGCAATTATTATTTGTTGAGATATGTTTTCTTTCTATCTCAGTGTCTTTGTTTCCTACATTTGAGACTAAAAGCCTATATTTCTTTAATATTCCATGTACACTTAGAAACACATAATTACCCTTATTTATTCTTTCTATCCTTAAACTAATGAAGTTTCCCTTTATTCCTCCTTTCTTTGGAGACTAATATCTCCTTAAAACCACTTAACACATGCATTACTTAAAAATACTTAAAGCAATCCACACTATTTTTCTTTTCTATCCTTAAAACAGTATAATTATTTTATTCGTCCCTTTTATGGATATTAATATCTTTATTATTATTTGTTCAGATAGAGTTTTTCTCTATCTCCATGTCTTTTTCTCCTACATTTGAGATTGAAGGCCTTTATTTTTCTTATATAGACTTAAAAACTCTTAAACAATTATAAATATTTCTCCCATCTATACTTAAAAAATAGTCCTTCTATTGAGATCAGTATTTATTGCTATAAAATTTTGTCCCCTTTCTCTTTATATATCTTGGATTAACATTCTTTATAAGTGTTTAACTTTAATTAAGTTTTCTTATATATTTTTGTGCAGTTCTATTCTCAGGCATATATTTTTATGTTTGAAACAATGTAATTTTTATTTATTCCTCTATTGTTTAGGTATCTTCTCTATAACCTGTCTTATCCCAGTAGGATAAGCCTCTTCTCTGTAGCCAAACTTATCCCAGTAGGATCTCACATCATCTGCAGGTCTTAGCTAAAAAACCTAATTTTCCCTGCCTGCTAATTCTAAAGAGACAGTATGTGTTTTTCATTGTAATCTCAGAGTCATGGGGCCAACTCCCACATTGGTGCGATTTGTAAAATTAATTATTAATAAATCCCAGTGGCAGGTTTTGTCCTCACAAATGGTTTATGTCCCTGAGTGAAAGACACACATAGTCTTTATATTTTAATTTGCCTTAAACAAACAATACAATATCTGGGCCACTGCCTAACTTCCATTCTTTTATAATCTACTTCCCACCAGTTATCCAGAGTTACTAATTACGAATGTTATGTTCCATCTTGGTTGCTACTGACACAGTTGAGCAGCCCTCTGGGCTGCCTCTCCTGACTCCTCCACCTGGTGGCTCTGGTCCTTGTTCTGTATACTATCCCAACATGACATAGCTTCTTCTCTCTGCATACTCTCATAAAGCATGGAAGATTGCTCTCCAATCCTACTGGTCTCGAGCTCAAAAAAAAAAAATTCCTAAATTTCTGCCCCTGTTTGTACTCCCCAGCTATTGTTTGTTGTTATGTTTATTTGCCAATCAGAACCAACTTTGGTGCAGGATCCCTGAAGCTATATATAAACCTCAGACAAACAGTTTTTGGGGGAACATAATTAAAATTCATAATACAGAGACCAATCAAAGCATGAGGAGCCCCAATAGATGAATAAATTAGAGAAATGACTGGGATTAGTTTCAGGAGTTTCAAGTTGATATTATAGGGCAAGTTATACTAGAAATCTTAGAAATAGAAATGTCAAATATTTTAATTATGGTGAATTTGATTATTTCCAAAAGAATTCTAAGGCTAGAAGACAGCAGATACATTGACTCTAGAGAATATGATATTTGTAAAAGAGTACGAGCAAGTACTGGCTGCTATGAATCACAAAAATTTCATGGATAGTGTAACTGCTGTGAAAAGGACAAACATTGGTCAAAGGACTGTCAGTCTGAGAGGGACATACAAAGTAACCTTTTGCCCTCAGAAAATGAACAAAGGGACCTGTAAGTTTGAGGCCCCACAATAAACAATACTGGCCTTCTTCCTTTGGTCAGCCAGAAATTGCCAAGGAGGTAAAAAGAAAAAGAAATCAAAAGTAAGTATTTCTGATATAATATATACTATAGAAGAAGTACAGCTATGAAACTGGTCATGAATATGCCTCTTAAGCTGTCTCCAAAAGTTGAATGTTACAAGTTAATCACTGATGCATATATGGTCATTTACCCCCAGTAGCAGTGGTAATAATTTTGGGAAGAAGTAGGCTAATTTCTCAAGGATTTATTGTGCATCCAGAATAGTAGACTGAGATAACAGGCAAGAAATTAGAATGTGAAAAAGGAGAGGGAAATTAAAGCAAGAGATAGAATTAGTCAACTGTTGCTGTGTCCATACACTGAGGGTAAGGCTTCTCTGGTAGAAAGGACAGTAGTTTTGGGGAATATGGAAAATGTGTTCTGGAAAGCAATGGTTAATAATCAGAGACAGAAATTAATGTTGCAAAAGAATGATGTTGACAGAAGATTTGGTATCTACAGGTCTGTTGTTAGTGTATTTTCTTAAAAGTCTTGGAATCCAGATTCACCATTTCTGAAGGTTTACACGCAATTTATAGAAATTAGTAAAATATGAGGCAGAAGATGGTTTTCAATGGATTAACAGTGTGGCACAAGAATGTCAATCAGGGAAGTTGAAACATTACTTGGCTGACATATCCATAAATTTATGGGTAACAGATCTTTTAGAAATATGGTGGTTGTGAATTAGTATTCCTGAAATTCTTAGGACAGCAAAAGAGGAAATTAATTGTGATACTCGTGGGGAAGGTCATGATATGGGTGATCGATAATATCACAAGCTGTTCCCATGATCCATAAACAGGACATCACAGGAATTCAATTTCCAAACTAAAAAAAAACAACAAAAAAAATTACTGCTAACGTATCAATACCCTTGCCTCTAAAATAGTTTGCGAACAGACCTATATGCAATAACAGTGGCCCATAGCAAATGAAAATTGCAGGAACTTGAACAACTTGTACAGGAACAGCTCCAGGCTAAATATATAGAAGAGTCTACCAGCTCATGAAATTCCACTGTGTTTGTTTGAGTTAAGCACAGTTAACAAAATAATTCAACCAATGACCTCTTTACAGTCTGAACTTCCTTTATCATATTTGTTACCAAGATCATTGCCCAAAACAACAATTGATTTCAAAGTTTGCTTTATCACAATAGCCTTGCATGAGCATTATAGGAAGAGGTTTCCTTTCTACCATCTAGTTAAAGTACAGGGATCCAGTTTCTTCCCTTCCATGGTGCTAGGGCCACTGTTCTAAAATAACAGGGATGAAGAAAGTTTCACTGCGCTTACTCAATGTGGCTCAGGGTGCGTTTTGGGCTGTGAGAAGCACTGCAGGAACACAGCTCCAGGGATGGGGGAGCACAATCTGAGGTCCTGGAGGGGCCAGAGCTAGCTCTGGGTGTCTCCAGGCCTGCAAGTTGGTCAGGCACCTTCTGGTTCTCAGAATCTTGGGCACCCAGGCACCACTGGAAGCCACAGAATTGCTGAGAACAAAGTGGGGACACATGGGCTGGATTGGCTCCAGGACGAAAGGGAGGGAGAGTCCTTGTATTGTCATAGTGGTCAACATGACTTAGTTGCAGGTGACTTCCTTGGGTTGGTTGTCGCTGTGGCTGAAATGTAGAGAGGTATTCTGTGGGAAATTGATGGTTCTGTAGGCCAAGGTCTTCTCTATGTTTCTCCATGGAAGATCTCAATGAATAGAGATAGCCCATGGTTTTAATACATTAATTGTCATGGCAGAAAGTAGATGAGATATTGTACCCCAGCTTCTCACTCCAGCATGTGTTGGAAGCCGATTTTAACGCAGAAAGCAGCTATCAGCTTTACAGCCATCTTGAGCCATATACCCTGACATGAGACTTGGTTTTCAACAGCCTACAACAGCTGAAGCACACTCTGATATCCCATATAGCTTGTTTTGCTGTTAAGTGCCCCCAGCTGCAAGGAGCACGTGGTATCCACGCCTACAAGGCATGCGGTGCACATGTTGTTCACGTGCTATCTACGCCATATATGCCTGTAAGGCGCACGTGCTGTCCACGCCTGTAAGGCTTACATCATATCCACACCTGCAAGGCACGTGGTATCCACGCACCTACAAGGCACGTGGCAAAAGCCTATAAATACCCAGGATTTCCTTGTTGTGTATGTGTGTGTATATGTATGTGTGTGGGAATGGTGTGGTGGTGTAGTAGTAGTAGGTGTAGTTGTGTGTGTATGGTGGAGACAGTAAAGAAGACTTTACTACAGATCCTCTGGCTTGTTTCTATTCTTCGCGGCTCTTTCCCTTCTTCCCCCCACTCTCTCTGGTGCTAAACCCGGACCTGCGGAACAGAGCGGCCTCTATAGTTTGGCCCCCAAACATGGGCAAGAGTGCACCATTACAGTTAACTCAGAGCTTCTACAGTTTGGCGCCTTACCTGGGGCTCCAGTAAGGGGGCTTTTACATTTTGGCACCAAGCGTGGGGCAGAAAGGCCTTTTACAGCCCGGGGCAGTTACAAGCATGAGGTTAAATACCTTTTGCAGGGAGGAGTGTCTGGGAAGGAAAGCTTAATTGGCTAAGTTCTTCAGTCCTTTCATTAACTCATTAACATAGAGATCTGTCTTGAGGCTATGTGACTTGTGGTCATGCCTTCTATCTGTGGAGGGGCTAGTAGAAGAGATGCACTTATGTAACTGAAACACACAAATCTATGGAGGCCTAGTGTCAGAAGCCTGAAATCTGGGAGCACTATAAAAGGCCTACCTTCTCTTGCAGGGGATCCTGCGGGGTAACCTGTGGTGTCACTGGGGTTTCAAACCTAGCTCAACCAGAAATCAGGCAGCCCATCATGGTCCTAAAATCATCCTCTAAAAAGATACCACTGGTAGGCACTTCCACAGAAAATGTTAAATAGTCCAACTTTATGTCAGTATTTTATGCAACAACTATTAGAAATAATTCATAACCAATCCTTTCAATCATTTATCACAGTATGGATGCATTTCTGATGGCTGATTTCGACAAAGATCTTTTAGAAAATATGTTTAGGGTAACAAAAAAAAAATCCTGCCATGCTGGGGGTTAGAGATGGCTCCAACTAAAGACAAAGAGGAAATTCACATAGTTCTTTGGGTTTTAAAATTGATCATTAAAATATTTGACCACCAAGATGCGAACATTGAAAACTATTGCAAACACTTAACAATTTTTAAAGATTTATGGTAAATATTAACTGTTTGAGACCTACAATTGAATTAAATATATATGAGATAAATCATTTGTCTCAAACTTTACAATGAGATTCAAATTTAAACACTCTAAGATGTATAAGAGTTGAGCAAAAAAAAATAATTAACTCTTATAGAACAAAGATTGCAAGAGGCATATATGAATCTAATTGATCTTAAACTTGCTTGTAATTTTTGTCATTTTCCTTCGATTTATTTTTCTACTGGGCTCATCACACAAAGAAAAGTATGTGTTATAGAATGCATTTTTTAGCTCATAAAGAAAGTAAGGAAATAAGGACATATATAGAAAAGATTTATGAGTTAACTATAAAAGGTAGAATAAAATTTCACCAATTATCAGGAACACATCTGGTCTAAATTTTAGTATCTCATACAAATGTTAAGATTATGTCATTATGGGTAATCATTGAAAATTATCAAAAATCTTGCAATAATTACTTGGCTGAAATTAATAACAAGTATTCAAAAGCAAACATATATAGTTTATAAAAAGAAGTAATTGGATTCTTCCATGTATCATAAAGAACATCAGTTCCAGAGGCACCAACATTTTATATGGATCTAAACAAGATGGGGTGGCAAGTTAAAAATTAGAGAAAATAGATAAGGTGTTTAAAAATCCACATACCTCAATTCAAAAGTCAGTATTATATGCAAGTGTTATGGATATTACTAGATTATCCTTAATCTCTTAATATAATCACTCATTATTTACATGTGGAAAGAATTGTTTTGCAAAAAGAAACTGCTGAATTCATACCAGATAACTCATAATTAAACCTATTATTTATACAATTGCAACAGACTATCAGAAATAGAAATAATTTATTACATATCACTCATATACAGTCTCAGAGTTTTTCTAGGTCTATTAGCTAAACTAAATGCCAAAACTGACAAATTACTATTAGGAATTAGGTTAGATGCCTCAAAATTTCATGAAAACATTATATCAATGGGAAAAGTTTAAAAGACAAAATTCCATCATTTGTCAACAAGAACAACAAAAATCCCTAACAACAACAACAAATATCCTACGTGTTCTTTTTACAATCAAACTTGGTTACCTGCTAATGGTAACCTCAGGGTTCCCAAAAGAAATGACATCTGGCAGATAGATGTTTTCTATTTCGTAGAATTTGAAAATCAAAGGTATATATACCATACCAGTGACATATACTCAGTGTGTCAATGGACAACTGCTTCAAGTTCTGAAATAGTTGAATGCATTATTACAAACTTATTGGAAATCATGATATTTATGGAGATTCCTGCAAAATTAAACTGCTAAGGTTCCCACATATGCTTCCAATATAATGAAAAAATTCTTTATATATTACAATATATGGCATGTTACTGATCTACCACACAATCCCACAGGACAACCATTTATAGAAAGGGCCAATTTTACCTTAAAAGATATGCTTTTATTCCAGAAAGATCAGTAAATTTCTCCAGGAACATATTAAATAATGCCTTGCTAACTCTAAATTTTCCTAATATTGGTGAAAAAGGAACAACAGCACTTGAGAGACATTGGGTTATTGAAAAAACTTAGGACCTAGGTCAACCAATATACAATTAGGATGTGTTCACATTAGAATGGAAACCTGCAATAGTTTTAAGATGTGGATGTGGTTGTAGTTATGTTTTTGTATCTACAGGAAAAGAGTAATTATACTTATAAATAAAACATATACAGATTAGCTATGACTAACGAAAATATATTATCAGCTGTTACATGAATGTTTCAAAAAAAATAAGCTTGAATGATTCATTCTCGCAGACTGCTTCAGTCACTGATTTATCCAAAATATGACCAAGACTGGACAACACATAGATTGAACAAACAACACATAGACTGGACAGACACCACATAGACTGGACTGGTGACAAGGCAACACATAGACTAGATAAAAACAGAGACTAGGAAACAAATCTTACAGGTATATTTTTGGGGGGAGGTTGGTGTTTTCAGTTTTTTGTTGTTGTTGTTTTGTTTGTTAGATTAACTATATTTTTTTCCTTGGGCCCCAAATAGAAATTCTTCAGCCCAATTTAGCATGAAACAACTATAAGAGGTCTGTTGTTCTGATCCTTTAAGTTGTGATGGGTTGTTTTGGTTGTTTGATAGGTTATGGTTGTTATGATTTAGGGTGGCAAGTTTAAATTGGTAGAAATTTAAGTTTGTTTTATTTGAATTATTGTAGTCTGATAACAAGTAATGGTTGTTGTATTTGAATTATTGTATATTGACCACATTTCAGGGGTTTTTTGAATTATGATATATTGTTAAGAATTATGCCTTTGTGTTATGATATTAATGATTATTAGCTTTATATTTTACAATTATAATATCTTGTTCACCTGCATGTTTTATTACATATTTTATTCTCATTACAATATTACTTTAAAATCCTATTGATATTAATTTGAATGTACAAACTTTATAATATGAATTTCAAGCCTCTATACAACACAATTAAATGTCATCTAGTCATATATATATATTTGCATATTCTTCAAAGTTTGTTAAGTATCCTAAAAATGTTATAATAGTAGCTTACTATAGTTTATACATCCTAAAATAAATGAACTTTTTATTTTGTTGTACACAAATTCAACAAATTCCCATGAACAACTGAATATCATATATCAGAGAGTTGTTTCACTCACTAATTTGCTCAAAAATGCATTGATAAAGGTTATATATTTCATTAATATACAGATTTTAAACTTCTTGTGAAAGAATTATAGGCTCTGCAAAGAAACATTATACAAAGAATATAGGTCTAAATTTAGTTCCCGTTACAGAGGCAGTCCTGAATTTCTTGATATGGTAGATATTCCCATATTTTAGGTCAGTTATTTAAATGGAAATATTGTGTTTTCAATAGAGAAGATGATTAGTTTGCATATGTGTAGTTTTCTGTCTTTTGTTTCCTGATGACACAATTAAACAAAAATAACCTTTGTCTTTAAGATGAATACAGAATGCTGTGTTCATAAGCCTGATATTTCTCTTTCTATAAAGTACAAAAAATTCTCTAGTTATTGTTTTTTATTTTATGTAAAATCATATCTATAGAAATGAATGGGTCATTGTAGTGAGCAATCTCAATTAATCTCAATTATCTCAAAGAAGTTGGTCTTTTGAAATCTTAATTATGATTATATCTTATTTGTAAATACTTGAGGAAAAGAAATATTTTGCGTGTGCTAATGTAAACTCAAAATCAGCAACCTACATAAGACTATTGACCCCACTGTTATGATTCATACCCCTCAGCATCAAGAGGAGAAAATGAGACAAGTAGTATCACAGTATCTGGGAACCAGGATAAAAGTGGGAAGGAAATCTTTTTTTGTGGTAAACGATTTCAATAAAGATTAAGTCAGGACTGGAATTAATTAAATAAGTTAGCCTTTCCTTGGTATCTATGTAGGAACATTTTTAGGATAAATTGAAGCTGCAAATGGGTCTTTTGCAGGGCATTAGTCCATTGGGCATGTGATAAGGAGTACTATATATGAGTCATATGACAGATCAGCTTTCAGCTTCAGGAGAATTCTCTGCATTGATTTACTTAGCTGCTGATCCAAGTTGCAATTTCTCTAACAAGACTTTTGTTTTACCTTACATGGTTAAGTATGTGTTCATTCCTTACATCCCTGAATATTTTTCAGTGTTAACCATGTTGTAATGGGCACACTAACATTGGGCTGAAAGGTTTTGTAGTCCTTGTAATAACAAGACATTATATATTTTATTAAGAAAGCACAATCTTAATCAGTCATGATATACATAGTATTTACAATGTCCTCAATATTAATAATTCAACAATACACACAACAGGTTGATATGTTTTTCTATTCCAGAAAGTGCTAAAGCAATATGTGTAATCACTGATGAAGATTATGAAAAGGGAAAATGTGATAAATCTTGGGAATAAATGTTATACAGATGATATTTAAAAATTTACTAGGCAGGATTATCGAAAGAATTAAAAGCAAATTAAATTATTTTTCTTACAGACAGTGTGATTTGTCAACTTGATTGTATTTGTAATCAACTGAAAAAGACACCTTTGTGTGTGTGTACATATGAACATACATATGTGCATTCACGTGTGTGTGTGTGTGTGTGTGTGTGTGTGTGTGTGTGCGTGTGTGTATGTTTTGTGTATGTGTGTGTAGGTTTCCTGACGGGATAAATTAACTGAAGATGAAGAATATCTTCAGGAATGAGGACCAACTTCTCATAGCCACTTACATAATAAGTATGGATACTTTTGCCAACAATGTTGCTACCAGGAAAGCAATGTAATCTAACTTCTGTGGCACACCAATGTGGTCTGATGACCACTGGCTTTCCAGGAATCAACCACAATTTTAGTGCCAGATTGAGACCACTGACAGTTTTAGCCTTTTACACTGAATATCTACCAAAATTTAGCTTCTCTAGGATGTAGCCACTTTTTTATAACACAATAGGTTTCATATATCCAAATATGATAAATGTAATTTGCAACCTGTAATTATTCTATCTGTTCTGTTCCTCCGAACAACCATGATGAATATCACCAAAAATATGTTGTTTCCAGAAAATTATTGTTAGCATGCACATTTTATAAATCAATTTAATTTATAGCATGAAAAATTATGAAGTTAAGGCATGCTCTGCTGAGGCTGTGGGAAATTTTTAAGATACCTAATGGATATTGTATAAGAAAAATTTTAAAGAGACATGTTGGATTTAAATGTTAATGAGATTGTTCTATCACACAAATTTAAATATTTTCAAGGCCCAGTGGAGAGAAACTTACTTTAAATGATTCAAAGATGATGAAACTATTTTAAGAACTATTTATTAGACTGTGCGACTTTCTGCATAAATACTCATGTGACAATATTACATCTTACATATTGGTAAAATGTTTTTATAACTAAAGAATACTCACTGTTTTCTTTTTAGGATAAATGATACAATATTTGCCAATTCTGTAGGTGAAAGTTTTATACAAAATAAGGATCTAAATTATGAGGAGAATATAAATTTGTATATTAAATTACTCTTGTCCGAGATGAAGAGTATTTCACAACAAACATAGGTAACAGTGATTTTTAAAAATGTCAGTGTTTTATGTGATGATATTTCTGGAGGGAAAACCAGGAAAAGGGATAATATTTGAAATGTAAATAAATTAAATATCCAATAAAAATGATGATATTTTCAAATGCTATAATTTAAGCACACATTAACTCTTATGTTTTGGCAATAATAATTATTATTTCCTTTCTTTCTTTGATCTTTTTAAAATTCATGGCCTCCATTCTTTATTCATTATTGTTAAACACACACATGCACACCCACATGCACATGCACTCACTTGCACACCCGTGTGACTATGCACACTCACTCACAAACAGAGTTTAGCCTGCTGAGTATATGTTGGGCTCTATTTTGGACTTGATTTGGGCCTACAGATTGGAAGAAAAATTACACTAGAGCTACATTTGATATAGGCCAATATCCAAAATGTATAAAAAACTCAAGAAGTTAACCTCCAAAACAACACATAACCCAATTAAAAAATGGGGTACAGTAGTAAACAGAAAATTCTCAGCTGAGGAATATCAAATAGATAAAAAGCACTTTAAAAAATATTCAGCATGCTTAGTAATTAGGAAAATGCAAATCAAAATTACCCTGAAATTCAAACTTACACCAATCTCAATGGTTAAGTTCAAAATTCAAAGGGCAGTATGTGCTGGCAAAGATGTGGAGAAAGAGAAACACTCTTACATTGCTTGTGAGATTACAAGCTGGTACACTCTGGAAATCAGTCTGGTGATTCTTCAGAGAATTGGAAATGTCACTACCCAATGACCCAGCTATACTACTCCTGGTTATATACCCAAAAAATTCTTCATCATTCCACAAGGACACGTGCTCCACAATCTTCTTAGCAACTCAGAACTAGAAATGACAAACAGATGTCCCTCAAAGAAAGAATGGATACAGAAAATATGGTTCATTAACACATTGGAATACTATTCAGCTATTAAAAACCAGGATATCATGACATTTGCAGGCAAATGGATTCAATTAAAAAATACCATCCTATATGAAGTAACCCAGATCCAAAAGGATACGTATGGCATGGACTCACTGAAAAGTGAATATTAGCAACTAATACAGAATATATAGGATACAACTCACAGACCATAAGTTCAACAAGAAGAAAGACCTAAGTGAATATGATTCAATCCCACTTAGAAGGTGAAATGAAATTATCATAGAAGGCAGAGGGAGGAAGGGACCTGGATGGGAAAGCAGAAAAGGAGGTAAAAGGTGAAAAGCATCAGGTGTGAGTGATGGGCAGAACAGGAGAGTTACTCCAAGGACCAGAAGAATGAATGGAAATATGCAGCTTCTGCAAGTGGGATGCAGAGTAACCTTTAAAAACTCCCAGAAATCTGGGAGGTGAAAGAATCTCAAGACTGAAGGCAGGTGACCTTCTCCAAAATGCTCAACAGTGTGGAGCAGGAACTCAATGAGCCCACATCTAATAGCTAGACAGGGCCCCAGGTGAAGAAACAGGGTTACCAACTCACAGTCAAAATTTGTAACCTAAAATTGTTTATGTATGAAAGAACTGCAGTGACCAAAATAGACAAGAGACTTAAGGAAAGGCTTTTCAGTGATTGGCCCAAGTTGAGATCGATGTCATGGGGGGAAAGGAGGTCACCAACACTAGTACTGATTTTATGATATATTTACAGACAGGAGCCTTGCATGGCTGTCCTCTGAGAGACCCTACCAGCAGCTGATTGAGACAGATGCAGATTCTTACCCCTGAATGAGATCAGTGATCCTTATGAAGGAATTAGAGGAAAGATTGTAGGAGTTTAAAGGCAGGGTGTCCCCATAGGAAAACCAGCAGTCTCAACTAAATCAGAACCCTGGAAGTTCTCACAGACAGGGCCATCAACCAGGAAGAATACACAGAGTGGTCTGAGGTCCCCAGCATCGATATAGCCTTGTCTGGGTTTACTGGGAAAAGATGAAGGTAATTCTCAAGAGACTTGAGGGACACCTTCTCAGAGACAAGGGAGAGAGTGAATGGAGTGAGGAACTGTAGGGGGTACTGGGAGTGGTGCAAAGGCTGGAATGTAAAGAAATATAATGATTAATTTAAAAATATTTTTAAAGGACAATAGTAGAGGTATTATTTCTGCCAAGGCATGCTTGTCACTACTGAAACCTCATGGTTGTTATAAGATTCTGGTCATTGTTGAAGTTTACACACATCATAACTGCATAAGACCATTTTTCATTTCCCTCTTTGGAAGATTGCATGACACATTCTTGTTGTATAGAAGATTGTTGTCAGGTAGAAGGCTCAGAATTTGAGCCCTGTTTCTAAAGTTCATATATTTTCTGCAGAAGGTATTTACCTTTCACCTCTGAGGGGTAAACTAAGGTCAATACCAATGGTCTGTAAATATTTGAAAGTCTCTTAGACAATGCTAACCAATAACTTGAAGGAAGGCTTCTCATACTTGGTGTTGAGGTATTTGCTAGATATTCTTTGTCCCTTAAAGGGAACATAGTCAACTCAGATAGTAAATTACATTCAAACTGTTTATTTATATTTATATACATAGTTATTATATATTATAAGTAGTTTTAAGTAAAGAGTTATGAGTGTCATTCATTGTAATTTTTGTGAGGGAAATTTAGATATTATAAAAATTTAAGATTCACATTACAATTAAATATATTAAAAGAAGTAATATTATAAATAATTCCCTTGACATATTTATCCCCTAAAAATGTGGTTAGTAGCTCTTATCAGAGTATGTAGAATCATGTTTTGTATTATTATTAGGGCATGATAGCAACAGTTGGATTTACATGCAAACCAAATAGAGAGTTGAGTGACATTTAGGAAATAAGTGAGAACTAACTGCATAAACAGTACTTCATAATCTAATATTTTTGAATGTTCTGGAAATTTCCCTCACACATGTGATATATGCTCTTAGGAACAAAAAACTATGAAAGCTTTGGTGACCTAACTTCTCCACATGTGGGAGAACATCTTAAGCAATAGATATTCTAAGAAACCTTGTGAGCAAATCTATTCCATGAATGGCCTATGTAAATAATTAGAAAGGTTTGCTGTTTCATAGTTGCAAGATGCACCATTCTGTCCAACAAAGTATCTATTTCAAGTCATTACAAATTCATAAGAAGCATAATTAGTTTCTTGTTTAAAAAGGTCTCTCTGGCTTTCCAGTCTGGGCCTGAGCACTGAGCAGATCCCTGGTGACAGGTCTGCCCTCAATCTCACAGAACGCAGAGGAAGCAGGCCTCCCAGGAGCTCTAACCTAATCTAGTGAACAAGATGCCCATAAACATACAAGAAGCTTATAGAACACCAAATGGACTAGACCAGAAAGGAAATACCTCCCATCACATAATAAAACACCAAGTGCACAAAACAAAGAGTAAGGGAAAAAGGCCAAGTAACATATAAAGGCAGACCTATCAGAATTACACCAGATTTCTCACCAGATACTATAAAAACTAGAAGATGCTGGACAGATGTCATACAGACCCTAAGAGAATACAAATGCCAGCCCAGACTACTACACCCAGCAAAACCCTCAATTACCATAGATGGAGAAACCAAGATATTCCATGACAAAACCAAATTTACACAATATCTTTCCACAAACCCAGCATTACAAAAGGATAATAGTGGAAAAGCTACAATACAAGGAGGAAAATCTTACCCTAGGAAGAGCAAGAAAGTAATCTTCCAACAAATCCAAAAGAAGAGAGCCACACAAAGATAATTTCACCTCTAATAACAAAAATAACAGGAAGCAACAATCACTGTTCCTTAATATCTCTTAACATCTATGAACTCAATTCCACAATTAAAAGACATATGCTAATTGACTGGATATGTAAACAGGACCTAGCATTTTGCTGCATACAGGAAACCTACCTCAGTGACAAAGACACACTCCACCCTAGAGTAAAAGGCTGGAAAACAATTTTTCAAGCAAATGATCTTAAGAAACAAGCTGGAGTAGCCATTCTAAAATCTCCAGCCTGAAAACATAAAGGGAGTGTCTCCTGGTTCCACCTATGTAGGTAGTTGAGGGTGGATTTGCCAGGCATCAGTGGAAGTGGTCTCTCTGATATGTTTTTTAATCTATTGTAATTTGTAAGTTCATACATTGTAGATGAGCTAAATAAGACTTACAGAGGAGCAGCATAAACTGAAAAACATTAACCAAATGTACTGTAAAGATTTATCACAGAATTTAGCCCAGTGGGACAAAAATTCGGGCAGAGAATCAGTAGCTTAGTGATTGAAACTCTTATGGGCATTGCAGCTTAGTACATTATTCTGCCACTTGACTACAACTAGAAATTTCATTTTTATATTAAATTTTTATTCACTGCACTTAGCCATGTTTCTCCTCCCTCAACTCCTCTGTGATAATGACAATAAAGAAGATAATACTGAGTGGCCCTATTCATTCTAATCAGAAACTTAATATTTAGTCACTGGCATTGAACATATAACAGATACATGATTTTTGTATTAGGTACACTTTCCTTTAGTTTCCTATTTTAAACAGGGTTTATAAGTAAACATGGGTAATTCTCATGAAGGCGATGACAACTATACATATAATACATTCATGAACATATATGTGTTTATCTTAAATTTAATGGTATCAAGTGCTTTTGGAAGCAACCAAGTATTATAAAACTCATACTAAGGACATGTTTTAAAAAAATGAATGACAAATACAAAGCCACACATGAGAAATACTTTAAATTGTGACAAAATTTGAAAACACTCTTCATACTTTTTGCCTTCAATATTGTCATTCATATGTAAAAATACATACCTAGGTAATTCAAATTTTCCCCCAAAAATTTCATCACTTGTTTTTGTTATTAGAAAAATTATAATGTGAAAGTAAGAAACAATCATTTTAATCTGCAAATATATTGGAATCTTTAATTATGAGGTTGGGTTAATTTCTAGACTTGGGGCACAGAAGTGCAGTAGTTAGACTATATTAAAATGAATATTCTTTATTCAGTGCATGTTATTTTATAAGTAATAATTTGAAAAAACTAAGAAGTGAAATGGTAATAGTTGTTTTCCTGTTTAGTTAAGACATAATTTTTATAATTGTTAATATTGTTTATAGCCTATCTATTTGAGTCTGAGAGTTATGGGTAATTATATTGTGTATTTGATACCTTTGTATTAGCATTTGTAACTTCCAAAGGTTAAGGTTTATTTGATAGTTCAGTAAACCATGAAGATTAAATACAAAATATATTTAAATTGCTTTACTTCTTCTTCAGAAAAAAAGTTAAATTTAAACATGCAGGGTTTCCCTGCATGCTGGTGTGGACACTTGTGCTGTGCCAGACATCCAGAGAGTGATAAATGGTACTGATGCCTTAAGGTACTGCCTAATCAAATCAGACAATAAAGATAACTGTGTTCGTTTTCAATTTTTAATTCTGGAGAGTAGTGATAGCTGTTCATCCACTGATTATTGGGTTTTGTTATTTTGTAATTTAATTGTTTATGGCATAGTAAGAAATAATAGGAAATGTATATAAAAGGAGAAAATTTATTTTATACTGCAGAAATTAAAAAAAAAAAGCTTTGATACCATAAGTATAGGAAGCTTTAGAAATGTTAATTCTATTCAAGTTAAACACTCCCTTTTTATTTTGTTATAATTGCTGAAACAAACAAGATTTGTGTCTAGAACATAGAAACATACTCATGTATATGCTATAGTATGCATTTATACCACTTTGAGTTATAAACTATGAAATATTTTAAAGACATTAATAATAATGTCTCTCTATTTCTCTTTGTAATTTCCCATACTAAGGTAATACTAGATAATAATTAAGGTCACTTTCTTTTCCCACATGCATTTACAAAAATGAAAGTAACAGTAACTAAGAATTACAGTCTTCCCTTTTGGAATAGAGATGGGAAGGAAGAGAAATCAACAGGAAGAAATAAACAGTATTATAAAAATAAATCTAAGGATAAAATTATACAACCAAAATTGCCAGATATATGACCTTTAAAATTGTTAAACTTTGCAAAACTCAAAAAAGATGATCCTGTCTGCATTTGTAAACATAATTTTCAAGTGCACAGAAAGTAAAAGAAATGTTAGAACTCTCTGACAACCATGAAGGTGTATGCCATGTGAATATGTCTTCTTTTTAAAAATTAAGTTATTGAAATGATACATAATTATATTACTTTCCTCAGAAAACACACAGACACACACAGACACACAGACACACACACACACACACACACACACACACACACACACACACACACACCATACTGAGCCTGTTTAGTTCAGCTTATGTATTTGACTTCAGTGTTGACCATGTGAGTTTAGATAACCAACTTGGAAGCTCATCTCTGGGAAAGGCTTATTTCTCTGTCAATACTCATTAGTTGCCTGTCTTCTTTGATTAGCAGTGTGACCCTAAAAGACTTTTCCCCTTTCACATTAGCATTTCTAATAAATTTTTCAGATCTAGTTTAGTCAGTCATATTATTGAGGTAATATATGTATAGCTTACTTATCATCAGATTAGACAAAAATTAGCAACATATTTACTGGTCATCTGGTTTGTACAAGCTTTCTTCCCCTTCTTTAATGATGCAATTTAAGCTTGGTATGCAGGTATTGTGTTTGGTATATTTTTTTTTGGGTGGGGGGGTGTTAGACTTTGCACAGTCTGTTAATGTCTCTATTATTACTTATAGTTTTCTATATAATCTCTACTTCTTGTACACAAAAGCATCCTGTGATGTAGGTTATGTGCTACACTTATATTTGAAGATTTGTAGCCTAAAACCATAAATGAGAGAAAATAAATTAAATTTGTCTTTCCATGTTTGCATTACCTCACTAGATATAATCTTTTTAGTAATATGTATTCACCTGGAATTTCCATTTTTGATCTATGCTTCCTTTTCATTATCCCTTCTCCAATTGATGGACATCTAAGTAGTTTATCAGGTAACATGAATACAACAGCAATTAACATTGCTATGTAGCTCGGATTAATAGGAGTTTGTGCATTTGGGATACAAGATGATTCTCCAACTACTCCATATGCTGTTAACTACCCACTCAAATTTGAGTTATATTCTCTTCCACCAATATAGTTTTAATTATTTTTGCACATATTCTCTTGGATAGGTAGGTATCAAATATTGTGTGTTAACCAACTAAGGGGCAATATTCTGAAGAAATTTCATTTTTTCCTAGAAATGATAAATCAACAACAAATCTGTAGTAAAGGTTTGACATTCATGTCTACCTCTCTTGTAAAAACTATGACTTGTCTGTCTTGATCTTTTTGGGTGTTCTACTTGCTGTTACCACTACTGTGAGTACAAACACACAAGTGTTCATCTGCATCTTAGACAAGATAATTTCCTTATAGTCTTTCTCCTTTTCTGTATCTGATACTATTTCTGGTCCTCTTTTTTAATGATCACCGAGCAGTGACCTAGACAGGTTTAGACAATAAGATATAAACACCCATTCTGATCCTGATACACATAATACTCTTATTCTCTGCATATAGTAGTAGGTTGTTTGGAGTCAGATTGATATTATGCCCATTTAGCAATGTGATAATAGATGTTAACCTCTAAGGCCTATGAACATTTCTACGCGTAGTTTAAGATTGAAGAATATTATCTTCTCCAGTACTTTCTTTAGGCTGTTCTAGCAATTTGAAAGTTAGGTAGCAGGAATAGTTTCCCAGTCGGTACCTACTTAATTTCCCAATGTTCTGAGATTCAAGTATATTTCTAATAGGATTTTAACATCAAGACCTTCAGGGCCACCTGGAGCAATTGGTGAGTTGGAACTATGGAACTTCATGGGTCAACAACTCAAAATGAAACACCTATTTCTTGTCACTAGGTTTTTTATTTGCTATTCTGTACTTCCATAATCCAGAATTGGCATTGTTAACCCATAGTTAGGTAATTTCATTTAAATTCTTCTTGCGTGCTTCTATCTGCAGGTAGAAAACATCTATAGCAGTATGCTTTTATATAACTTTTTAAAAAATGTAGTTGTAAAAATTTGTTAAGTAGGAATAATTGAACATGAAATTCCATATGGTATTGGTGGTGAGATGGCTTAGTAGAGCATGAAATAAAGAAAAATAACTCAAATAGAGTATTTTACAAAATGATATGACCCTGGCTAACACTTAACTGATTTTGACACTGAGGATACATTTTAATAAGTTTCATGGCCTCTAGAAATGTGTGAACTAGATTTCTTCTATTTATGTGCTATTTAATTTATACCATTTTTCTAATTAGGCTTTGATTGATTAAAAGATATACTTTCTCTTAAAATTCTATCCATGATAGTTAAGCAATTCTGTGCAATAAACTAACTTGTAAAGGTATCAACATGCTAGATTTCCAGCTCTAGTACAGAGCAACAATAATAAATACTGCATTGTATTTGCATAACAACATCCAAGTTGATCAATAAAATTGATTTGAAGAAAAACACATAAATCCACACATCTATGGACACTTGATTTTTGACAAAGAAGACAAAAGTGTACAATGAGTAAAAGAAAGCATCTTCAACAAATGGGGCTGATCTAATTGTTGTCTGCCTATAAAAGGATGCAAATAGTTCCATGTCTATCAATCTGCACAAAACTCATTTCCAAATGTATCAAAGAGTTCAACATCAAACTGAATATACTAAGACTGAGAGAGTAAAAATTGGCGAGTATCCTTGAACACATTGGCACAGGAAACAACTTTCTGAATAGAATACCAACAGTTAAGGCACTAAGATCAACAAATAATACATGGGATCTTCCAAAGCAGAAAGCAAAGGACACTGCCAAAAGGCCAAAAGATCAGCATAAAGAATGGGAAACTGTTCTTCATCAATTCTGATCACATCTGATAGAAGGCTGATATCTAAACTATTTAAAGAATTAAGAAGCTAGACACCAACAAATAACCAATTAAAACTGAAGTACAGATAAAAAAGAACTCAAAACAGAGGAATTCCTCATGTCTGAGAAAAGCTTAAAGTAATATTTGATATCCTTAGTCATAAAGTAAATACAAATAGAATCAATTTTGAGATTCCATCTTATAACTGTCAGAATGGCTAAAACCAAAAGTTCAAGTGAGAGCTTATGATTTCAAGAATATGAAGCAAAGGGAACACCTCTCTATTACTGGTAGGAGTACCACTAGGGAAATCAATTTCACAGTTTCTTAAAACATTGGGAATAGATCCACCCCAAGACCCAGCTATAACACTTCAGGGCATATACCCAGCTTTACGTGCCACAAGGACATTTGCTCAGCTATTTTCACAGCACCTTATTTGTAATAGCCAGAAAGTGACACAGCAACAACAGAACAATAACAATAAAACAAAGATGTCCCTTATACAAATAATGAATAAAAAATGTAGTAAATTTTCACATTAGAGTATCAGTCAGCTATAAAACCTTGACACCATGGAATTTTCAGGCGAGTGAATGGAACTAGAAAAGATCAACTTGAGCTAGTTAGCACAAAGCCAGAAATACAAACATGGTATGTAATCACATGTAGATGGATATTAGTGATGACATACAGGACAATTGTGACACAAACCCCAGACCCAAAGAAGATAAGTAGAAGCTAAGAAGCTATTTCAATGAGAAGTAGAAATAGATTAGATGTTGGGAGTGAATGGAGGAAACCGACTGGGTTGGGAAGTTGAAGGAGATGGGAGCAGGACCGATGTTGTGGGAAGAGAGTCCTGGAAGAGCCAAAGCGGTTAGACAGGAGAGCACCTCTAGCGCAAGCTAGATACTAAGAGCAATGGAAACTCCCAAGAATCTATGAGAGTGATCCTATCTGAGACTCCTAGCAATATGGAATACGGAGTCTAAACTGGCCATCTCCTGTAACTAGGCAAGACTTCCAAAGGAAAGATTAAGACACTAACCTAGCCACAAAATCATATACCCAAAATCTGTCCTTCTTACATCGTATGCAGAAGTAAAAGATGGAAGAGAACAGAGGGAAGAGATAACCAATGAAAGGCTCAGCTTGAGACCCATGCCATAAGAGGGAGCAAATATCTGACACTATTAATGATATTCTATTATACTTGGAGAAACAAGCCTAGCATAAACGTCATCAGAGAAGCTTCACTCAGCAACTGATGTAAACTAATGCAGAGATCTACAGTCAAACATTAACTGGAACATGTGGAATGTTGTGGAAGAAGGAGAGGAAGGATTGAAGGAGCCATAGGGGTTAAGATAACCATAAGAAAGCCTATAGAACTAACTAAACTGATTATAGGGCTCGGAATACATGAAACAGACTTCAGGACTCTACATATATGTAAGAGTTGTACAGCTGGATCTTCATGTGGAACTCCAGTTCCTAATGTAGGAGCAGGGTTTGTCTCTGACTGCCTTTGGATCCCTTTTTGCCTAACTTGGATGCCTTGTGTACCCTTAATACACAAAGATGCACCTTGTCTTACTGAAACTTGGTATTACAAGGCTGGGTTATATCCATGGGAGAACTCCCCTTTTCTGAGGAGAAGGGTAAAAAGGGTGCATGGGAGTGAGGGGGAGGTAAGTTGGGCTGACTGTGAAGAGATGAAAAATGGAAAGCTGTGATTGGGATGTAAAGTAAATAAATAATTAATAATAATTTTAAATATATTTATGTTTTAGGAATTAAGAACAAATCAAGCTCTGTTTAGAAGTTGCTTCTGTCTGCTGAAGTGTTGGCTTCTTGTTTAAAAAATTTGTATTTATTTTACATGGTAGATAAATTATACATACAGAATGCTAATTGGGCTACTCACTACTGCTTGTAATTCCTAAAACTGGGGATCTGTTTCCAGATATGCACCACTGATACTCACATAGAGAACCACTCATTGAACTTTTAAAATTTTATATATATATATATAATATATATATATATTATATATATAATTCATAATTATATAAAACAACAGAGTTCCCATATATTGTTATTACTTTATATATAAATACAATATATGTATGTATAATTTCTCAAACAGATAAATAATAAATCTTTAAAAAAACAATTTGCCCTTTAGCTCATATTTTATCAAAATACAGAGAAATCTGAATGAATCCTGAATTCTGGTTAATCTTCTTGAAATTTCATTTCACCAAATTTCATTTTGTACAATCAAATGTATTTATCTCATATGTGATTTTTCAGTTGCTTTTTTTGTTTCAAATCACTTTAAAATAGAAGTAATGTGACTATTATTAATCTATATAAAAGTAAATATTTTTACCATGAACATGAATATGGTGAAGTGGAAAGATTGTGAATCAGAAATATATTTTTTATTGAATAAAACTTAAAATTCAAAATCTTATTGCTAAATATGTACTCAACTCGGAGACTATCACTTATTTTCTTTAGTATAAGCTTTAGAATTTATTTAATTAAATTTTTTTCTTAATTTGTCTCAAAATAACATACTTTTGGCAGCTTAACTTATTTGACCCAACTTTATAACTCAGCATGCATTTCCTCATTATAATCTAGTTTCAGTCAGTGAGTATCAATAAGAACTGAACCCCAAGTTTCATCTTCTATTTATCTCCAGAGAGACCTTATTTCTAGTCTAGAAATTTGATAACTTAAAGTGTACTGTAAATTTCTGTATTTTGCCTCAATATTATTCATCAATTGGTGTTATCCTCTTGCCATTTATAACAACCTTATAGCATTATTTCTGATTTTATACTTAATTTTAGCTTATAATAGACAAATTTCACAGTATTATGAATAAGCACATCAAAATTTTCCAGTGATTTATGCCCTGTGAGAATTATTACAGCATCTGTAGTGATTTTTCTTTAGCTATAAGATAAATAAATGTTAGAATAAAATGAAATTTCATACTATCATCAATTTTATCTGTACAAAATTTTGTCAGTAGCTCATAGAAATCTTCCTCTACCACACAAACCTTTTTAATATTCATTTGAAAGAGAAAAGGTTTCTATATATCAATAATTCCTCATATCTATTACCCAGATAACAAAACATTATCATTTTTTTATTTTTAAAATGTTATAGTATATATTTTGATTCTTTTCTGCTCTCCTAACACCTCCTTGATGCTCTCTCCTCACTACTCACCCAAGGTTAAATTTTTACACTTTGCTGACAACAATAATATACCTATTCTTCCTCTACCCAAAAGAAATACATGTAAACACAAAACATGGAGTCCATTTTGCATTGGATATCTAGTTGTGAGCATGAGACCTGCACTGGAGTGTTATTGATATACCAGCCAATTCATTAATGAATAGTGATTTTCCTACTCAATTCACCAAAAAAGCTTCTTTGATAGGGTTTGGACTTTGAACCCATTCTCCCTTCTCCATTCTGTGATGTTGTATGTCTTTAACTTGTCTGGATGCTGTTAATACTATTAGAGACTTTGTGAATTCATTGTATCACACCTGAATAGATTTCTGAGCCTTGGGATTGAGAGGGGGGCATTGATGAAGACATCCCCTTCAGTGCTTAGTACAAACCTTTCATGCTTTGCACATTGTCTAGTTGTAGGTCTATGTGTTAGGATCAGCCACTTTGATAGATCAAATGATACATGATCTATGTTTATAACATACGTCAATAAAAATAATTTTATTGCTACATTAATTTAGTAGAATAATCCTTGTCTTTAGACAGCATCAGTGACTGGGTTTAATTGGGGAAAATGAGAAAATGAACAAAAGTCAGACCAATGGGCACATAAGAACCCAGGTATAGGTGAAGTGTTTTCACCATGTAGACAAACTACAGCACTTTCAAAGTTCATATGTTTATTTTACGGAGTTTAGCAGAGAGGCACCTTCTCAAATGTGGTTGAAGACGATGTTGGGCTATTAGATACATATAAATAAGAAGGCAAGGTTTATGTTTTACAACTGGATCAAAGCGAAACATTTAGTTAAACTTAACCTGCACAGTCTCTGTAAGGAAGCCAATTTCAGACCATACACATCACAGGGAAAAATCCACAGTGGTTGTTTCTCCACAGACTGTCAAATGTATATTTAGATCAGAGGAAGGCTTTCCCATATCTCTGAACCTCATCATGGAGAGAAGGCTTTGTCATTATTCCATGGGTCTGAGGCTCTGGGATTATTAAAATGATCCTTCTCATGTATTCAGGCAGTCATTCTCTCAGAACTCCCACACTTCATATAATCATAGTAGGTTTTATGTAAGACAATACATTTAAATATATTAATTATATTAAAGAAAAATTAATATTTCCCATTACTGACTACCATAGCTATTTTATTTGCATCATTCAATGGTGTATATTTCAATGTAGCCTTAACTCTTCTGTCACTATAGTACTTTTTATTTGTATTATGATAAAATATAATTATACTGCCCATATATTTTTGAAAATGTACATATAAAGTAACATATTTTGACATCTGTTGTTATGTTAATAGTTGTGGTGAATAACATGTATATTTGCTATAAATTCAGCACTGTGAAGTAAGGGGTAGAAATATTACATGAGTTTATCTCTGCCTGGGTAATTGAGAATGCTGTTGGAGAGTATGTAATACAATATGAGAATGTACTTCAAAATAAATGCATATATACATGCATACATCTATTCAAACACAACTACAACAGAAAGATACTAAGTTGAAAATTTTGAGAAACATTCGTATATGTCCTCTTGAGTATGTATTATGTATGTATATATGTATACATAAACATATATAGATAAAGTTTCTCAAATTACACATAAATATATATATAAATTTCAAATGCAATACATACACACGCACACATATATGGTAAACGTTCACACAAAAACAGAAACTATACATAATAAATTAATATATATAAAATATATATCATATGTTATATGTTATATAATGTTATATGTTATGTGTTATATCTACATGTTGTTATATGTTATATGTTTGTTATATGTTATATGTTTGTTATATGTTATATGTTTGTTATATGTTATATGTTAGTTATATGTAATGTTGTATGCTATGTTAAATGTTATATGTATGTTATATGTTGTAAGTTGTATGTTGTGTGTTACATGTCATTATAAATATTAACATATTATTATAAATATTAATTTTATTATTTCGTATAGTTTTTATATAATATACAATAATATAATGATTTTATTATACAGATAATAATATGCATTATATTAATTTAATTATATAAAAGTTTATATTATTATATATTATGTAATATAGTTATAGTATGCATCATAAATTATGTTACCCATTACATATCACCTATTACAGACACAAATTTTGAGTTACACATCATCACATACTACATACTATAAACTACATATTAATTACATGTTACAAATTACATATTACATCTTATATAGTACATATCACATATCACAAATTATACATCATATATCACATATATTAAATATATTTTATGTAATGTACTACACATTACACATTATATATTAAATACTACTTTTCACATATTGCACATTATATGTTTTATATTAAATACTACAAATAATATATTATATATTCTTTTAGTATTGTATTGCTTATTGTTGTATTTTATATATCATTTTATTTTATATATAAAAATTATTATAAATTTTATAATTTATAATAATTTTATTGTATTTAAATAATGTGAAATAATGTAATAAATTATAATTATATTCTATTTATATATACATTTATATTGACATTCATGTTCACACTTATATTTGCATTTATATCATAATACATCATATTATATACAAGATATAAAATATAATATATATATTGGTGATAGTAAATATATTAAATGAAAATATGCCACTCTGAATAACTTAATTAGATAATAGGATAGTATACTTAAGTGACCCAAAAATTCCACCAGAGAACACCTAAACCTAATAAGCAACTTCAGCAAAGTGGGTGGATATAAAATTAACTCAAACAAATTAGTAGTCTTCCTTTACTCATAGGATAATCAGACACAGAAAATAGGGAAACAACACCCTTCACAATAGTCAAAAATAATACAAAATACCTTGCTGTGACTCTAAACAAGCAAGTGAAAAATCTATTTGATAAAAACTTCAACTCTCTGAAGAAAGAAATTGAGGAGATACAGAAGATGGAAAGATCTCTCATGCTCATGGATTGGCAGGATTAATATAATTAAAACGACCATCTTGCCGAAATCAATTTACAGATTCAATGAAATCCTCTCAACTCAATTCTTCATATAATTAAAAAGCAATTGTCAAATTCATCTGGAATAACAAAAAATATCCAGAATAGTAAAAACTATTTTCAACAATAAAAGAACTTCTGAGGAAATCACCATCCTAGACCTTAAGCTGTATTACAGAGCAATAGTAATGAAAACTGTATGGTATTGGGACAGCGACAGGCAGGAAGATCAATGCAATAGAATTGAATACCCAGAAATGAACCACCACACCTATGGTCACTTGGTCTTTGACAAAGGAACTGAAACCATCCAGTGAAAAAAAATGATAGCATTTTCAGCAAATGTTGCTGGTTCAACTTGAGGGCAGCATGTAGAAAATGCAAATCTATCCATTCTTATCTCCTTGTACAAAGTTCAAGTCCAAATGGATCAAGGACCCCCCCCCCCCGATAAAACCAGATACACTGAATGTAATAGAAGAGAAAGTGGTGAAGAACCTCAAACACAGCAGCATAGGAGAAAATTCCCTAAACAGAACACCAATGGCTTGTGCTCTAAGATTAACAATAGATAAATGGGACCTCATAAAATTACAAAAATTCTGTAAGGCAAAAGGACACTATCAATAGGACAAAACAGCAACTAACAGATTAGAAAAAGATCTTTACCAATCCTACATCTAATATGTACAAATACTCAAGATGTTAGACTCCAGAGAATCAAATTACCCTATTAAAAATGGGTTACAGAACTAAACAAAGAATTCTCAAATATCAAATGGCCTAGAGGCACCTAAAGCAATATTCAACATTCTTAATCCTCAGGACAATACAAATCAAAACATTCCTGAGATTGTTACTCATACCAGTCAGAATGACCAAGTTTAATAATTCAGGTGATAGCAGAGGCTGACAAGAATGTGGAGAAAGAGGGACATTCCTCTATCGCTGATGAGATGGTAAGCTGGTACAATCACTCTGGAATTCAGTCAGGAAGTTCCTCAGAAAATTTGGACATAGTGTTTCCTGAGGACCCAGCTATACCACTCCTGGGCATGCACCCAAAGATTCTCTAATATATAAAAAGGACACATGCTTTACTATGTTCATAGCAGCCTTATTTATAATAGATAGAAGCTAGAAGAACCAAGATACCCTTCAATAGATGAATGAATACAGAACATGTGGTACATTTAAACAATGGAGTGCTACTCAGCTATTAAAAACAATGAATTCATGAAATGCCTTAACAAATGGATGGAACTAGAAAATATCATCCTGAGGGAGGTAAACTAATCACCAAAAACCACAAATTGTGTATACTCACTGCTAAGTGGATATTACTTCCAAAACTTGAAATACCCATGATACAATTAACAAACCACATGAAGCTTAAGAAGCAAGACCTAAGTGTGGATGCTTAGGTTCTTCATAGAAGGAAGAAAACACTCAGGGGAGCCTATGCAGAAATGAAGTATAGAGCGAAGACTGAAGGAGGGGTTGTCCCGAGACTGCCCGACCTGAGTATCCATCCCATGTGCAGTCTCCAATGGCAGACATGGTTGTGGATGCAAGGAAGTGCATGCTGACAAGAGCCTGATATACCTGTCTCCTGAGAAGCTCTGCCAGAGCCTGAGAAATACAGAGGCAGATGCTCCCAGCCAACCATTGGACTGCATGTGTTCCCCAATAGAAGAGTTAGAGAAAGGATTAAAGGAGCTGTAGGGGTTTGCAACTGCATAGGAAGAACAATAATATCAACCAACCAGAACCCCCAGAACTCCCAGGGACCAAACCACCACCAAAGAGTACACATGGTGGGATCCATAGATCCAGCTGCATATGTAGCAGAGAATAGTGTTGTTGTACATTAATAGGAGAAGAGGCCCTTGGTCTTGTGTGCCCCCAGCCCACAGGGATTCGACAAGACCCTAGGAAAAGGGGCAGAAGAATAAAGGGATAAGAGACACAAAGAACTAGGGCAAGTCTGGGGTTCTGATCAAGCTCTGAAACTTTCATTTTGGGGACAGGTTATAAAGACACAGAAAAACAAAAAATTTGGGTGAGGGTCATTGCTTAGGGATATCTCACTATTGAATCATCATTGTCTAAGACCATCCCACTGTCATATCTTTATTGCCCTAGATCATCCCACTGTCATAGACCATCCCACTGTCATATCCTTATTGCCCTAGACCATCCCACTGTCATAACCAGCTCCCAGGAAATATCAGATTCTCTTTAAGTTCCTGGAACCTGAGACCTGAGAACATCCTTTCTTAACCTTGTATTGACTAGGATTCCCAGAACAGCAGGTAATTTCCTGGGTTTGGTTCCTAGCACTGTAAAGGCTAGATGCTCCAATGTAGGGGAATATGAGGGCAGAGAGGTGGAAGTCAGTAGGTGAGTGGGTGAGGAAACACCCTCATAGAACCAGGGTGAAGAGGGATGACATAGAGAATTTTCTCCTAGGAAACCTGGAAAGGGAATATCATTTGAAATGTAAATAAGAAAAATATGCATTAAAAATAAAAATAAATAAAATAGAAAGTATAAATTAATTATATACATTCAATTAAAATTTATTTAAATAAATATATTATGATAAATTATATAACAAATTAATAAATTAAAATACAGAATAAGTGTGTATAATTCTTATTAAATAGAAAAGTCAAACATGTTTTTTATATTAATTTTATTTTATATAATAAATAAAATTTTATATAATTTTACTTTATAAATGTGATAGTATTTTTACATGAGTATAAATACATATAAATATATATTTGTTTAAATTCAAATTGTAGAAGATATAATTACATGATATATATGTATTTATATAGTTATATATATGTATATATATATATGTATTATTATGTTGTGTAACATAAACTTCATTTTATTTTTAATTTCCATTTTCTATGTATTATGTATAGAGCAGCAACAAACATGCTAGAGCAAATATATGTGAAAGAGTATGCTGAGTCTTTTAGCCATATGAAAAAGAGTACTATGGCATATATATGTCATATATATATATATTTATATATATATATATATATATATATATATATATATTTATATATATATTTATATATTATATACATTATATATTATGTATATAACATATATTTTAAATATACCATTTTAAAAGTATATAATATATAATCTATTATGTATTATATATTCACACATATGGAATTATATCTTTTTTAAAATTTTTATGAGATATTTTATTTATTTACAATACAGATGTCATCCTCTTTCCTCATTTCCCCTCTCAAGAATCCCTGTATCCCATTCCCTCTTCTCCTTTATACTTTTAAACTACTTTAATTACATGCACGTGTTATAGTCAGTTCTAGGTTGAGGGTCTATCAATACAATAGATACAAATAGTCAAGGAAAAAGCAAGACAAAAACACAAATAATCAAAAAAAAAAAAAAAAAAAGCAAGGCATTAAACCCAATTATGTGAACACTCCAGTGATCATTGTTTCTAAGGGCTTATCACGATGACCAAAGTATCTGAGCCTACTTCCAGTGATCATTCTTTATAAGCGCTTATCACAATGACCAAAGTATCTGAGCCTACTTCCCTGTCCTAGCCCAAGGTCATTTTCATGTATGAAGCTTACTTCTTTGTTCTAGCCTAAAATTTACATTCCTGCCTGATTTTAATTCTTTGTACTAGCCTAAGATTTAGATTAGTATCTAAAATTACTTCTTTGTTATAGCCTAATGTCAGCTTTCTGCCTGAAGCTTACTTCCTTGTCCTTGGCCAAGGTCATATTCCTGCCAAGCAGTTCATTTCCTTGTCCTTGTCCTCTCCACCTCTCCCCATTTTTTATTTTATTAACAAGACTAAGCCTGTCTTAGGTCATGCTGACAAGAATGCCTTCCTTATCTGTCATGGAATATGGATTATCAAAAGTAACGCACTTCGTCTTAGGTTGGTAAAGCTCTGTGCAGAATCTCACCTGTCCTTGGCTTTCTTGCCTGTTAATTTAATAACTCTGTCTGGGGGTCCATTTTCAGGTTTAAGCCATGCATTTTGCCGGCAAACATGTTAATGTTGTTAAAGAAAAGCTTTAACACAATGGGCAGTTTCCATTTCTATGTGGGCTTTCCATTAATTTTTACCATTATTGAAGACCAGTCTTAGCTCATGGTGATCTGATAGGATGCATGGGATTATTTCAATTTTCTTGGATCTGTTAAGGCCTGTTTTGTGACCAATTATGTGGTCAGTTTTGGAGAAGGTACCAAGAGGTGCTGAGAACAAGGTCTATTTTTTTCTTTTCAGATTAAATGCTCTATAAATATCTGCTAAATCTATTTGGTTTATATCTACTCTTAGTTTTACTCTATTTCTTTTTAGTTTCTGTTTCCATGATGTGGCCATTGATAAGAGTGGGGTGCTGAAGTCTTCCACTATTATTATGTGAGGTGCAATGTGTGCTTTCAGTGTTAGTAAAATTTCTTTTATGAATGTGGGTGCCCTTCTGTTTGGTGCATAGATGTTCAGAATTGAGATTTTTATCTTGGTTAATTCATGCTTTGATGAGTATGATGTGTTCATTCTTATTTTTCTTGATAACTTCTTGTTGAAAGTCAATTTTATTCAATATTAGAATAGCTATTCCAGGTTGTTTCTTGGGACCATTTGCTTGGAAAATTGTTTTCCAGCCTTTTATTCTGAGGTAGTGTCTATCTTTGTCAATGAGGTGTATTACCAGTATACAGCAAAATGTTGGGTCCTGTTTGCATATCCAGTCAGTTTGTCTATGTCTTTTTATTGAGGAATTGAGTCCATTGATGTTAAGTGATATTAAGGAGAAGTGATTGTTGCTTCCTGTTATTTTTATTTGTAGAGGTGGAGTTATGTTTGTGTGGCTATCTTCTTTTGGGTTTGCTGGAAGAAGATTATTTTCTTGTTTTTTCTAGGATATAATTTCCCTTCTTGTATTGGTGGTTCCCTCTATTATCCTTTGTAGGGCTGGGTTTTTTAGAAAGACATTCTGTAAATTTGGTTTTGTCATAGAATATCTTGGTTTCTCTATCTATGGTAATTGACAATTTTGTTGGGTATAGACCCTGGGCTGTCATTTGTTTTCTCTTAATGTCTGTATGACAGCTTTCTGTGGGACTGTGGTAGGATACTTTGGTTTCCAGTAGAGCACTGGTTTAGAGATAGCTGGAGACCCAACAGCTGTCCATTGCCTGTGAGGGACAGCACATATCTTGCCACGCCACCAGATTCCAGACTCCTGACACATTGTCTGAGACCTCGATTTGATCTGCACCATTCAGTCAGTAGGGCAATGCAGCCCTCCCATAGAGCACAGGCCTCAGCCTAATGAGATTTACATACTAATTAGATACCTGATGGCCAGAGGGCATAGCCAATTAAACATTCTTCCCACACCTTACCCCCTTCTCCATCCTTATTTAACTCAGCTCTGCCATGAGTTTCAGGGGTGTGCATTCAGATCCAGCTACCATCCACCATAAAAATAAAGCCTATAAAGCTCAAGGTCTTTCTCATTTTATTGGGGCTATGCCTTGAGGAATCGTGGTGAAGGCCTTTAATGAGCCTCTGTAGCTGCATTCGCTGTGCTTTCCTGAGTACCTCTCTGTGTTCTACCACAAAGGCTTGCCTCTTCAAGCAAGCCTACCAGGCCGCCCGAGTCTGCCAAGCAAGTATATTAACCAGATTACTTCTGCAGGGAGTTTCTGGAGCCTCGTTCTTCTCTTCCCTCTCTCTCCATCTCATCTCTTTGTGTGTGGGCCAGTTCTGCCCACAAGCCCACAGTCTCAACTATTCTGTGGCTTACAACAGCTCCTTGGGGTCCAAGACCTTAAGAACAATTGGTTCACAGCCACCTCCTGGCCTGGGGATCCCCACTTCTCACAGCACAGTGCCCACCCACTCAGCCTGCTCAGGCAAATTCCCTCACTGCTGCCATACTAAGCTGTGGGAATAACAACCACCCCAAAAGATTCAAGAACACATGCCTATTCATTCCCCACATATTTCCAGGATCTTTTGGTTTTTATAGTCTCTGGTCAAAAGTCTGGTGTAATTCTTATAGGTCTGCCTTTATATGTTACTTGACATTTTCCCCTTACTGCTTTTATTATTGTTTCTTTGTTTTGTGCATTTGTTGTTTTGATTATTATATAACAGGGCAAAGTTTGTTCTGATTTAGTCTATTTGGACTTTTGTAGGCTTCTTGTATGTTCATAGGCATCTCTTTCTTTAGGTTAGGAAAGTTTTCTTCTATAATTTTGTTGAAGATATTACTAGCCCTTTAAGGTGGGAGTCTTCACTTTCTTCTATATCTTTTATCCTTTGGTTTTGTTTGGTCTTCTCATTGTGTACTGTATTTCCAGGAAGTGCTGAGACATGGGTATATGGGTCAGAAGAATCTGCAACTGAAGAGGATAGAGAGAGGAAGAAGCTCCAGCTGCGTCCTGCAGAAATGAAACTCTTGGTTGCTGCGACTCACTGGAACCTAAAGAGGTCATCCAGTGGTAGCTGAAGACCTTCTCCGCAGTTCCCCATGGTGGGCACCAAAGAAGAGAGATAGTCCATGGTCTTATTCTATGGTCTTTAGATATTTATTATCATAGCAGAACATGAAGGAAGCTATACCCCTGGTATACTCAGGGAGGACCTGAGGTTTAATACCTTCTGTAAGGAGGAGAATCTGGGAAGAAATGCTTAATTGGCTATGCTCTCTGGCCTTTAGGTATCTCATTGGTATGGAGATCTGTCTTGAGGCTATGTGGCCTGTAGTCATGCCCTCTGCTTGGGGAGGGTCTAGTAGGAGAGATGTCTTATGTGACTGATGGCCACAAACCTCTCTGTGGGAGGCTGTAGCTATGTGAAAAGAGCCAGAGGCCCAGAAGCAAGGCCGAACTCTTACTGTCCCTGAGGGTTTCTGGAGTTCAAATTCTGTACTTGACCAGGGACCCAGCTGCATCTCACAGCCCACGGCCCAACAGGTGATATGAATTCTCAAAATAGTTTCAATTTACATTTCTTTAAAATATAAGAATGTTAAATATTTTTAAAGATATACTTAGGTATTATTTCTTATTTTCAGAAATCTAAGTATAAAGTCTTTTAAAATTAGGTCACCATTTTTTTATTCTGTATATCTTTAGTTATTTCTATATTCTTAATAATAATTTTCTATCAGACATATATTTAACAAAATTTCACTCCCACTCTATGATCTTCATCTGCACTTGATTGACATTTCTTCTGCAGTGTAGATTAAATGATATGATTTGAGTATATACAAGTAAAAAAGAACAGACCAAACCTCTATCTAATAGAGAGGAAGAAATATGTAAAATCAAAGACAATATTGATAATATAATAATATAATACAATGAGTAATCAAATCTAGTACCTGACTCTTACTAAAATCAGAAATAAAATAGAAATAATAAAAACATTTTTTAAAAATGTGTAAAGAGTCTTTAAGAGTAAAAAATAACAGTGTCATAGACTTTAAGTTACCTTGAGAGGCAGTGAAACATTTATCTACATGAGTTTAAGCCCAGCCTGCTCTTTTATGGTGTATTCCAGGATAATCTGTGCTGTAAAAAAAGCCTGTGTGTCTCTGTGTCAAAAAGATTACCTACTATAATCAAGTTGGCCTCTTTCCAGAGGTAAAGTGATGGTTTGTCATTTTTAAGTCAATAAATGTATAAAGAATTTATTGGAATTAAAGAAAAGAAACCCTACATGATCATCTAAATACAGAAAATGCCTTTGACACAATTTACCGTGTCCTCATTATAAAAAAGCTAAAGCAAGTAGAACAGAAGCAATCACAGTTCCTGATATTCAAGGTTATATATGAAAATCTGAGAACCAGTCACATCCTAAACAGAGAAAAACATGAAAAATTCCATTAAAATAAAATAACCAATGACACCAGTCTATCATCTAAACCATTGAGGAGGGCAACAACCTTGTGTGGTATTTAATTAATAATAAATCTATATTAGTATATATGTATATCTTTCTCTGTCAGTCTCTTTCTGTTTCTCTCTCTCTTTCTGTCTCTCTGTCTCTCTTTCTCTCTCTCTCTCTCTCTCTCTCTCTCTCTCTCTCTCTCTCTCTC
>JANHMN010000014.1:11206811-11237513 GCA_030674055.1 Rhabdomys pumilio | reverse complement strand
TCTCTCTCTCTCTCTCTCTCTCTCTCTCTCTCTCTCTCTCTCTCTCACACACACACACACACACACACACACACACACACAAACTGAATTATAAGCTATGTAAAAATTGTAATGACTAAGAATACAAACATAAGAATTTTCATCAACAACAACCAGGCTCCATGTGTGATGTGTGTACTGGCTGGAAAAGAATATATTTAAATACAGTAAAATTGTATTTGAACTTTTTCTGTTTTCTCTGTAATCTCTGAAAATCATCATTAAATTTTTTCTGTCTTTTACTATACATATGCAAAACGAAACTCAATATTCTTTAAAGATTTTCCTTAAACTGCAACACTAAATCCAATTACCTGTTTTTTTCTGTTCCTAAATGTTAGAGAGGCTTATCACAATCTGTTCCTTCATAATTGAGAAATTAATTGTGTTCCACATGGTTAAGAACAATTGTCTCACATTGGTTATACAATGATTATACTTGTTAGAAAATACTGAAACAGAGTCATCTCTCCTTTTTATCAAAGCAGGGGACATGTTCAGGTCAATGCTATGGGTTGCTAACTCTTGTTTTTATTTTCTTGGTAATTTTGAATTGTTCTATTACTGTCTAGTCCATCTGGCTCAAGTAATTTTTTTCTGATTAACATATACTTTTTACAGATCATTGAAACTGAGTAGATCACTTCTAGTTCATGAGAATATTCAGGCTGGGTTATATAAAATGGTACATCCTCGAGAGACCATTTCATCTAACTCCTGCTTCATAAACAAAAAATAAAAACCACAGCTATCAAAAGACTATTCTTCAAATTATTTTTTTAGATAAACTAAAAATGATGAAATTTTATTTTTGATATGTGGATGCATTCTGTGCATGTTTTTCAAAGTATTTTTTTTCAACTTATGTTTTAACATGTTGCTGCAAGTGGTATTGTATCCGTGGAATTAAAGCTTTGATTGCTATTTTACAACAAAATGTCATTAAGTAGTAATATCTTGCCTTGAATTTATGTTTATCTTGCTTAACCCTCCTGAGAGGTGAGTTTTCACATGAGTCTAACCACAAACAACTTGATGCATTACTTGAACGTGGATGCATTGTTGATTTTCATCTGTTCATGTGTTCTAATAATGATGTTCTTGTTCAAAATAAAATGTCTGTTCACTGTTTTTGAAGTTAAACAGTGAGCCACTTAGATAGGCCAACTGACTTTGTCCAGTGAACACTCTCTAGTTCATGATTCATGATGAACTCTTTTATAGGTGCTTATCCTTGTAAAAAGAAAGGCACAAAGTATTCTATGGTAAAGGTTGTATATGAAAACAACAAAACTATATAAAGTAAGAGGAATCAAGATTTATAACAGTGTTTCGAAACCCTACAGGTCAGTCACACATGAATTCATAACGAATGTCAAAATGTGTAGAGCTGCACAAGCTCAAGCCAAACAAAATCCTAGTGGATAGAAGTCTCACCCCCTAGCCAAAAACCTATTTACAACTGTTAGCTAAGAGGATATGGGAAATCCATTTTCATCCATGGAGTAACACTGAGAATAAATTCTCACTCCTGGGGCAGGGTACAATATCCCTATTGCATATAGACGGCACTACCTTCTGCTAGGTATTGTAGTTCTCCAGGCTCTACCAACTTTCCTCCTCAATTCCACATTTTCTCCTGTACCTTTTCATGGGCATGTATTGTAGATGCATCATCACTTATGGTTCAGCCACACATGGTCTATTCTTTGTATCATGAATTCTTGTGGAATATGTTTTCTCCATCTGTTATGAAAAGAAACGTCTTTGATAAGAAATGAAAGCTACACAACGTGTAGCTATAACAGCAAGTATTTAGAAGCATTGACAATTTATATTGACTTTAAAAATGGTAGCAATAGGTTCTCTTCTAGGATCAATGACCTTACCAACCAAGGAGAGTTGGCTAGCTAAACTCTTAGGCATGTATTCCTGCCTATTAAGTAGTCCTTAAGAAATACATTTAAAAGTGTCCAACACCATTACAAGGAAATTTAAATTAGAGCTATATTGGTAAAATTATAGGGAAAGATTTCATCTAGGAAGAAAAAAAAAAAACCTGCCAATATGTGCCGATAAGGAAGTTGAGGAAAATAAAGCCTCATTCAATATCAGGGGATCATGAATCTGTGTGGTCTCTAAGAAAATCTCTATCAGAAACTTTAAAAACTGAAGATTCATAATGTAAATTTCAGGTTGTATAACATCTTCTTATTATTTTTACAAAAAAGTGTAAACTTACACAAAAATAAGTGATTTATATCCATGTTTAAAGTAAATGCTACTCCAAATTCTGTGTTGAGCAGATAGTTGCTTGATACTGGTATCGTCTTTTGTATATTAAATTCTTTATGCTAATGTATTTTAATCATTTAAGTAGGTCTCGTTTTGCAAAATAAAAGGTTTTACTTATTCACTTTTATCTTTTATTAAAATATATATATGTATCCATTACTTTCTTTGAAAATGTCTTATTTAGGTACTGGTGATATTGTTTCTAAAAATGAAAATGAAAACAAACTAAAATATTATACTAAAGGTAAAAATAATTATAATGCTCAGTTAAAACAAATGGCTTATTTTTCTACTTTACACATAGTCTATTATGATGATACCAAAATACGTAGATGCTTTATTGACTATGTATGTAGCTATTTATGTAGCTATTGATAAGAATGATAAACGAAAATAGCTAGTGGACTATACATTGGCCTGGGAAATTTCACTTTAGTACAGAAATTATTTTTAGTCCAATAACTTGAATCAATTATTTTTGCTTAATTTTGAACATGATTTTCAAATAGAAAATCATATCTTTTCTGTTTAATGAACTTAATTATTAAAACTTGTATGTCAATACAAATAAAAATAACTTATTACACTATGCAAGTTTGTATATATGTCCATACTCATATATATATTATATTTGTATTTGTATATATTTCAGAAAACACTATTATGTATGCATTATGTTTTAGTATGTCTTATGAAAATATGCATATGTATGCATATAGGCAAATTAAAGTATAGCATACACATTTTTAAATTTGTATCACATATAATTAGTTGAATGTAAGTACATGTATAAAGTGTATGTGTGTCAGAGCATGCTCCTGCATATGCAAGCACAAGTTCTTATGCTAGTGTGCATGAATATTCATGTGGTCTTACTTAAGATGTGCTTAGAAAAAAAATCAACATGGTGGTTCATAACATAAATCTTAGCATTCAGGAGGCAGAGGCACGCATATCTCTGTAAATCCAAAGCCAACCCGGTCTACAGAGCATGTTCTAATACATCCCTGGCTACACAGAGAATCTTTTCTTGATAAAAAAAAAAAAGCAATTTGGGTAGGAAAGGGTTTATTTCATCTTAAAGCTTCTAATCATCCAGCAAATTTAGTGCAGAAAATCTAGGCAGTAATTTGAAGGTGAGAATTGATTTAGGTTACAGGGAAGATCATTGTTTACTGTCTTGTTTAATATTTGTTTGGTTATCTTTTCAATACCATTTAAGACCACCCAGCCAGGAGTGGTGCTGCCTACAGCAAGATCCACCTGGATATGACCTAAAGCTTTGCCTATACAAGTATTTTCTCAGTTGAAAATCCCTCTTTTAGATGATCCAAGCTTGCCAATTTAACAAAACACTAGCCAGGACTATTGACCTATTGACATTTTAACATATAAATACAACATTTTTCAATTGCATACAATCCTTCCATTCTCATTTATTACCAAGATTTCATGTTAATATTACAATATAAAACATTCAGCATTTTAAACCTCACATTTCTAAAATACTCATGCACTTTGAGATTTCACTCTTTGAAATGTTCAAAGCCTCTTTAAAACACCAAAGAGTCCAAAACTGTATTCTCTTTAAAATCTCCCTAAAATTGCAAAATTTCCCTAAGGTATTCAGGATATCAGAATTTTGGGTTGCTGTGACAACAGAAGCAAACAAGCAAATAAATAAAAACAATAGTCATATATTTTCATACTCTCAGGAAGAAGAGCCAAGGCAAGATCACAACTGAAACAGAGACATACTAAAGTCCAAGCCTCTAAATAACTCAGTGTTGAATATCTCATATTTGTTTCTAATCTTCAGGCTGTCACTGTTCCACAATCCACGGTGTTAAGTTCATTGTACTGCCATTGCTTAACTCTAAATATCTACTGCAACTGGATTGAGCATTAACAAATAGGGTCTTATGGTACCTCTTCAGAAACTCTTACAATGCTACTTGGTACTCAATTTTAACTTCTCTACAATTCTTCTTCAGTCATGGGTCTTCTACTGCATCTAAGACTGCATTTTCAACAATGGTCTCTGTTGGACACTACTTAGGGGTTTCAGTTGTTCTGCTAGACATCATCATGCTTTCAGAACCAGTTAGATGATTCTTATATATTACCAAGTTTGGATGACAGAGTGAATTGCAAATTTGAGTTTCAGGAAAATTGTGACTGTTTCCTGACCTGAGGAAATACTTAGAGATTTGCAGTCTCCAGTGATGTTAGTGTCTTATCAATCATAGCTAATTTCTGAGATACAGATAACTAGCATCAATTGCCTCAGCAGAGAAATGGTTTTACTTTACTGTTTCTGGGCTATTGTTAACAATGGCCAATATTTTAGTTCCAGCAAACCAGAACAACTGATTCATTTTTAAAATATTCTTGAGATTATCATCATTTCTTCTTCTGCTACCTCCATCCAAATCAACATTTTTTTCTGCTCTTTAAAATTCATAAACTGTGACTAGAAGGAGATTTGGCCCTGTTCCCTTCTGGGTGCATCAATCAGTAAAACTCCCACACACCTTGCATGGGCAGCACAGTAGATCTAGTCCTGGAGGTATAAACTCTTAGCATGTGAGAGTGAGAGATCTGGTTCTGACCCTGTCCCCTGCTTGCTGTATGTGTGGTGGTATTGGGACAGTAGAATGCCCTAACTCCACCCATCAATGTTTGACAGCTGAAGAGCTGGCCTAAACTTACTCAGGGTAATGCTAGAGAGCTGCCCCAGATAGCAGTTCATGGGAGATCCAGTGCCACCTCTTGATAGCTGCCACAAATAGAGCTGGCTCAGAACTTAGACCAAAGGCACAGGCAAAGGAGAGATACTAGATGGAAAAAATACAGTTCACATCACTTAGATCAAGAGCCTAAAGTTAACCCATGGCCAACATTTACTCCACTTATAATCTGCTAGATAGCATCAAATGCTGGGTCTACAGAATCTCCACAACACCGAGAAACAACAGGATATCTGAGAGGATCCCAGGTAAGAATTGAATATTGATTGTACAGTACAAACTACACTAATTCATTACAATGAAAAGTTGAAATCAAACCTGTTTGGGCCAAAGTGTATATTGTATAACACAGCACAGCTTCCACAGCAAGATGTGGTTTTCTTTGTGTGTGTTTTATTTTTTCCCTTTTTGGGTTTTTATTGTTATTTTTATTTTTTTTCTGGGGAAAGGTTGAAGGCAGATATGGAAGATAGGTAGATGAGTAGGATTGGGGTAATATGAAATTCAAAAAGAATAAATGAAAAGTTAGAAAAAATCATGGCCTATTTTTATTAATAGCTCTTACATGTTTATATATATTTGCATATACATATTTCTAAAAGTAATCTGTCCAGTCTTTCTAATGTTACTTGTGTAAATGTTTTCAAGATTGACCATCTGATATTTGGTAACCAGTTAATTTGTTCTTCACTAGAAAAGACCACTTCTCACATTTTCAGCTTTTTTAAATTACATGTAGGTTTTTGTTTATGACTGAAGCCCAATTGTGTTTCTCTTGTCCACTTTGGCCTGTCCATTGCTTTCACAGTTCAGCTTCTGTAGAGGCATTCAGATTTGTAAGATGTGAATAGTATGACTTCTGATACTACCCATAATAGTATCACAGCAACCCCCCTAATCCTCTGACTCTTACAATCTTTTCCTTCATGTTTCAGGAGCCTTTGGTGAGGGGGATATTTTGTAGATGTGCTCATTAAGAATGGGTTATATAATTCTACATTTTGATTGATTGTGGTTTCTTGTAATCCAAGAGATCTCCAAGTACTGCAAAGAGAATTTTCTTTGATGAGAGGAGAGACCTACTTTTAACTTCAGGTATAAGAAAGAAGAAGTGAGTCAGGGATAATGTTACTTTAGTAATGAGCTGGATGCAACATTCTTCTCTAAGATCCATGGCTTCATTAGTAGTCGATAGCTGTTTATATTTCCATTCCCTGGCATGATTTCTCATGTTAATTGAGTCTCAAATCTAATTAGAAAGTTGTTGTTTACTACAAAGATATGCATGCCACTAGTACACCCTTAGTGTTATCATGATAGGTCAGTCTTTGTTGGGTTTTGAAAAATCATAGCAAGGTAGAACTGTTGGATGATTCTTCATTGTGAAGCTTGCATGGTAGTTTTTGGTTCCAGGAATGCTCAAGGAGGAAGAATTGAGATCAATTACATCTCAAGAACCTCTGAAATCTGGTTTTCAAAACCAAACTCTCTTCATCAAAAGGAATATTACTTTCTACCTTTGGAAGATAATCACTGGCAGTTTCAAAAGCCTGTATAGAAGTCTTTAAAATACCCTTTCCAATAACTCAAAACGGTATATCGTGACTTATTCAGGGGTTTTGTTAAGTGATACTTGGTTCTTGGAGGTAGCATTGTAAACCCAGATGAGAAACTTTCCTTTGAACTATGTATGAAAATATATAAATAGAATTACATCTACCATAGGTATTTTTTTTAAAAAAAAAACCATAGTTAATATTCTTCCTTATGACTTTGTAGACATCCCTATGCTGTATTATCCGTTCTCCTTTATCTGTCTCACCTTCCAGATCAGAACCCACCTTATTCCCAATTTACCTGGTCAGATCATTTGTATATAATTGTTCTCTTCTCTATTACCTCCCCAAAACTCTTACACCAGCAATTTACTCTTTACTTTCTAGGTTTATGTAGTTACTTAGCATATATATTCACATATAAACTTAGTAACTAGGGGCTTCCAATGAGAAAAAAGATGCAACGTTTATCTTCTTGCCCTGAGTTAACTCACACAATATATTGGTTTTTACTTATATTCATTTGCTTGCAAAGATTTCACTTTCTTATACATATGAATAGTGAATATATACATTTTTGTTACCTACTTATTAGTTGAAGGACATGTAGCTTATAGTCACTTCCAAGCTATTTTGAGTAGAGCACAATGTACATGGCTAAGGAAGCATCTGTGGAGTAGGATGTGCTTTTTTTCCCTCCATACTAAGACTTTTCCCTTTGTAAAATATTAAGTGATGAAGTTATCTGCACTCATGTTTGGTTACTGATTTTGGTTCATTGGTCTATGTCCAATTTTGTGTCAACACTGTATTGCTTATGATTATTTTAGCTCCAATATATCTTTGGATCTGCAAGGGTGGTACTGCAAACCCTATTTATTTTGTTCATAACTGTTTTGGCTATCTGTGTTCAATATGACTTTTAGATAGCTTTGGTTTTGTTTTATTTCTATGAAGAATGATATGGATACTTTACAATAAATCTGTAAGTTGCTTTTTCTTTTAAATAGTCATTTTCATTATTGTAGGCCTATAAATGCTTGAGCATCAGATGTCTTTTCTTCTCTAGTGTCTTTCTATATTTTCTTTAGAGGTTTAAAGTTTTAGTTGTTGAAGTCTGAAGTGAAAGTTTCTGTTTTTTTTTTAAACTCAGTTGTGTCATGTAATGTTTTTCTGGAACTTGTCTTGTGAGATGTCATGTGATATTTTGCTGAAAACAGACATTTCAGAGGTCATATGATTTATAAAAAGAATATAGATATAATCTCACAGATAGTGTCATATTGTCACACTGAGAATGATTCACTAGTCTTCATTGGTCTTTCCTTTATAGAGAAAAATGCAGCAAAGATTATTTTTCTGGTATTATAGCTGATTTTGGCCACTTCTATTGACTTGTGTTGACTCGGCAGAGTCTTGGAGTTTCTTCTGGATCATGCCTCTGCTATTGATTTGGGTTTGGTGTTTGCAACACAACTGTACTGCTGAACTGTTCTCATTCTGACAACAAAGCATAAAATCACCCCAAGGAACTACTTCTAAACAAGTCTGTAATCTCCTTTTCTATTAACCTTCTTATTCCCATACCTGGCTGGAAAGGAGTTTGCAGTGTTCAAGAACACCGTGTAAAGTAAGTTTTGAAAAATCCAAGCCTACAAAGGTTCTGTACTCTTTGTTTAGGTTTATTCCTAGATATTTCACAGTCCTTAAGGTTATTGTGAATGAGAGTTTGTCCATTATCTATTTTTCTCTATTTTTGTTGGTAGTGTATAGAAAAGTAAATTTGTAAATCTTTATTCTGTATCTTGTCACACTACTAAGTTTATTATTTCAGTATGTTTTCTATTTTGTTTTGCTTTTTAATCCTTAATGTACAATATCATGTCATCTGAAATAAGGATGATTTGATTTTTTTCTCTATTTATATCCGTTAAATGTCTTCTCATGCTTTATTGCTCCAATTAACATCTTGATCATAATATTAAATATATGTGGTGCAGTAGAAAACCCTACTTCTTTCCTGACTTCAGTGATATTGCCTCAATCTTTCCTACATTTGAAATGTTTTCTATGGGTTTTACATATTCAATCTTTATTATATTTATGTTGGCTTTCTTTAGATACACATACTTAATCATACATTTGTACATTTAGAATTAAGAGATATTGAAGTTTCTCAAGTATTTTTCTGCATTTGTTGAGATAATATGTGATTTACTGTATTTTCACTTAAAAGTCTTTGTCTTTAAATGCAGTTGTATGGTTTATTGTGTTTATTGTCTTGTGTCTAATAAACTTTTCCTTCATTTCAGGGATAAAGCCCACCTGCTTTTTGCATAATCTTGTTGATGTTGGTCTATATTCTGTTTGCAGGTTACTTTAAAAATAATGAGTCTATGTTCATCAGTTACACTGGTCAACAGGTTTGTTATTTTTTAGGAGGATGGAGGGTTGATATTAGAGTGATGCTGGCTTTGAATCAAGAAAAATTCCTTTACCTGTATAAGCATTTCTTCAATTGAGATTTCCTCTTCTCAGATGACCACACCTTATCTAAAGTAGAGATAAAAAAAATATAGTCACTTATGAAGAAAAATACTTTGGTAAAAACATATTTGTGTTAGAAGAAACCACATAAATTTTATTGTTCCTTAACATGAACAATTTACATATTATTCTAATTTCCCTTAACCCCTGAAAACTGCCTTACCTAGTAATTTCTATTATGCAGTGTACCTTTCTAAGTCATATTGAATACTTGTACTGGACAGATATTAAAATAAAAAAAATAGTTTTTCATGTAATGAGGTATACATGTGGAAGCCACAGCAAAAAAGAAAAGAAATACTTGAAAACTTGCTCACTTTACAAGGACAGAATTTTTTGAACAAAGTAAATGCCAAACAACAAAGTATAATCAATAGGATTAACCAACTATGAAACTAGTTCATCAAATGCAAAGTGCTAACTTAAATTATTTACAAGGTCTCCAGTTTTTGAGAATCATCATGTCATGAAAACAGTGAATAAAATCAATACATATGCAGACCTAGTGAAGTTATATCCTCTATTTAGAAAAAAAAATCAATTGAAATAATGGTCTAGTATATTGTGGAAAAGCAAACTTAAAATTTAGAAGTTTCATACCCTAAATTTGTCATACTAAGTCACAAATGCATTGGACAGAAGTTCTCGAGTGTAGTAGGTATATTATTCTTATTGTACCACACTATTCTATAATTTTTTTGGGTGCAACAAACTTTATTAATGACATTCAAAAGAATAGGTAGAGCACACCTCTTTTATGGGGGTCTCGGATGGAAATTGTGAAGGAGATGCTAAGTGTTGGGGGCTGAGTTGGGACAGGGACTTCTCAGCAACCAATAGCCTCTCTCTTGTTCTCAGTGTCCTTGCTGGTGTGAGTGGTCCAGGGTTTCTTACTCCTTAGAGGCTATGTAGCCCATGAGGTTTACGACTCTATTGCTGTAGCCATACTCATTGTCATACCAGAGCATGACCTTTACAAAGTTGTCACTGAGAACAATACCAACACCAGAATCAAATCTGGTGGAATGGGAGTTACTGTTGAAGTCACAGGAGACAACCTGGTCCTCAGTGTAACCCAGTATTCCCTTTAGTGAGCTTGATTCACCACACCTGATGTCATCATACTTGGCAGGTTTCTCCAGGCGGGATGTCATATCCACATCAGAAATATTCGGAGTAGGAACACAGAAGGCCACGCCAGTGAGCTTCCAGTTTAGCTCTCGGATGACCTTACCAACAGCCTTGGCAGCACCAGTGGATGTAAGGATGATGTTCTGGATAGCTCCATGGCCATCACACCACAGCTTTCCAAAGGGGTCATCCACAGTCTCCTGAGTCGCAGTGATGTGGCATAGACTGTGGTCATGAGCCCTTCCACGATGCCAAAGTTTTCATAGATGAGCTTGGCCAGGGGGCCTAAGCAGTACTGGATGCATTGCTGAAAATCTTGAGTGAGTTTTCATATTTCTCGTGGTTCACACCCATCACAAACATAGAAGCATCGACTGAAGTAACAGAGATTATGACCCTTTTGGCCCCACTCTTCAAGAGGTCACTAGTGTTCTCCATAGTTGAAAAGACACCAGGAGACTACAGGGCAAACTCAGCAACAGCATCACTCTATTTGATATTAGTGGGACCTCTCTCCTGGAAGATGGTGATGGGCTTCACATTGATGGCAAACTTTCCATTCTCAGCCTTGACTGTGCTACTGAGCTTGCCATGACAGAGTCATACTTGAAAATGTAGACAGTGTACTTAAGGTCAATAAAGGGGTCACTGATGGCAACAATCTCCACTTTGCTAATTGCAGAGCAGAAGGCAGCCTTGGTAACAAGAAACCCCCACCAAAAAACAAAAGGGCCAAATCCGTTCACACCAACATTCACCATCATGTCTATAGGACAAAAATGGCACTGCATGAGAAGATGTGACATTCTCTGAAAGAAGGAGGAGCAGAAAGCCTCATTTGATAATCTTGATAATTGCTTATTATAGTAAAAAGAATGAGGAAGGAAATATAGTCATACTATTTCAATATATATTAAAGTCTAGAAACATGTGCTGTTCATATTTTCCAAAAATATTAGTATTGTCATTCCAAACCGACTTTTTTTTTCTAGACAGGGATTCTCTGTGTAGTCCTGGCTGTCCTGAATTCACTCTGTAAATCAGGCTGGCCTCGAACTCAGAAATCCGCCTGACTCTGCCTACCAAGTGCTGGGATTAAAGGCATGCGCCACCACCACTCGGCAGACTACACAGATTTTCAATGAACATTTACATCCTTAGTAACAGAGATTATATATCATATTATCAAAGGTAAATCTTAACTTAAAATATATTAAAATTATTAGTCATATGATTAGTATCTAAAATATATATGAAACATATGTACACACACAGCTATACATACACATAAATGTACTTTAACATGCATGCACATACATATACTCATATATTATACACACACACATATGTGTGTATATTTTAGGAACATTATTCATCATTTAATTACTAACCAATAAATGTTCTACTTTTTAAGTTAAAATTTAAGGGTTTAAAACTTGTAGTTTTTAGTATTTATTCCCACTAATTTTTTCAAAGCATACATTTTTATAATGTTGATGATTTTAATAAAAAGCACCTACTTTTTTTAAAAAATAAAAAGCAAATAGATTATCAATCCCAAACTATTTTAAATAAAACTGAAATGAAAAGTTAAAAATAAAAGTAAAGATAATTGTTCAGAAAAGAAATTGTATTATATAATAAGCTTTAATTTGAAACTTTCAGAGAAAATTTAAGTGGAGCAATTGTGTGTTGTAATTGCCTCTGAATATTATTTGAAACTATCATTAAAGTTGATAATCTATGATTTAAAATAGTTGACAGTGGTTACCTTCCTAATATTTTAAAATTAACACTTAAAATATATCTTTATTTTTTATAGCAGTTATAGGTAAATTTTTAACATTAAAAGTTATAAATTACATGGCTAGCATGGATATAATCTCTATTTTTATATATAGTCATTAAACCAGATAGGTTGAATCACTGTTATCTAGCAGTTAAACCTTCATAAAGATGTTTTTTTTCTTTTAAAATACTGAATATTAATAGCATAAAAATTAAATCAAATCAAGTCAATCCACAGAAAGTTAAACTATGATTAAATTTTATTTTAAATGAAAATTAACATACCCCCTTAACTTACCATTCTTTTCTTTTTTTTTCTATGAAAAATTGCTTTCACCTTTCTGATTGCATCTGGACCCAAGAGTGGATCTTGTGCTCCAGACCTTAGACACACTCATAGGAAGCTTGATCCCCAGGAGTTTTGACATACCTAGGGTCACAGGTGAGTCCCCAACACCAGCCCCAATACCTGGTCTAACTGGGACACCCCTGGAGCCCAAAGGAAGCAAAATTTCATCCCTAGTTAGCGACATGCTTTGTTTCTTCTGGCTCAAATCTTTGCCAGGAAGCAGATCCTGTGATACAGTGCCTCACAATCAAACTTCACACACATACAGAGACAGATTGACTCCAACAAGATATGATACAATCAGGTCCACATATCTGGCTCTCCAGACCCCCTCCCATACCCAGAAACAGACTGACCTAAAAAAGCTCAACATAACCAGGCTCACAGGAGGAACAGTCTCCAGTCAGAGACAGCAAAGCTAGTTTACACCAAAAATAACCAGATGGCAAGAGGCAAGTGCAAGAACATAAGCAACAGAAAACAATGCTACTTAGCATCATCAGAACATATCTCTAACGTAGCAAGCCCTGGATACCCCCAACACACCTGAAAAGCAAGATTCTAATCTAAAACTCCATCTCATGAAGATGATAGAGGACATTAAGAAGGACCTAAATAATCCTACTAATGAAATACTGGAGAGCACAGGTAAAAAGCTAGATGCCCATGAAGAGGAAACACAAAAATCTCTTAAATACAGGAAAATAGTATGAAGCAGAAGGAATTGAATAAAACCACCCCAGATATAAAAATTGAAATAGAAACAATAAAGTACTCACAAAGATAAACAACCCTGTAGATGGAAAACCTAGGAAAAAGAATGGGAGTCACAGATGAGAGACTCATCAACAGATTACAAGAGATAGAAAAGAAAATGTAAGGCATAGAAGATACAATAGAAGACACTGAGCCAACAGTCAAAGAAAATACAAAAAGCAAAAAGGTTTTAACCCAAAACATCAAAGAAATCCAGGACACAATGAAAAGGCCAAACTGAAGAATAATAGGTACAGAAGAGATCAACAATTCCCAACTCAAAGGGAGAGTAAACATCTTCAACAAAATTAGAGAAGAAAACTTTCCTAACCTGAAGAAATAGTTGCCCATAACATTTAAGAAGCCTGGAGAATGCAAAATCAACTGAACCAGAAAATAAATTTATCCTGTCACATAAATAAAAATATAAAATGTACAGAACAACAACAAAAAAAGAATATTAAAAGTTGTAAGGGAAAAAAAGTCAAGTAACATATAAAGACAGACCTATCAGAATTACACCCGACTTTTTATTGGATATTTTCTTTATTTACATTTCAAATGTTATCCTTTTTCTGTCTCCCCTAAAAAACCCATATCCCATCCTCCCTCTCATGCTTCTATGAGGGTGTTCTGCAACCGACATGCCCATTCCTGCCTCACTGCCCTCGCATTCCCCTACACTGGGGCATGAAGACTTAACAAGGGCCTCTCATCCCATTGACACCATCCTCTGCTACATATTCAGCTGGAGCCATGGGTCTCTCCATGTGTACTCTTTGGTTAGTGGTTTACTCACTGGGAGCTCTGGTGGGGAGGTCTGTTTGCTGATATTATTGTTCTTCTTATAAGGTTGTAAACCCCTTCAGCTTCTTCAGTATTTTTCCTAACTCCATCATTGGGGATCCTATTGGGGACCCCATGTTCAGTCCAATGGACGGCTGTAAGCATCTACTTCTGTATTTGTCAGTCTGTAGCAGAGCCTCTCAAGAGACAGATATATCAGGATTCTGTAAGCATGCACTTATTGGCATCCACAATAGTGTCTGGGTTTGATGACTGTATATGGGATGGATCTCCAGGTGGGGCAGTCTTTGGATGGCCTTTCCTTCAGTCTCTGCTCCACACTTTGTCTCCATATTTGCTCACATGAATGTATTGTTACATTTTGTAAGAAAAACTGAAAAACCCAGACTTTGATTTTCTTTCTTCTTGAGCTTCATGTGGTTTGTGAATTTTATCATGGGTATTCCAAGGATTTGGAATAATATTCACTTATCAGTGATTACATACAATGTGTGTTCTTTTGTAATTGGGTTACCTCACTCAGGATGATATTTTCTAGTTCTGTTCATTTGCCTAAGAATTTCATGAAATCATTGTTTTTAATAGCTGAGTAGTACTCCATTGTGTAAACATACCACAATTTTTTGTATCCATTTCTCTGTTGAAGGACATCTGGGTTTTTGCCAGCTTCTAGATATTATAATTAACGCTGCTATGAACACAGTGGAACGTGTGTCCTTGTTGTATGTTGGAGCATCTTCTGAGTATATACCTACACAAGAAATTAATCTTCTCACAACAAAAGCAAAAGAAGACAACCATACACACATAATTCTACCTCTAACAACAACAACAGCAAAACAGGAAGCAACAGTTATTGGTTCTTAATATGTCTCAAAATTCTATGAGCTCAATTTTCCATTACAAAGACATAGGCTAACAGACTAGATATGCAAACAGGACCCAGCAATTTGTCGCATACATGAAACACAACTAAGTGACAAAGACAGACACTACCTCAGAATAAAAGCCTAGAAAAAAATTTTTCAAGCAAATGGTCCCAAGAATCAAGCCATTTTAATATCAAATAATGTAGAGTTTAAACCAAAAGTTATCAAAAAAAAAAGATGGGTAAGAAGATGTATAGAAGAAGGCTACTGATTTGTTTGAGTTAATTTTATATCCAGTCACTTTGCTGAAGTTGTTTATCAGATTTAGGAGTTCTCATGTAAAATTTTATAGTGATATTTTGACTTTGTCCTTTCTAATTTTTAATTTTTTTGTCTAATTGTTCTGGCTAGGACTTTGAATATTAAATACCTAGGTAGAGAATGGGCTAGCTTGTCTATTCCTTGATTTTAGTGAGATTGCTTCAAATTTCTCAACATTTAGATTGATGTTGGCAATTGTATTGCTATATATTGCTTTCATTATGTTTAGGTATATACATTCAATTCCTGATCTTTCCAAGATTTTTAATATTAAGTACTGTTGTGTTTTGTCAAAAGCTATTTCAGCATCTGATGAGATGATTATGTTTTTTTTTCCTTTGAGTTTGTTTATAGTGTGGATTATATTGATGGACTTCCATGTATTGAGCCAACCCTGAATCCCTGAGATAAAGCCTACTTGTTTATGGTGAATGATCTTTTTGAAGTGTTCTTGGATTCAGTTTGCAATATTTTTTTAATATCTTTACATCAAGATTCATAAGCAAAATTGGCTTGAAGTTCTCTTTCTTTCTTGGGTCTTTGTGTGATTTAGGTTTTGGTGTCACTGTAGCTTCATAGAAAGAATTAGGTAGTGTTACTTCTATTTTTATTTTGGAGAATAGTTTATTAGTATTAAGTCTTCTTTGAAGGTTTGATGAAATTCTGCAGGAAAACCATCTATCTTGCCCTGGTTTTGTTAGTTAGTTTGTTTTATGTTTTATGTGGTTTGTTTTGTTTAGTTTTGTTTTTTTTTTTTTTTTTGGTTGGGAGACTTTTAATAAATGCATCTAATTTCTTAGGCATTATGTGATTATTTAGACAGTTTTGTGATACTAATTTAATTTTAGTACCTGATATCTGTCTAGAAACCACCTATCTCTCCTAGATTCTCTAGTTTGTTAAGTGTCGGCTTTTATAGTAGGATCTGAAGATGTTTTCAATTTCCTCACTTTCTGTTTTTATGTCTCTGCATTTCTGATTTTGTTAATTTGGATACTGTCTCTGTGCCCTCTAGTTAGTTTGGAAAAGGATTTAATCAAGAACCACCTACTTTTTTGTTAATTCTGTATAAAGTTCTCTTTGTTTCTACCTGGTTGATTTCAGTCCTTATTTGATTATTTTCTGAGGTCTACTCCACTTTGTTGTATTTTCTCATTTTTGTTCTAGAGCTTTCAGATGTGTCTCTAAAATGACAGCATAGAATCTCTCCAATTTCTTTATGAAGGCACCCTGAGCTATGATTTTTCTCTTGGCAATGCTTTCATTTTTTTCCATTATTTTTTTGGGGGTAGCGGATTAATATAGTAAAAATGACCATCTTGCCAAAAGCAATCTGTAGATTCAATGCAATTTTCCTCAAAATTATAATTCATTTCTTCATAAAGTTAGAAAGAACAATTTGCAAAATCATTTGGAATGACAAAAAATCCAGGATAGCAAAATCTGTTATTAACTTAAAGTAACTTCTGTGGGAATCACCATCCCTTATCTCAACCTATACTACAGAGAAATAGTGATTAAAACTACATGGTATTGGTACAGAGACAGGAAAGTAGATCAATGAAATAGAATTTTAGACTCAGAAATAACCTCACATAACTGTAGTCACTTGATCTTTGACAAAGAATCCAAAGTATTCAGGAAAAAAATCACCATTTTCAATAAAAGGTACAGGGTTAACTGAACTTCAGCATTTAGAAGAATACAAATTGATCCATTCTTATCTAATTTTACCAAACTCAAGTCCAAGTAGATCAAGGAACTTCACATAAACCACATATGCTTAATCTAAATGAAAAGAGAGTGGGAAAGAACGTTGAACATATAGGCTCAAGGGAAAATTTCCGCAACAAAAAGACAATTGCTCAGGCTCTCAGATCAACAATTGACAAATGGTACCTCATGGAAATGAAAAGCTTCTGTAAGGCAAGGGACATTGTCAGTAGAACAAAACAACAACCTACAGATTGGGAAAAGATCTTTATGAACCCTACATCTGATATAGGACTAATATCTCATATATATATATATATATATATATATATATATATATATATATATATATCTCAAGAAGTTAGATTCCAGAGAACCATATAACCCTATTGAAAATGGAGTACCAAGCTAAACAAAAAATTTTTATCCAAGTAATCTCTAATGACCTAGAAACACCTAAAAAAAAAAAAACATTCAGCATCCATAGTCATTAGGGAAAAACAAATCAAAAAGACCCTGAGATTCTACTTCATACAAATCACAATGGCCGAGATCAAAAACTTAGATGGAAAGAGATATTGGCAAGGATGTCAAGAAAAGGGACACGCCACTCCTTAATTGCTGGTGGGATTACAAGCTGGTAAAACAGCTTTGGAAAACAATCTGGCAGTTCCCCAGATAACTGGAAATAGTTCTACCTGAACACTCAGTTCTACCACTCTTGGGGATATACCCAAAGATGCTCCAACATATAACAAGAACATAAGCTCCACAATGTTCATAGTATCCATATTTATAAAGACAGAAGATGGAAACAACCCTGAGGTCCCTCAACAGAGGAATGGATCCAGAAAATGTGGTACATTTACACAACAGAGTACTACTCATCTTTTAAAAAACAATTACTTCATGAAATTTGCTGGCAAATAGATGAAACTAGAAAATATAATCCTGACTGAGGTAATTCAGACACAAAAGAACACACATGATATGTACTCACTGATAAGTGAATAGCAGGCCCAAAGCTCAGAATACCCAGAATACAACCCATAGACTATATTAAGCTCAAGAAGAAGGAAGACTGAAGTGTGGATGCTTCAGTCCTACTTAGAAGGGGGCTCAAAATTACCACAGATGGTACAGGGAGGGAAAGACCTGGGAAGAAGAAAGGAGAAGGAAGAAGGGCAGGATCAGGTATGGGAAGGAACAGGAGAGAATTACAGAGGGTCAAGAAATTGAATAGAAATTTGTAGCAGTAGGGATTTGGGAACTGGGGAAAAATCACCAAAAAAAAAAAAAAAAATCCAAGATGCCAGAGTAGTGAGAGGTTCTCATGTATCAATAGTGATGAGATTAAGTCAAAATACCTAACAAACGGGAGATGGAGACTGTAGTGACCACTTCAGTTGATAGGCACACCCTGTAGTTGAACAAATGGGTCTACCGACCTATCTCAAAATTTTTAACCCAGGATTGTTCCTGTCTAAAAGAAATGAAGGGACAATAAGTAGAGTGCAGACTGAAGAAAAGGCAATCAGAGTTTTCTCTACTTAGAGATACATACCATCTGCAGTCACCAAACCCTGACACTATTGCTGATTCTAGGTAGCCATTGCTTATAGGAACCTGGTATGGCTGGTCTCTGACAGTCTCTGCTGGCACCAGAATAATACAGATGCAGATACTCACTCACAGCCAACCATCATACTGAGCCCAGGGATCCCAATGGAAGAGCTAGGGGAAGAACTGAAGGAGCTTTGAAATGGATTACAACCTCATAGGAAAAATAATATCAAGTATCCGGACCACTCAGAGCTCCCAGAGACTAAATCACCAACCAAAGAGTATATGTGGAAGATTCTATGACTCCTGCTTCATATGTAGCTGAGGATGCCCTTATCTGACATGTGAGGCCTGTAGTCCTGTTGAGGCTTCATGCTACAGCATAAGGGGATGCTAGAGTGGTAAGGTGTGAGTGCGTGAGTGGGTAGCGGGGAACTCTCATAGAGGCAATGGGAAGGAAGTATAGGGTGATGCATTTGTGAAGGGGAAACAGGAAAGGGGGACAGCATGTAAAATATAAATAAATAATATAACTGATATAAATTAAAGTCATGGAGACTATGAAATAATTACTGTGTAATAGCAAGGATGATTTTCCTTGAGACTTGGAGAGTCATGTTGATATCTGTTTAAAGTTGAGTAATGGCTTACTATGCCATAACATTAGTAACATGTTCTCATTACCTTGTCTGGTATTTATGAATCTCTATAGTACATCATCATCTGTTCAAACTAGATGTCATTAAAAAAAAAAAAAAAACTAATGTGTTGCTAATCAAGGATGTCCTGGGTTAGAAGCTCAGCATAATCTTAGTCAGAGAGGCTTCCCCCAGCAACTGATGGAAACCAATGTGGAGACCAACAGACAAACATTAGGCCATGCTTATGGAATCTTGGCAAAGAAGAGGAAGAAAGGATTTTAGGTGCCAGAAGTGTCAAGGACACTGCAAAAAAACCCACAATATCAAGTAACATGGGTCTTTAGGAGCTCACAAAAACTTAACTGACAACCAGAGAGCATACAAGGCTCTGACTTAAGCCCTCTGAATGTATGTTATTGTTGTGTAGCTTGGTCTGCTCCTGACAGGAAGAGTAGGAGCTGTCTCCAACACTATGACCTGCCTTTCAGGGTGTTACCTCCTACTGGGATGCCTCAGAAGAAAGGATGTACCTAGGCTTTCTGAAACTTCATATGCCATAACCAGTTAATATCACTGGAGGCCTCACATTTTCTGAAGGGAAAGGCAGTAGGAATGAATGGGGCTTGAAAGGAGGTGGAGAAGTACTACGAGGAGAGGAGGGAAGAAAAACTTGTCAGGATATGAAATAAATTAACAAATTAATTAATTATTTAGGAACAAAATGTTAGCAATATCAAATACACTATGAAATGATTTTCACTTCTATTACTTTTTATTACAAATGGTGATACTGCTTGCAGCAGCCTGGCTGAGGGTATTACAGTCTGATTTAGTTTAGTTGTTTGTTGGTTCGTAAGTGGTAGTTTTGTAGTCTATAATCATTTATCCTTGTTTACCTGTATGTTTTAGTAGAGTATCCTAATAGGGTGTCTGTATCTTCCCACATATAATAAGCTCAGTTAGGCTAGCTGATACTGATTGGTTTAACATTATCCCACAGGGAAGCATACCTACCATCTTGAACTATACCTATGCCTATTTTCTGTTATATACCCTTGAGTCCAGCTCTGTAAGATTACACTCATGTCTGCAACCTTCTAGCTAGAAGACTTTAAACTGACACTACAATAAAGCCACAAACATTTTACATATCTGTCTGTCTATCTATCTATCTATCTATCTATCTATCTATCTATCTATCTATATATATATCATCTATCTATCTATCTATCTATCTATCATCATCATTTATTATGTCCCCAAAGCATACCCTGTGTTTCAGGAAGAGGGAGGAGAAAAATTGCAGAAGTCAGAAATGTCAAAGATACCACAAGAAAACCTACAGATTCATTCTCTCTCTTGGGCATGCAAGTTTGTATACTTCTTTTAGATTTATTTTCAAGGCTCTTGTCTTCCTGCTTCTAACTCAGTCTACAGAAATACAGGTATGAGTCTCCATAGCAGGTGTCACTGTTCTCCATTTTTAATCTGTAAAATTCAAATGTTTTCTATAGCTAGAGATTTGTTATCTAATCAAAGTTATCTAAATAAAGTTATATAACTACTGAATATTTAAATTGGCTTCTTTCCATTAGTATCACTTCCAGAACAATTATTCACATAATATTTTAACATCGGTTTCTGCAATTTTTTATTACTTTCCCAGGGGTGTGTGTGGTTTTCATTAATCTGATGACACGTACTTGGTAGGTTATAAAAGTTGAACCATAGTACTTAAGGTTTCTACAAACACTGGAGTATACATTTCTTTGTGATGAAAATAAAGAATGCAACTGATAGTCATGTGATATAATTAATTCTACTTACATATTTTCTAGGTATGGAACATACTGTTACTTAAAATCTAATATTGATATGGTGGCAAAAGATATTTTGGAGGTATTATAAGTATCTATACTTCCTTTTAGAGTGAAGAGTTTCAGTCAATGTAATTCTTCTACTAATGAATTAGAAGTCTAAAAGTTAGAAAAATTGTAATTCATGGTACAACATATTTTCCTTTCAGTACATACCAGGGATTGGTTTTCTGGAGGACTATGACTAAGATTATTAGGAATGCAACTTCCTTAACAATAACTGCAAGTTGCTATCGTTGTACTTTCTGTATCAACACATTAGTGATTCAGCTTTTGAATGTGTTGAGATCGTTATGATCATTATTTCACTTATAATCAAGTGTACATAAAATCATTTTGTAATCTTTATTTGTATTTTTATAAATATTGATTATATAAAATAAAGTTTGAAGTTTACCTTCCAGTCTGAGCTGATGCCCTGAGCAGAACTTGGGTGCCAGGTCCACACTCAGGCCCACAACACCCAGAAGAAGATCTACTCTTAGGAACTCTAATATGCCCAGGATCATAAGATCTCAGGAACTTGATCACATCAGGATATCAGGATCCCAGAGGCAGCTTGACCCCAAGATCTCTGACATACCCAAAATATCAGAATCCTAGGATCACAGAACCACAGGATCATGGAGACAGCTGGACGCTGAGGGGTTCTGATACAAACAGAATGATAAAAGGAACAGGCTCCAATCATAGACACAAGGGCAGTAGCACTAGAGATAATCAGATGGCAAGAGGCAAGTATAAGAACAGAAGCAACAGAAACCAAGATTATTTGTCATCATCAGAACCCAGTTCTCCCACAATAGCAACTCCTAGGTACCCCATCTCACAAAAAAAGCAAGATTCTGATTTAAAAATTACTTCTTATGGTGATGATAAAGGAATTAAGAAGGACATAAATAACTCCCTTAAAGAAATACAAGAGAACACAGAAAAACAGGTAGAAACCCTTAAAGAGAAAACACAAAATTCCTTAAAGAGTTACAAGAAAACACAACCAAACACGTGAAGGAATTGAACAAAATCAACTGGATCTAAAAATGGAAATAAAAACAATAAAGAAATCACAAAGGGACACAACCTTGGAGATATAAAAATTAGGAAAGAAACCAGGAGTCATCGATGCAAGCATCAACAACAGAATACAAGAGATAGAAGAGAAAATTTCAGGTGGAGAAGATACCTTAGAAAACATTGACACAACAGTCAAAGAAAATACAAGATGCAAAAAGGCCCTAACCCAAAACACCCAGGAATTTCAGGACACAATGGGCAGCCCAAACCTAAGCAAAATAGGTATAGAAGAGAGTAGAGATACCTGAATCAGAGGGTCAGTAAATATCTTCAACAAAATTTAAGAAGAAAACTTTTCTATTCCTAAAAATAACAGATGCCCATGAACACACAAGAAGCCTACAGAACTCAAAATAGACTATACCGAAAAGGAAATTCCTCTCATTACACAATAATCAAACACCATATCAATAAAACAAAGAAAGAATATTAAAAGCAGTAAGCATAAAAGATAAAGTAACATATAAAGACAGACCTTTCCAAGTTATACCAGACTTCTCACCAGAAAATATAAAATCCAGAAGATCCTGGACAGATGTCATACAGACCCAGAGAGAACACAAATGCCAGCCCAGGATACTATACCCAGCAAAACTCTAAAGTAACATAGGCGGTGAAACCAAGATATTCCATGATAAAAATAAATTTACACAATATTTTTCAACAAATGCAGCCTTACAAAGGATAATAGATGAAAACTTCAACGCGAGGAGAGGAACTACACCCCAGAGAAAAAGCAAGAACATAATATTCTTTCAACAAACTCAAAAGAAAATAGCCACAAAAACATAATTCCATCTCTAATGATAAAGATAACAGGAAGCAAAAATCAGTTTTCCTAAATATCTCTTAAAATCAATGGACTCAGTTCCTCAATAAAAAGACACAGACCAGTAGACTGAATACATAAACAGGACACAGAATTTGGCTGTATACAGAAAACATACTTCAGTGACAAAGACAACCAAACCTCAGAGTAAAAGGCTGGAAAATTTTTTCCAAGCAAGTAATCTGAAGAAGCAACCTGGTGTAGCCATTGTAATATAGAAAAAAGTCAACTTTCAACCAAAAGCTATCAAAAAGATAAGGAAGGACTGTTCATACTTGCCAAAAGAAATATCTGCCAAGATGAACTCTTAATTCTCTACATCAATGTTCCAAATGCAAGGACACCCACATTCATTAAAGAAATGTTACTAAAGCTCAGAGAAGACATTGCACCTCACACAATAATAGTGGGAGACTTTCAAGCTCCACTCTCATCAACTGTCAGATCATGGAAACAGAAACTAAACAGAGACATAGTAAAACTACCAGAAGTCATGAACCAAATGAATTTAACAGATATCTATATAACATTTCATCCAAAAACAAGAGTATACCTTCTCAGCACCTATGGTGCCTTCTCCAAAATTTACTATATAATTGGTCACAGAACAGGCCTCAACAGATACAAGAAGATTGAACTAATCCCATACATTCTTATGAGTTTGGTATTAGTATGATTAGAAAGCCTTGTTTTGTTGGTGTCCTCAATCCCCATTTTTTCTGCCTCCTCTTCTACAGAGTTTTCTGAGCCCATGGATTTAACAGATTTTATAGGCCCACCATTTTATGGCTGAGTATTACAAAGTTTTTCCCTCTCTGAACATTGTCTGGCTATGAGTCTGTGTTTCATAAAATCGCATATTGGATGCAGTTTCTCTGAAACTGATGACTGTGCACACCACTGATTGCTCATTACAGCAAATATTAGTAGGAATATTTTTTGTTACGCACCTATAGCAAAGCTGTAGCATTTTCTGTTCCCTTATATTCATGCTTATCTAGCATTCTTTAGCCACCCAAGCAATGTTGAGATATGTTTCATCTCATGGAATTGGCCTTAAATTAAACAGATTTTTGGCTAATTACTCCCATGAACTTTGTGTTAGCACTGTACATTCATCCTTTAACAGATATCTAGGTTTTTTCAAATTCTTGCCTATTATCTATAGAGCAGCAATGAACATGCTTGGGTAAGTGTCTCTGTAGTAGGATAAAGTGCTTTTGAGTATATAGCCAAGAATGATAGAGCTGGATCTTGTGGTGGATCTATTTTCAGCTTCCCAAAGATCTGCCACATTGATTTCCAAAATGATTGTAAAACATTTTACTTCCATCAGCAAGGGATGGGTGTTTCTTTTATTCCATATCTTCATGAATATGAGCTATCATTTTGTTTTTTAAATTGACATCTCCCATTATGACTGTTATAAGACAACATCTGAAAGAAGTTATGTTTTACATTTCTCTGATGACTAAGCATATTGAATATTTATTTTTTATATTCTTCTGTCTTTTGAGTTTCCTTCTTGAAAAATCTGTTAAGGGCTATACCCCATTTTTAATTAGGTTATTTGTTTTCTTGATGTCCACAGTTTGAGTTCTTCATATAATCTAACATTAGCTCTCTATCAGTTTTGTAGTTCTAATTCTGTAGGCTACCACTTTGTCCAAATCATGGTGCCCTTTGTAACATATATAAGCTTTTCATGTTCATTAAGTACCATTTAATTGTCCCTTTTAGTTCCTATGCTATTGGTATTCTTTAAATAAAGTCTTTTTATGGCATTGTGTTCAAGATTGTTTCCTACTTTATGTTCTATTACAAATCAGTGCATCTTACTGAGGTCTTGATACCTTTGGAGTTTTGTGCAAAGTAATAGATAAGTGTGGATCTATTTGTGCTCATCTATACACAAAGTCCTCTATTTTGAACAGCGACAGCAACATACTTTGAACATGCTATTTTATTTCCTAGTATATATATATATATATATATATATATATATATATATATATATATTCACAAATATATATAGTGCATATATGACCTCAAAAGACAAATGGGAATAAATGAGATAATAAAGAGAACTCCTGTGTTTGGTAGAAAATAATGACACAGCATTAGAAACGAATGTGGTAAAATAATGCTGTTTCATTTCTTCTTTATATAGTGCTTAGTTAATTCAATTTTACCACATGGAAGTCCTACTTAGTACCAACAGCTACACTGTGACTATTCTTAACAATATTCTAGGGAGTGGGCCATTGCAATATGTCCTGTGAACTCATAGAAAAACTTGATGGACCTTATCTTTCTAAAAAAATTACACCTGAGATATGTATTCGTCCTAGAAAGGAAAAGGCAGTGAAGCTATTTTTGCCTGGTTCCAAGAATGGTAGCAGATCTGTGCTGCAATTGAGTACTTATCAAAGGTTGTAGTCACTTTGGAATAAACAGTACTCAATGACTCTTATAAGAAGTTCAGAGCTTATTTGCGCCATAAGGAATTAGTAATTACTACTTATTTATAGGCTTTGATGATGTTGGTATTATATTAGTAGATTATTATTATCTAGTAGTAGTTATTCTAGTAGATCTACTTGAGAAAAATTGGGAGCTTGGTCAAAATAATAGTCCAAAGACTAGTCATTGTTATGTTTCGAGGACACTGATACTTGTAACAAATTGCACTGCATTATGTCAATAACTGTGTTAAAATAGTCCCATGACTGTTTGCATTTACTTAGGCCTCACAAAATTTCCAAATCTAACTATAAAGGTATCCTACTGTAAATACTCAGTGCTCCCTTAGCCAAGAAGAAAAACAGAAATCCTATATGGTAATGATCTTCAAGATCTTGAACACTCATAGGCCATATTGTGGTGTCTAGCAAAAAGTTTATAATGTGATTCCTTTTTCTCTGTGCAGGACAGAACACAAACATGATTGATTATAACCAGAGACTAAATTAAACCTTACTTTGTTTTTTTTTACCTTATTAGGAATTATTTAAATGTGCACATAGAGTATACTTCTACAAAGATGATTCATAATCTCAAGTAAATCAGTATCTCCAAATTTCTTTCTTTCTTCTCCTCCAAAAATTGAAAACTTCATTACTTTTCACTAACTTTTTTTTCTCATGAGGTTTGTCATAATATATCCTGTGCACAAACCATAAAAGTAGGGATATGTTTGAGTTTAATTCTCTGAAAGCACAAAATAGAACTTCCACATTTTAGGACCTAAAAAAGTAACTTTCTAAATCTGTGCCTCTTTCCCTTTTCTACTTTATTAGAAATCATCAATAGTAAATCTGTTTTGAAGCTTATCATATCCTGCTCAAAGACTATAACAAAAACAAACATATGAATTTTTGTGTTTACATAACTAATATTTCTAGTGAACTTATTTCTCCTTGAGTTAAAGTATAAACTTAATAAAAAAAATTGCAAAGCTGTTTTCTACCTTCAACAATTTTACAATTAATAATGTGCCCCAATTGCTGTCTAAGTTATTACCCAATCTCTCTCAGCATGCTGTAGTTTATCTTTTAAGCTTTTTATATATTTTTACACTTTAAACCACCATATCTTTTTACTTTTTGATGCTTAGTGGTAACTTGATTACAGATTTGATTGCAAAAGATGAAATCCCATCCTAACCGTTTTTGATATAATTGATTCTTTGGTATTAACTATGCTTTAATCTCTGATGGGGCTCTATTGCCTGGCCTGAAGTTTCTGAAATAGCAAGTAAGGCACATTTCATTGATTTTCCTCTTCCTTCAATTTTCTCCGTTGGTGTCTCTAAGCTTAATTTGTTTAAGTACTTTTACTCTTGCCTGTTAGATCCTCAAGTAATTGACAATGTCTTTACCTCTTCAATTTCTTAAGTTTTTGTGAAATGAAGTAGATAAAAATTTAAATTATCTTGACTGAAATATAAAATTATATTATCAGTAACGTATTGCTTACAACTCTTATTCATGTACTTTAGTGTAGAATTAAGAGATATTTACCTTGAGAAATTTACTGCATTCAGTGATATTTTGTTATTATTAAAACTAGGTATGGCAATGAATATATTAAACATAATATACTTTTAGAATATTTGAATTATTGTTATCTATAATAATGGATATTATGATTTCTGGGTGTGTGTTTATATGAGTTTTGTGTGTGGATGCATGTGTGTGTGTTGGCATATGTATTATTTCCTGTCTTCCTTCTGTAATTATTTTTTATATTAGTCTGTTCGCTTTGTTTCATGTCTGTTTTTATAACATTTGTTTGCTTGTTTATTTTCTTGGGGGAAAGATAAAGTAGTCATGGGTTTAGAAGGATGAAGGGTGAGGAAGTTCTAGGAAGAGATGAGGGAAAAACATGGTCAGATTATATTGTTTGAAAATAATTTTAATTTTTATAAAAATATCTTAATAAGAGAAGTTTATCACCTTTAATTCTTGTATCTGAAAAATCAAACAACACACACACACACACACACACACACACACACACACACACTGCTTGAAATAAAGAAGAGTACACAAAACCATAATGGTGTGATTAATCATGAAATAGAGGTAAAAGTGAAGACTGGACCATAAGTGGGCATTCTGAGTCTTTGATTTTTCTATTGTTTTGTATCACCATCCACATATAGAAAGCTATTGGATCTGTAATGTTATTATGATCTTGGAATTCTCACTATACAGAATTACTTTTAAATATATGACAGCAAAATAAATGTATAATATTAGTAAATGAAATTGAAAATATATTCTGAAATATAACATTATCTAATATAAAACTTAAATTTAAAGTGAAATAACAGTACACCTTTTTCCTTTAGGCCTTATTTCTTTCAATAATTTAATACAGTGATTATTCATATAAATGAGTCAAAATAATGCCAAAAAAGTAAAAGTAATTATCATCACAAAAATAATTATCATCAAATTTTTTCATTAGGGATAGAATTTTCTAGTGATAATAAACTGCTAACTTTCAGAGGTGACATGATTCCTTGTTATAGGAAGCACTCATTTTTTCAAGTGTAGTTGTTTATGATAAGCAATTATTTCAATTTTTAAAAAAATTTTTAAACATCGTCTTATAGATGGAGGTTCCCTAATTGCCTCTTGATTGGGTCAATAAAGATAGCAGAAGCTAATCACTGGGTAAAGAATAAGGTGGCATTTTTATTTATTGTTTGTGTGGGTCAGTGTCATTGCCATCTTTACTTACCTAACATTAAATTTATTCATTAGTCTAGTAAATGATTCTGACTATTAAGTAGAATCCAATAAAACATAAGTGTATTTATACTCATTAATACAAAGCAAAAAAACACATTGTACTCAGACATGGATATTTTAATAATGTTTTTAGTGTTCTTCATTGTCTTCACATTTCATTTCAGCAAATATCTATTCTTTAATACACACATTGAAATTATGTCTCTTCTCCATGATGTATTAAATTGTAAGAAATTGAAATACCTGAACAATTTTTTTTTTGTGAATTACAGATTGTAAAACTGGTCATCAGTAAAGTGTCACATATTTAACACAGAAATATTATTACAAGAATTTTCAGTTTTATAAATTCACTAGATTTTAACAAGGAGGTATAATGTTCAAAGTAATCACATCTGTGGTTATTATTATTATTGAAAATTCAAAATATTTTTTATGAATTATGAAAGAAAAGATGTTCTGGTTATATCACTGGCCTATAAGAAATATTTTAACAACATTTAACATGTTGAAATTGGAATGATTTAATACATAACTTCTGCTGTGATAAATTCTATAAATATTTATTTGAGTCCAAAAAATATAGTGATAAGATTTTGCAAGAAGATACTCCAGAGGCTTCCTGATTGGAATATTATTTAAAACGAGATTACTGATTTAATAAAAACTGTAATAAGCTCCTTGTAAAAAAAAAAACAACAACTTATTGTTTAACGTAGAAGATGATCTACTATGAATAAAAAAAAGAAATAATTTTTTTAAATTGCAAATGATAAAATTTAGAGAAAAATTAAAGTCAAGGCATCAAAGTATCTCACAAACTAAGAATAAGAGACTGATATGATATAAAGATTTCATGGATTTAATTTAAAAATTACATCAGTCACAGAAAATTTCCTAATATTTCAATCTAGATTGGAAAACTGGGTATTTAACAATATTTTTTGACAATTGTTTTGCTTGCATGTATAGTATCAAAAATGTAAACTATACAAATGACACATACATAGCACAAAATTGCAACTGTTATCTACCCAACATCATTATGTCAGATTAAAAGATATTTTTTTATTAGTGAGACCTCAAAATTGTTAAAATCTATATGAATAAGCAGTTATTTATCTACATTTAAAAGATCTTAGGCATATATAATATATTTCTAAAATTTTAATAGAATAAAAAGATTTATGACTGTTATTTCATTAAAAACAATTTTCACCCATTTTAATTCCTGGTTTATTCATTGATTGGAGATAACTGATATTTAATAATGTTATTAAATACATAAATGAATACAATTATAGAAACTGAGAGATATTAGAACACTAAATGTAAATGGTATGTTTACACTAAACTCATCCCCTCAGGCCTCAGGGAACTGTGCAGAAAGGAAAGCAGAAATATTGTAATATGTATCAGTGTTGGAACACATGAAGGAAACCAGGACTTCTAGACACAGCACAGAGACTGACAACATGAATAGGACCTATTCTGTCTAAACAAGATGTGTCCCTTGCATTGAGAGAGAAAAATGGACACATGTTGTCATTCTTAACCCAGAAGCTATTTCCAACTGACCACTGCTTGCAAAGATTTTTTTAAAAAAATCTTCAATGGCGTCATACAAACTTATTTTTATACAAAGTGGGTATACAAACCACACATAAGCCTTGCTGTCTACTACCAGCTAACTTATGCAAAACTTGTCTGCAGGTCCTGCAGCTGAGCATCTGAAAGTATGGTTATACTACAGTATAATGCTGTAGACAATTATCAGTTTAATGTACTTTTATACAAAAATATAACAAAGAAAACAATTATCCAAGTTAGACTAAGTTCAGAAAAACATCGTTAGGAAAATATGAAGAGAAAAACAAGTAAATGCCAGTATTTCATTGTATTCCACACTAACAGAACAGCCCTGGCCAAGAAATTTCTCATGACAAACTAACTGAAACGCCTTTACCTGGCATAAGCTCTGGATTATATCTGGGAAAACACAACAAGGCAGAAGGTCGTAACCAGATTTAGAGTACACTGACCAGACTGGGTTCTTTGGAAGTTTTGATATCTAACAGGAATAAATATATCTTATAAATTAAAATGTGTTTGTCACACAAAGTCACAAAATCTTTTCTAAGAATAAACCAGGAACTAAATGCACCTGACATAAAAGGCAGTCTTCTTCCCCTCTTGTGGGTTTGGTCTAAAGTTGCTTGTATTACATAAATCTGGGCCTGCAAAATTATAGGAGAAAGCACATATCTACACATAGGAGGACAGTGAAAGAACCCTGTCCCTAGTTAGTTTTAATTGGTAAATGAAGTTGATAATGGACAATGGTTGGGAAGTGAGACAGAGGCAGGACTTTTATGATTTTCCTGCAAGGAAACAAGGATGGCGGGAGGAGAGATCTGCTGTGCAGGGAGGTGGAGAGCAGAGACATCATGATGGAGAAGTATGTATCACAAAGCATAGCCATAAATTAATGTGTGTGTGTGTGTGTGTGTGTGTGTGTGTGTGTGTGTGTGTGTGT
>JANHMN010000014.1:11185085-11206801 GCA_030674055.1 Rhabdomys pumilio | reverse complement strand
TGTGTGTGTGTGTGTGTGTGTGTGTGTGTGTGTGTGTGTGTGTGTGTGCGTGTGTATTCGTAAGTAATAACTCAGGAATATTGGAATGGGGAGGTTTATTCACATGAAAGTTTAGAAGTGTCCCAACCATTGAGCAGATTACACATATGAAAATATAAAGACTGTGTATATTTGTCTTTCATTCAAGAACCCAGAATATTAGGGCAGGTAGCATGAAGCACTAGCCCCAGGATAAATTTGAGTAGTATTAATTGGGTTCTGCTGGACTTCCCCACTTCCACAGATGCTCTCTCATCATTTTCTAAGATATTTTTGAACATGAGTCATTCTTTTGACCTGCTCTGAAACCTGGCATTAGATGAGAAAACTCAATGGTATTTTCTTTTCAAGATTTTTTTTCTAATTGCTTTTCCTAAGGAATTTATTTATTTATTTATTTTTACCTTACAGATGTATTTCTCTTAATATGGTTTGTGATTTTGTTTTCATGAGATTTCCGTGTGTGTGTTTGTTGTTCATTTTCCTTTTTATTTGTTTTGTTTTCTTATATTCTGATTTATTTTATCTTATTTTATTTAATGACTTTAGATGCCTTTTTGTTTCCTACTGACATAAAAAAGAAACAATGGGGATTGGTGTGTGTGTGTGTGTGTGTGTGTGTGTGTGTGTGTGTGTAGAAAGAAAAACAGAGAAATTATGAGAGATGTGATGAAAAGGGAATCATAATCATAATGTCACTATATTATATAATATAAAATCTTTTTAAAAAGCTAAATATGTCCAAAAATACAATTAAAATTAACTATAGTCTTGATATATTTTTTTCTGATATTTAAAAATAATGAACAACACATAGGACACAGAAATATGAAAGCTCAATAGTTCTGTGCATTGTAAAGTATTTATTAGCCATTTAGACATCATCATTTTGTTTCCAAGAGATTGTCTATAAAGACATTGTATGAACTACTATTGTAAATCTTTAATAATTGGTTACAGTTAGATTAAATTTTAATATGCCATATAAAATTTGTTCATTATAATAAAATGTGAGCTTTTTATTCTCTTGAGTTTCATTGTGTCTAAAGTTATCAAATTTTCATTTTATCATGTTGTACATATTATATTTTCTTTAATTAAAAAAAATATCCTGGGTAAGATCTCACTAAGAGAAATGAATGATAAAACATAATCTCAATGTGTAGACTGCTCACTTTTGAAGGATTCAATAAATCATCAGTCCAGATTAAAAAAAAAAAAACTTCATTTGTCTGTACTTAGTTACTTCTATTGTATATCAACATAAATTCATGCATTATTTTTTAAAAATTAAATAGGACAGTGTTTTACTTTGTGACATATGTAAGTAAAGAGATTTATAACTTTATCTGTTAACTCAGTGTGAATTTCACGCATTATGTGTTTTTCATATTCTCTCTTCTTTAAAAGCTCCTCCCAGCTGTGCAGTGATGGCACACTCCCAGCACTTGGGAGGCAGAGGCAGGTGAATTTCTGAATTTGAGGCCAGCCTGTCTACAAAGTGAGTTCCAGGACAGCCAGGGCTATACAGAGAAACCCTGTCTCAAAAAAGAAAAAAGGAAAAAAAAAAAAAAAAAGCTTCTCCCAGAGAGACTAATCTTTTACTTTTACAAGTCTGTGAGTTCAATTTATGTTATATGTATAATCCAATCCATGAAATTCCATCACAGTTGTGCCCAGATTCTTGTGTTTTAAGTTACTTCCAGATGTAACTATACTGACAACAGAAAATTGTCATCAGAAGTCCACTCTTCATCACCTTGATACCCAATCATGTTTTCTTATATCATAGTTAATTTTCATATGAAAATGATAAGTTGGTCATTATTATACCTAACATGATACAAATATCCCTTGTAAAATTGAGAAAGATACTATACAATTTTCAATAGATGGTAATGTCCCCTGAGAGACATTGATATTACACAATGAACTGAAGAAAGCAAACACAAACAATTGTAAAAACACAATTTTTTAAGAAAATATGACAAAACACCATGTTCATTATAGTCCTCTTACCTATAACTGGTCACATGGCCTTTGTTGGTATTTATAACTGCTTTTCTCTCCTGCCCATTCTGAATTTCCTCCGCTTTCAGCAAGCATTTATCAATTTCTGGCTCTTTTCTGCAAAGAGTGTTCCATACATTCATTATTGAAGGACTCCTGCTCTTTTTAAACCTGAGTGCATTGGGTGTGAACTGCTGTGACAGGCAAAAACATGTTGTCTTGGAGATTATCTTGGAATAAAATTGGAATTTGGGACTACAAAACCATTGAATGTTCAAAGCTTGTTGAACTATTAAATGGGATATTGGAAAAAATGAGTATTGAAAGCAATGTAGACAATGGAACACTCACTAGCTTGTGAAGTACAGAATAAAATTTGATACTTAATTTAAATTCTTATAAGTGTTGTTACATATTTTGAATTAGGAATTCAAAATTCTGCTTAGCTAGGGTTGAGGATGCCTTTGTAATTAACAAGACATCACAACATCAATCATTTTTAAATTTTAAAATGATTAGTGCTGGTCAGCTGTGTTTGAGAAAATTATCAGAGAACTAATTTAATATATTAGCAAGAGCTAGATTAAGAAGAGATCAGCAGGAGTAAGGTGAAATATTCTGGGAATTGTTTACTCAAAATTAGCCTAAAGAAGCTGTGTTACAGAAGCAGCCAATGTTGTAACTTGTAAGAGGCAACAAGATTGTAGTAGTTTGGAATGCATGAAGGAGTGATAGGAAGCAGCTGAAGCTTGATACTATCAGGCAGGGCTGGAATTCCTGAAGAAAGGTGAGAGAGGATACTGGTGAAAGTATAGCCTACTTGCAGTAGGATGTCCCCATTCTTTTTAGATGTCATTGCTATGGGACAATCACCAAGGACAGCAGCAGTCAGTCTGGCCTAAAACTAAGAGTCAATGTCTCTATGCAGAAGAGAGTTGAGAGCTGGAGATGTGACATAAGATTTTTAGTGGATCCCAGTAGTTCAAGATTGAATCAAAGCCATTGAACACTGGGTTGTTTACATAGTTGGAGATTGGTTTTCTGTAAGATATAGTTGTATCCGCCGGGCGGTGGTGGCGCACGCCTTTAATCCCAGCACTTGGGAGGCAGAGGCAGGCGGATTTCTGAGTTCGAGGCCAGCCTGGTCTACCGAGTGAGTTCCAGGACAGCCAGAGCTATACAGAGAAACCCTGTCTCAAAAAAAAACAAAAAAAAAACAAAAAAACCAACCAAACAACAAAAAAGATATAGTTGTATCCTGGTGCTTTCCTTTTGAAATAAGAAATATTTAACATATTTTTGACTATAGAAACCCGCAAGGATGCTCATTCTCCTCTTATCTATTCAATACAGAACTTGAAGTGCTATCTAGAACAATAACACACCAAAAACACATCAAGAGGATACACATTGGCAAAGAAGAAGGAAAGGTATCACTATTATCAGATGATATAATAATATACATAAACAACCCTCAAAATTCTACCAGGGAACTTCTCCAGTGTCTGGATATAAAATTACTCAAAGAAATCATAACCTTCCTTTATACAAATGATAAACAGGTTGAGAAAGAAATAAGGGAAACAACATACTTTACAATAACCACAAATAATATAAAATATCTTGGGGTAAATGCTGGCCTCTGTGGTTGAATTAGGAAAAGGCTGAAAGAAGCTGAGGAGGAGGGCAAACCTGTGGGAGGACCAGTAGTCTCAATTAATCTGGACCCCAGAGATCTCTCAAATAGTTGACCATCAAAAAAGGCAGCATAACCCAGCTATATGAGGCTTCCAACACATATACAGCAGAGGACTGTTGAGTCTGTGTTCATTAAAACAATATGCACCTAACTCTCAATAGACAGGAGGCTCCAGGGAGTTTAGAGGTCAGGTTGGGTGAGATATGGGGGTGGGGACAGCCTCGTGGAGGCGGGGGCGGGGAGTGTGGGAAGTTCGGAAGAGGGGGTAGATAGGAGGTATGGGATGTGGAGCAGTCAGAGGTGGACAGGTGGGGAGGGAAAGAAACTGGAATTAAATAAATAAATTAAATAAATAAATAAATAAATAAATAAATAAATAAATAAATGAATAAAACCCCACAGTTGAGAGATTTTGAATTGTAACAGAGATTTTGGAATTTTGAAGACAGAATTTTAAAGAAACAAACTTTTAAATTGTTTGAGTTTACAAAGACTATGAGACTTGTAAAGTTATTTGAAATTTATATTTTATATTAATATTAACATAGTCTCTTGGGAACAAATAAGAAAATAATATTTCTAATTGAAAAGTGATATGTTGGTGTGTGTAGTTGAAATGGTGTAATTTTTTACTGGCTAGATGTATATCAGCTTGACACAGATAGGGTCATTTGAGTGGAGGGCACATCAACTGAGAAAATGCTTAATTAAGATCAATCTGTAGACAGACTTCAAGGAATTATCTTATTAATAATTGATGTGAGTGCCCAAACTATTGTTTTAGATGACTCATAAGTAATTTTCGTCATGTTATATTAGGTAAATTATAAATATGTACATATATATATGCTGCAATTTTTATTCTCACAGACTGTTTTGAAGACTGTTTATTATTGAATCTGAAAATAAAATTTATTTATTTTAGTTTAAAACTTTGATCATTCTTACCAGACATTTTCCCCCTTACTTCCAATACTGTCAAAATGAAACAAACTTCTTTCTTCCAAGAATAGTATAATTATCATTTTTTTCACATACATGCAGATAAAACCAGGGTTCTCAAAGACTGATAAATGAGTCATTTATTTGACATAGTAATACTAAGATATAATACATGTCTTGTGTTGACTTTTCTACAGACATATTAATCACTAAACTGTGGCCAAACCTCCACAAGGTGAGAAACAGCTAAGAGTGATTTAATATGTCTAGGATTTGCATTTTGTTAAATAAATAAAGTTTTGATGAATGTAAGTTTTTGTGCAAATTATAAACCTTTAAAATCAGAGAATCTTGTTTGATACAGATAAAATAAAGATATCCATGTATTTTAAGTGTTTAACATTATATATTATATATCATATATCATATATCACATATCACATATATTATTTATTATTTATTATATATTATATATTAATTATAGTATATATCATTCATTGCATTTTAATAAATTACTTTCAACAAATACAGTATACATTGTTTGTCATATCAATGGCTTCTTAGAGCAATTTTTACCAAAAATTTATTGTTTAAAATTAGAAGTAAAATGAAGATTTTTATTTTACTTAAACAACTTATGTAATATTGTTCATAAGCCAGCTTAGCAATGTAGCTAAGGGTGACCTTGAATTTGTGGTCCCTTTGCCTCAGCTACATGATGCTGGGATTATAGATGAGGCAGGGAAAGGTCTCTGAATTAAATGTAGAATGTAAGTCTGACCAGGAGATGAAGATAAAAGTTATAAATTCAACTCCAAAAAAACTGCTGGAATAGATTCTAGTACCATGTACATATCTTTGAGCCAATTTTACTAAAGGCTTTTGGATATTAAAAGAGTTACTATCTTTGAATAAAAATTAATCAAAATTGAATATTAGAGATAACGTATTGGAAGTCCCTAGGCAATTTATAAAAGAGTTAAAATTCATCTTCCTAACCTCAACCATATCATGTATCATAGACTATAATTTATTCTTCCTCCAGAAATTCGATAATATCCATACTGCTCTAATGGTGATTTAGTGCTCAGCACACAGTTGCTTCAGGCCTGGAGCTTTGCATTGCTTTGTTAATGCAGTGAGCTGGAAAATAAAGCATGTCTCCCCTAGCCCTACAAGTGGAAATTCATAAAGAATAACAGATTTCAATATCACATTATTTAGTTTCATTTCTTTAAGATCTTAAACTCTAAAAAGAAAGAATATAAGATTTATTTTATAAAATCTAAAGTTTACTATCATAACTACCCATAAGCTACAGCTATAATAAAACATGTTACAAATATTTTATTTATGTTATATAAATAAATTATAAGTTACCAAACATCATAAAGAGTCACAAAACTTTTAAAATATTATATAATTTCCAAAGTATAGCTTGAATAATTTGAAGTTTATTAAACATGATAACTATTTTGAGTTAAAATGGCCATGTATTCTTTAATAACCTTTTTTTAAATTAATAGACATAATACCCTCTTGTTGAATTACTTCTGTGATTAGTATAATCAATGAACAGAAAATAGTAAGAGAAACATTACATAAATATTATATCTGCATTTCCAAAGAAAATATTCATAGTTTCATTAATGGGAGCTCCAACAAGTAGTTAGTCATTCAGAGAAAACCATTTTTTTTCTTTTTCATTTTTTTATTATCTTTAATCTTTTTTTTTTCACAGGCCAGTAGTTATTCCCCTCCCGTTTTGCCCTCTTATAATTCCTCATCACATTTCTACTCCCTTGTCTGCAAGAGGATGTCCCCACAATTTCATACATACCCACTCCTCAACAGGTCTTCCTTTTCTCTATGGCCTCAAGACTCAAGGATTAGGTGCATCTTCTCTCACTGAGGCCAGACCATGTAATTTTTGGCGGTATATATATGTATATCGGTAACAGCTAGTGTATGCTGCCACTGCCCCAGCCTGTGGGGATTCAATGAGACGCAAGGGAAGAGGACAAAAGAATAAAGGGACAAGAGACACATAGACTGAGAGCAAGCCTGGGGTCCTGATCAAGCTCTGCAACCTTAATTTCAGGGGCAGATTATAAAGACACAACCAAAGGCGAATTTTAGGTGAGGGTTATTGCTTAGGGCTATCCCACTATTGAATCCTCCTTGTAAGACCATCTCACTGTCATAACCGGCTCCCAGGAAATACTAGATGTTCTTCGAGTACATGGGACCTGAGACTGGTGAACGTTCTTTCTAAACCTTGTACTGACTAGACTTTTCAGAACAACAGGTAATTCCCTGAGGTTCTCTTAGAACAGCAGGTAATTTCCTGGGTTTGGCTCCCAGCAGCCAGGTTGGTTCCTTGGTGTCTGAGAGATCTCAGGGGTCCAGGTTAGTTGAGACTACTGGTCTTCCTATGGGGTCAACCTTCCCTTCAGCTTCGTCCAGCTTTTCCCTAATTCAACCACAGGGGTCCCTGGTTTCTATCCACTGGCTGGGTATAAGTATCTATATTTGACTCTTAGAGCTACTTACTGGTTCTCTCAAAGGGCAGCAATGCTTGACTCTTGTCTATAAGCACTTCATAGCATCAGTAATAGTGTCAGGCCTTGGAGCTTCCCTTTGAGTTGGATCCCAGTATGGGCCTGTCACTGAACCTCCTTTCCCTCAGGCTCTTCTCCATTTTTGTCCCTGAAGTTCTTTTAGAGAGTGACAATTCTGAGTCTGATGTTTGACTATAGGATGGCACCTTCATCCCTATAATTGATGCCCTGTCTTTCTATTGGACGTGGACTCTACAACTCTCCCCACTTTGGGCATTTCTTCTAAGGCCCCTCCCTCTTTCCTGAGCTCCTCTCACTTGGCAGGTCTCTGGTACGTTCTAGAGGATCCTCCCACCTCCTACCTCCCAAGGTTGCCTGTTCCCATTCTTTCTGCTGTCCCTCAGTGCTTCACTCCTGCCACCTCCATATTACATGATCATGTTCCCCTTTTTCCCCGCCCTCCCGTTCCACTCATCCAGCCAGTTCCCTCCTCCTCTTTGCCTTCTGGTTTCTTCTCCCTCCCTTGTGGGACTGAAGGTTCCTCACTTGGGCCTTTTGACTTATTAAACTTTTTAAGCTCTGTGGATTGTATCCTGGGCATTCTAAACTTTGCTTTCTTTTTGGCTAGTATCCACTTATTAATGAGTACATACCATGCACGTCCTTTTCGGGTCTGAGATACCTCACACAGTATGAAATTTTCTAGGTCCATCTCTTTGCCTGCAAAATTCATGATGTTCTCACTCTTAATAGCTGAACAATATTCTATTGTGTAAATGAACCACATTTTCTGTATCCATTCTTCTATTGTGGGAAATCTAGGTTGTTTCCAGCTTCTGACCTTCATAAATAAGTCCACTCTGAGCATATTGGAACTTGTACTTGTGTACTTGTGGCCTGATAGGGCATTTTTTGGGTATATACCCAGGAGTGCTGTATCTGTATAATCAGGTAGAACTATTTCCAGTTTTCTGAGGAAACTTTAGATTGATTTCCAGAGTGGTTGTACCAGTTTGCCATCCCATTAGGAATAGAGAAATGTTTCTCTTTCTCTACATTCTAGTCAACATGTGCTGTTCCCTGAATTTTTGATCTTTGCCATGATGATTGGTATGAGGTGGAATCTCAGGGTTGTTTTGATTTGCATTTTTCAGATAACTAAGGTCTTTGAACATTTCTTTAATACTTCTTGGCAATTTGATATTTCTCTGTTGTGAATTATCTATGTATTTCTATACCCATTTTTGATTGGGTTGTTTGGTTTTTGGAGGTTAGATTCTTGAGCTCTTTATATATTTTGGATACTTGTGTGTGGTTAGTGAACATTTTTCCCCAATCTGGCATCTAAGATTCTGCACTGTTGCCAATTTGTCCTATTGACTATGTTCTTTGCCTTACAGAAGCTTTTCAGCTTCATGAGGTCCCATTTATCATTTCTTGATCTTAGACATTGAACCACTGGAGTTCTGTTTATGGTTATTTCCCCCTGTGCCATGAGTTTGAAGCTCTTTCCCACTTTCTTTTCTATTAGATTCAGTGTATATATTTTTGGCTTCTTTGTCAAAATCAAGTGTCCATGAGTATGTTGTTTCACTTCTGAGTCTCCAATTCTATTTCATTGATCTTTCTTCCTGTCTCTACCAATATCATGCAGTTTTTATTACAATTGTTCTGTAGTATATATAGCTTGAGGTCAGAAATGGAGATTCCTCCAGAAGTTCTTTTATTGTTAAAAGATTTTTTGCTATCCTGAGTTTTTTGTTTTTTCTTATGAAATTGAGAACTGTTTTTTTTTTTTTTTTATGTCTTTGAAGAAGTTTGTTGGAATTTTGATGAGAATCGCTTTGAATCTCTAGATTGCTTTTGGTAGGATTGCCACTTTTACTATGTGAATTCTCATCCATGAACATGTGTGATCTCTCCATTTTATAAGGTCTTTTGCAACTTCTTCAGAGACTTGAAGTTCTTGTCATACAGATTTTTCACTTTTTTAGTTAAATTTACCCCATTATTTTCTATGATTTGTTACTATTGTGAAGGTTTTGTTTCCCTATTTTCATTTATAGCCCATTTATCATTTGTATAAAAGAAGCTACTGATCTGTTTGAGTTAATTTTATATTTGGCCACATTGCTTAAGTTGTTTGTCACTTATCGAAGTTCTCTGGTAGAATTTTGGGGGCTGCTTATGTATATTATTATATTATCTGAAAATAGTGATATCTTGACTTCTTCTTGCCACACCCAACAAATCTAGAAGGCAGGCAATACTCAAACTCAGGTGGAAATCATAGAAATAAAAACAAAGAGAATGATACAAAGACTCAACAAAACCAAAAGCTGTTTCTCTGAGAAAAAAACAAGATAGATTAAACCCTAGAAAAACTAAGAAAGGGCAAAGAGAAGGTATCCAAATTAACAAAATCAGAAATTAAAAGAGAAAATAACAGAAACTGAGGAAATTTTTAAAAATCACATTTTACTTAAAAAGCCTATACTCAACAAAACTGGAAAATCTAGATGAAATGGATGATTTTCTAGATGGATACTATGTACTAAAGTTAAATCAATAGCATATAAACTATTTAAACAGGGCCATATCACATAAGGAAATAGAAGAAATTAATAAAAACATCACAACCCCCAAAAGCCCTGGGCCAGATGGCTTTAGTGCCAATTTCTACCAGATCTTCAAAGAAGAGCTACTACGAACACTCCTCAAACTATTCCATAAAATAGAAACATACTATGATGTTTTTAATTCATTCTATGATGCCGCAACTACTCTAATACTTAAACCACTCAGAGACACAGCAATAAAAGAGAACTTCAGATCAATTTCACTTACAAATACAGATGTAAAAATATTTCATAATATTTTAGCAAACTGAGTCAAATAACAAATCAAAATGATCATTCACCATGATCAAGTTGGCTTCATTTCAGGTATGCAGGGGTAGTTAAATATACTAAAATGCATTAATTTAATCCCCTGTATAAACAAACTCAAAGAAAATAATCTCATGATCATTTCCTTAGATGCTGAAAAATTATTTCACAAAATACAATACCCTTTTATGTTAAAAGTATTGGAGAGGTTAGGAATTGAAGGTCCATACCTTAAAATAATAAAAGTAATATGCACCATACCAATAGCTAATATAAAATTAAATAGAGAACTATTTAAAGCAATCCCATTAAAATCAGGTGCGAGACAAAGATGACCACACTCCCTGCATCTATCCAGTATGTTACATAAAGTTCTAGCCAGAGCAACAAGACAGCAAAAGGAGATTAGAGGGAACCATTTTATACTGTCTGAAGTGATATGACTGCCAATTAAGTGGCAGCTCATAAGAACAAAGGACACTGAGTGGAACAGATGACTAACACAACAAATTACTCTTCTCAATTCTTAAATAAAGCATAACTTGTATAAAAATGTTCCAGGATTGTAAAATGCTATACCATAAAGTCATTTATTATCATGTAGCAGATAATTTGATAGCAATTGTAGTTTTAGAATGGAAACCACATAGTTGTATTTGAGTCAAGAAAGAAGAATAAAATAATCAATTTCTAAGAAAGTTGTTGGTTAAATCTGGAATAGCATTAAGTATAATTTAGGAAAAACAATAGTATCCAAAGAAATTGTGAATGATAGATTAAATGTCAGAGAACATTAGGAATATGTAAAAGGAGAACCTCTTACATGTATGAGTATGGGTGAATTCTCCTTATTGCCACTATTACCTATAGTGATATGTACATTGAAGAAGGTAGTGAGTGTTTATCTTCAGAATTCCCAAATGAGGTACACAATGTACCAAATAGTTTCTTATTGTTTCTATGATAAACATGAAGAAACAGTAACCAATTAATAAAAGATGATTTATGTATGAAAAGATCTTGGAAAAATATAAAAATGTCAAGACCTATAAAGTTTAACCGAACTTTCTTAGCAAATTAGAGTGGTATCAGCATCAAATAGACTGTATCAGTTACAGTTAGAAGAGGGTTTTACAAATAATAGTTGATGAACAAGTATTTAGATATAATTTTTAATGTGATAAGGGCATAACTATTTGTTCACACATTACTTTTGTCTGTTCCTACATTTCAAGAGAGCTAATTCCTTTTTAAAATATACTGTGGTCTGTAACTACCATAACTACCATTAACCTCTCAGAAAATTTTGCAGTCTTGATCTAGAAAAAAATATTTACTTTTTATCACTTCTATTATGGAAATTTTTTTTTTTGGTTTTTCGAGACAGGGTTTCTATGTGTAGTTCTGGCTGTCCTGGAACTATGGAAAATTTTCTAACAATTGTAACAATACAATTGAACAGACAATATCCTAACACCCTATATACAGAAGGATGGGTTTACATATATCAATAAATGTAGCTATTATTGAAATAAAGAAGTACAATATCACTTAGAAGGGACTTCCAGCACTTTTGTATATAGAATATTGTGTTTGAAATGTATGGGGGGGAGAATCTTTGCCCTCTAAGTTTTTTGTGAACAGTAGGTTTAGAAAATAGTATTAAATAGAGATAATAAAAAACTAAATGATTCAAGAATTGCTAAATTCCAAGTTAAAAGTTATACATCCCAAGCTTTTTGTTATATAACTTCTGGGATAAAGAGTTTTATAAAGACAATGAAGTGACCTTTAAAAACTGCTTCTGGAAACATTGGTATTTACTTGTGAAAAAGACAGTGGAACCAAGAGCTCACTAGGAAGAGTAAGGACATTAGAAAGTTAATAAGAGATGAGAGGTATAGTTCAGTAACAAAAGTATTATGTGACTTTGTAGAACTGGCTTCAGGCAGTTAAGTTGTATCTGTTTCAATATAATATATTGAGTGTGTGATAGAAAGGCTTAGCTATAATTTTAGATTGTGAAAGAAATGTATTAAGTAGCACATTAGAGGTTAGTTCTCATTTTAACTTTGGATTATAAGAACTAGGATTTCTAATGTATCCCTTAGAAGAATGAAAATGCTCTGTTGAGAAGCTGATAATATATAACCTGTGTGAAAACATAAATGTTTTTGTTTAGAAAGGCAGTTTTGATAGATAAAAATGCTTCCAAACATTTGAGTAAGCCTGTTATTAAAATGTAAAATCTATTTATTTCACCTTAAATTTGGGCTGCCTTGTGGTGTTTTATTAACTAATTGATTGATTTTTAGCATAGCTTTTTTTCAACATAGAATTTTAAATATTTTATTATTTTCATTTCAACTGTTTTCATTGTTGTTTATCTTTTTATGTACTGGTAATTAAGAAAATTTTTCATAATATATTTGGAGAAATTTATGTATGAATACAATGTGTTTTGATATTTAGCTCTTCTCCCTACACCCATTTCATGAATTCTTGTGTCTTTCAAAATTTTATCTGTCAAGTTCGTCTTCTTTTATATAAATATATCATGCAATATATACACAATACGTTCATGCATTCATGGTTACATGTACACAAATAAAACCCGTTCCTGTTGCCTTGTATACTTGCATTTACCTGACTATTAGCAACCTGTCAGAGCTTTGTACTTCAGGAAAGCTGACTGTTCCTCTTCCAGAAGCTGTTAAATACTTGCTATTGTGATGCCTTGTGCATACTTCCTACAAAGCTGTTGATTGCTGAGTGGTATTGTCATAGCCAAGTCAGGTACAGACAATGATATTTTTGAAAGTTCAGGTATGTACAATCACCCTTATTCCATGCAGATGTTATTTTAAATCTTGATGGTCATTTGGGTCTTACAGTCTTTCTGCTTCATCTTCCTTAACATTGTCTGAGACATAGATGTTAGGGTTGTGTTATACATATCACACAACAAGTGAGACAAGACATGTCAACAGTGTAACAGTAGCCCTTGGGTATAGCAACCTACTATATGACTAGTTTTAAAATCTACATGATAGGAGGGAACTTGTAACTTATAATTAGCACAAAACCCTGTTAAGTGCCCATAGTCTGATATTTGACAGATGCAAGAAACAATTCTACTTGTTTCATCTTGCTAAACTGATGAGTTTTTGTCTGTTTTTTGTTTTGTGTGTGTGTGTGTGTATGTGTGTGTGTGTGTTATCATGCTCAGTAAAGAGGGTTGTATTTGCATTAGATTAAGACTAAATAGAGAATTCACATCAGATGAATCTCAAAGGGCTGAGAAGCACTTAAAGACATGTTCACAGTCTTTAGTGATCGGGGAAATACAAATTAAAATGAACGTTAGATTCTACTTTATACAAATCAGAATGGATAAGATTAAAAACTCAGGTGATGGTACCTGCTGGCAAGGATGTGGAGAAAGAAGAACACACCTTCATTGCTGGTGGAATTTGAAACTAGCACAACCACTCTTGAAATCAATCTCAAGATTTTCTGGAAATAGTTCTATGTGATAACTCACCTATACCACATTTGGTCATAGACCCAAAAACTGCCTCATCATGCAACAGGGGCACATGTTATACTATGTTCATAGTAGCTATATTTATAATAGTCAGAAGCTGGAAACCACCTAGATGTCCTAAAATGGAAGAATGGATAAAAAATATGTGGTTCATTTACACAATGGACTAATACTCAGCTATTAATTAGGTCATCATGGATTTTGCAGAGGAATAGATGGACCAAGAAAGTATCATTCTGGGTGAAGGATGTGTGTGGGAGAGGGGACAGTGAAAGTAAGGGGGAAATATGATCAGGTATTTGGGGAAGAAAACTAGACTGAAGCCCTGAGGTCCGGTAGAAAAAATTGAAAGGGACAATTTTGGAAGGTAGGAGGTGAAGCTGGGGGCTTCTGGAACGTACCAGAGATCTGAGATGTGAGACTCTAAGACCCAAAGAGATTGACCTTGGATGAAGTGCTCTACAGTGAGGAGTGGGAACTTGTTGAGTTCGCCTAGAGTAGAGGGATAGGACATCAAGTGGAGGGATGGGGTTGCCATCACACAGTCAAAACCTCTCATCCAGAATTGTTCGTGTCTGAAGGAACTGCAGGGACAAAAATAGAGAACAGCACGAGGGAAAGGAGGTTCAATGACAGGCCCAAATTGGGATCCGGTTCAAGGGGAGGTTCAGGGCCCTGACATTGTTACTGATATTGTGGTGTGCTGGCAGGAAGCGGCCTAACATGGCTGACCTCTGAGAGGCCCAACATGCAGCTGAAAGAGTCAGATGCAGATCCTAGCACCCAACCAATGGACAGAAGCTGGGGAGCCCTGTAGCTGAATTGGGGAAAAGCTGGGAGAAGTTGAGGAGGAGGGTGGCCCCATGAAAAGATTAGCAGTCTCAACTGACCTGAACTCCTGAGATCTCTGTCACTGATCCGTTGACCAGGCAGCATATATCTACTGATATGTGGCTCCTGACACATACACAGCAGAGTACTGCCCTCAGTGAGAAATAAATGTACCTAACCCTTGAGAGACTTGAGGCCCCAGGGAATGGGAAGTTCAGATGTAGTAGGAGTGGGGGTTGGGGACATCCTTTTGGAGATGGCGTATGAGAATATATGGAAATGGCAGTAGTTGGGGGTCAGACTTGGAGAGAGATGTAGTCTAGACTATAAGAAACGATTAAAGAATAAAACAATATATAAATTTAAAATGAAGGAGATATTATAGAGAAACAAAACAGGTCAAAACATAGGGAATAAATGATTGTGAAGGGCTGAAGAACTAATTACTAAATGTGACAGGTGGTTGCCTACTTCCTGATGTATAGCTCTCTTACTATCACAAGGTTGAAATGCAAGCTTCCAAATGGAAAACGTTATCAACAGTTCCAGAAGTTTTTCCTCTACAATATTCTGAGGAAGTGAAGAAGTCCTTGAAATATAGAGGATTTCATATCATCTTCTCAAATCTCTGAGCAGCAACTATATAGAAATGGTGAGATAACCTGGATAGTATCAGATAAATCAGATAAATCAGATAAATCTACATGAAAATATCACCTGCTTAATATCATTCCATAATCTTAGTCATTGCTGTGTGGAATTAAATAATCAACCATATAAATTGCATTCCAATTCTTGATTGCCCCAAATTGTTCCCAATTACAAATTGTTATTAAGCCCACTTAAGAGAATAATAGAAGGAGGAACAACTAGTTTCCTCTGTAGTAAACACTGGGAAAGCATGTTTTAAAATATTAAAAACAATGAGAGGTGTTGCACCAAATTTCTATAGTGAATATGGAACCCCCCTCAAAAAAAGCAAACAATTAAACACTCCAAGCAAAACTCTTTATCTTAAGAAATCAAAAAAATAATTTAGGAGTCTGTTTTTCACAACACATTTAAAATTATATACAAATAAATACCTACTTAGAAATATACAATAATATAATACAAAATCCAGTTAGAGACTGACAAATGGAAAATACGAAGGAAATTTGATTCAAAGAATGCATATCATTTCAAACCTGATGGAAACTAAAATAATTGCATTATATTTATGTTCATATTTCTGCATAGATATGGAGTTTTGTTTTTTTTTTAATTTCTAGGAAATTTGCCATGATATATAACATATAGAAAAATGAAGCAAAGTATAACCATGTACTATTCTAAATAAATATTCTTATTTGTAAACATTAATATCAAGGCACAAAATATTTATCTGTCTTAATATGAGATCCTATTTTCTCTCAGTCACACTTTTGGAAATAAAGCATCATCCAGAAGTATGTTGCCCTGCATATTTTGCCTCCTTTTTGGGAGTTAATAAAACAGAACCATTTACAATGTACTCTTTATAGCTGACCTTTTTACCTGCAGTTTCTTTCATACTGTTGCACATAAAAAATAATTTACTTTTTTTTTTACCATCATACCCAGTCTAGTAGAGATCATATTTTATTTAAACACAGCCAGGCTTAAGTGTTTACATATATCTCTTTGATTCTTGTAGCTTCAACAGAGGCAAATAGTTGTAACAGAGGTAATGTAGGCAAAATTTTCCCACTTCTCAGACATTTTGATAATAGTGCCTAAAAATTTGGTTAAAAAGAAGAGAACTACAAGAGAAAAAATATGCACATTCATTGCCTGATTATATAGTTCACATGTGCCAATCTAGAATAAAAATCAAAAATGTTGTTATACTACATATATATATATATAATATTGAATTTTGAGGAAAATAATGAGTAATGAAACAGCTAAACTATAAAGGGAGCTGCAAATATCAATTAATTTTTGAACAAGTGTACCAAAATTGGTTTAGCAGCAACTGATTTTACTGTCTCTGCTTTGTAATAAGAATATTTCTTGAATGGAATTATTTATGATATATTTTAAATAAATTGTGTGTGTGTGTGTGTGTGTGTGTGTGTGTTTGTTTGTGTTTGTATGTACTAAAGTGCTGGTAGAGGTCAGAGAAATCAGTCACCTCAAGTTGGAAATATAGAACATAGTGAGCTTCTTGATGTGGATACTGAGAATGAATAAAAGTCTTTTTAAAAAGAACTATAGACTCATAACCACTGAATAATTTTTGGAGACTCTCAGCTGTCATGATTATATTCTGTTAAAAATAGAATAAAAGTCAAAGTATTCCTTGGGCACCTGACTTTCTTTTCTTTCTTTTTTTTTTTTTTCTTACTTCTAAATAGTATCCATCCAGAGCAGGACATTTTGGGATGATATGCTTTAATTCCTTCAACATCAAAGACAAATATTATGAAATGATAACTAACTGAACCATAGGTGGGAAAATATAAGATTCTACTTCAGGGCAACTCATAATATCAGTAAAACTTATTTTTATATCATTTTAATTTTTATGAAAATTATTTCATTAATTTCCAATATGTAATATACTATACTGCTTATTAACCACCATGTTTTATTTGGCACTACATATATACGTATATTCATATGAAATGTTTGTCTTCATTAGAAAAACTTCAAACCAATGATCTAACATAACAAGAAAAGAAGTGCTACCATATTGTGCACATAACATTCAAACTGATTATTTGGTGTGCTTGTCAACAATTCTCATTTTAGTATTCTTAACTTTAGATATTATTTTATCTGTTTGTAATTGTATGTGATTAATTTTCTTCTCTTTTAAAATTTTCTTGTTATAAAAACATAAATATCACTATGTTCAAGTGACCAAAATCTAATATTTCTTTAATCTTTGATCAGAGCTGTATGTTTGAATTATGTATCACTTCCATGCAATACAGAAGTAGGGATACAAAATAGTTTTAGATGCAGATGTAATTCAGTGGTAGAGAGCTTGCATATATGTACAAGGATATGATTTAATTTACATGAATCATAGGATTTAACTTTAAAATGGAGCATAAATTTTTTATATTTTGATATTATTAGTTATATTATTTATTTAAAGAACTTTAAAAATATGCCTTATTTCTGAACTTTATACTATAAGTTCTGGTTTCTATTTGGCTTATTTTTATTTTCTGCACAAGACTGTAAACACAGTTCTTATTTAAACAACTTCTGGGTTTACCACCAATTTTATGGTGTCCGATTTTTCCTGCAGTCATTTTTTTCTCTATTAGTATTTCTATTTTTTTCAAAACAGCACTGAAACTTAGTGTATTAAGGGAAATGTGCCTCAAGTGTGGTTGCAGGCACTTGATCTTTGACAAAGAAGTCAAACATATACAATGAAAAAGGAAAAAGAAAGAAAGAAAGAAAGAAAGAAAGAAAGAAAGAAAGAAAGCGTCTTTAACAAATAGTACTGGTCGAACTGCCTGTCTGTATGTAGAAAAATGAAAACAGAATCATTTTTGTCACATTGCATAAATCTCAGGTCTAAGTAGATCAAAGAATTCAACATAAAATCTGATACAATGAATCTAATAGAAGAGAAAATGGAAAAGAACCTTGAGTTCATTAGCACAAGGGGAAATTTTCTAAATAGAAATCCAATGGCTTATGTTCTAAGATCAAGAATTGATAAATGAAACCTCATGAAACTGGAAAGCTTCTGTGAAGCAAAAGAACATAGCCAATAAGACAAATTTAACATCGGAATTCAAATAAGAGGTCATTGTTTTCAAAACTAATATGTGAGCCTACCCTTTTATGATTGAGCTATTGTGTTTCTATGGTATTCCTGTATGTACAAAGATGTCTGTGTCTTCATGTGTTTTCTGTGCTTCTTTTTTGGATCTTGTTTGCCTGCTTGCTTGGTTTTGTTTTATTTTATTTTGCTATTATTATTTAGATGTTGCTTTGTTGTCTAAAAAGACAGAAAGTTTATGATTTGGATGGGAGGGAAGGTGAGAATAATTTTAAGAATTTGGTGGGGGAAAATGGTTGTGGATAGTCCAGGTATTGCTTGTATTTTGATGCTAATTCTGCTCTCCTGGAAGAAACTGTGGACAAGGAGTGAATCACAGCAGACTTCTTGTGAACCTTCTCCCCACCTTAACTTGGAAAATAAAGGCTAGAGTGGTGATTGGATAGTGAAAGGGAAGGTGGAGCTGAAAAATTTGGGGAGAAGCAAGAGAGGAGAGAGGACAGGGAAGGAAGAAAAATGGAGGAGGAACAGGACGATCCAGATTTCACATGGCTTTAAATAGCCACAGGTAGTTATGTGTATATCATAAGAGGGTAGAATAATTGAAATATCTTGTCTAATCTAGGTGGGCAGTTTGTATCACTATCAATAGGCTCTGAAATTATTGTGTGGACATCTTGTGAATTGAGAATTTATTGATATATAAATCTGAGTTATTAATTAAATTTTTAAAAAATGGTATAGCATGGGATAGTACCATTTTAATATTTCAGGAAATATATTTAATGAAATATAATCTTTACAATTAAAAGAAGACAGAAGTATGTGAAGGTCCTGTGCCTTTAATTTCAGTCCTAATGAACAAGATTCAGAGATATTTCTGTGAGTTTGAATCAAGCTGGGTTCTCATAGCAAGTTCAAGAGCAGCAAAAATTACATAATGACACTCTTTACTAAAAACAAACAAACAATAATAATAAATGTAATATACACTAGTCAAGTCACATAGTATTTAAAAATGTAACACATAACTAATTAAAACATTTTTATCCTCAGGACAGTAATATTGCATTTGTTTTCAAATGAAGTCCATATAATCCACTGTATTAATGGATTCAGCAGTTGTAAAGAATCAACTTTTACCAAATTAAACTCACATACTTTATTAAAAAAGAATGATTTTCTTACGATGGGTAAAGCTATCTTTACATATAAGACATTTTTTGCATGCAATGTGAATGCAAAAGTCTCTTTTTTTAAAGAAACTGAAAGTCATGGCTCTTACATTATAGTTTCTTAGCTATTTTGATATATATTAGAAGTTGAAAAATAAAGATTTTTCTAAAAAACAGTCCAGATATTTGTCCATAAAAGTATCATTGACAATGTATGTAGAAATGTAATAATGATTATTAAAAATATTTGATGGGTAAGACCATTTTCTGATCATGTAATACAAAGTAATACAAATAAACAGATCAGGTTCAGCAGGTTGTATTTATGTATTTGTATGCACATATTCATACACATACACAAACAAAATAATCATAAAGAAGCAAAAGAATCTATCATTTTGTGAGTGTGAAAGAAAATTTTAAAAAAGAAAGAAAGAAAATTTTATGGGTCCCATGAAAAATTAATAAAATAGCAGGGCCCTGTAGATTCCTTCTCTCAAACCCAAGTAGCTAAAAATGCTGCCTTCGGGGCTTACTAGCCAGAGGCACAGTTAATCAGTTACCAAGGAATGCAGAGTTATAGGACAAAGGACAAGGCCTGTTAAACCATCTCAGGAACTAGCTGATAAGAAAGGTATGAAAAGCTCTGTTAACCTAGATAAGCATCCTCCTGTAGGAACTGCACTCTACCCTCACCGACTGGTACAGCCTGCAGATGTTCAAAAACTGTAAAACAACCAATCACGTGTAACCGAGCAAAAGTTTCCTCCCTTTCCCCACTCCATGTCTATATAAACCCTAAACATTGGAGCCTGGGGGTGGTCCCCTCTGTCTCTTGCATGAGTCACATGTATTTTTCAATCTCTTGTAATATAAATCAAACAGATTTTAATAGTAATAGAAATTGTATTATAAACAAACAACTAAAAAGAAACAGAGGAAGAGAGTAATTCGATGCCTTAGTGCTTTTGTAGAATATGTGAGACATTGGTTCAAACTCAGAACAAGTAAATTTAATAATGTCAGACAATAAATATAAGACCAAATATGAAACACATATATTTTTGTCAGTATTTTTTACTACACATGAACAATATTTTGTTTGCTTAAAAACAGAAAAAATGAGATATATTTAGTAAAAGAGTGATCAATTATTTCTTGAGATGGAGTAGTGGGTAAGGAGATGGGAAGGAATGCAGATAGCCTTAGTCTCTGTCCTGGACTTATAGATCTTGGAGGCTGGTTGTCCAGCCACTCTAGCTAAAATGACCAACTTCTTTCTCAATGAGAGACCCTGCCTTAGTGGTCATAATAAGTAAGAGATATATTTTAATGAATTCTTTAGAACTCTAGTTTCCCTGTATTATTGTTCATATGTCTGTCTCTCCTACTATAAACTCTTCCTCTTTTATATTTTCATGATTTGCACAATGTTTTTCTACATCGAGACACAATAATACATATACACATGTGTATGTATGTATGTATGTATGTATGCATGTATGTATGTATTCTCTCCTCAAATCTTTTCATACCTCAAGCTCTGATCATGGCCAAAATAACTACAAGGCTTTCTCTCTTAATAAAGTTCATTTTGAAGAGCTAGAAAACAGAAAGCAATTGAGAAACACATTCAAAATCAGCATGTCTTTTCTATGGGCCTCTATGGTCAAGCACATCTATATACATATGCATACTTTTAAGTAATACCCCACACATCCAACAATGAAAAAATCTAGATGAATTAGATATTCAGGCACCTATTTGTACTTTCCATACTCAGGAGAAGTATGTGTCTGAGGACACACTGAAATACTTAGCAAATTCTTCTATAGCCTGGACTAAACAAAAGACAACTTAGACAACTTTCTATAAGTAGGTAACTAAAAATTGGTGAAATATGCATGGTGGTTTGAATGACAATGGTCTCTATAGGCTCATGTGAGTGAATGGTTGGTCACAAGCTAAAAAATTGCTTGAGAAAAATAAGGTGATATGACATTGTTGAAGGGGATATGTTCTTATAAACAAGTTATGTGCACTCAAAAGTCCATGCCATGAAGAGTGTCTCTCTCTCTTTGCCTGCATACCTTCATTTTAAATTCATTGGTAACAGAACCTACTTCTTTGGAATGCTAACTTATACTAAAGGCCAGCTGGACCATGGCCTGTAAGACACTTTGCCACTTTGCTAAACCTCTTCCTTTCCTTTCTTTCTTTCTTTCTTTCTTTCTTTCTTTCTTTCTTTCTTTCTT
>JANHMN010000014.1:11140419-11185075 GCA_030674055.1 Rhabdomys pumilio | reverse complement strand
CTTTCTTTCTTTCTTTCTTTCTTTCTTTCTTTCTTTCTTTCTTTCTTTCTTTTTCTTGCTCTCTCTTGCTCTCCCTCTCATAAACAAAGAGAAAGAGAGAGAGAGAGAGAGAGAGAGAGAGAGAGTGAGTGAGAGAGAGAGAGATTCTTTCAAGTCTGTTTTTCTACAGAACTCTGACTAATACTGACTGCAAAGTTCTTTTGCTTATGGCCATGAAAACAATGGACTAACCTTCTAAAACTGTACAAAACCCCTTAAATAAGTCTTCTCTTTTACAATAATCGCTTTGGGCATGATGTCTTTTCATAGTACTAGAACGTGATCACAAGACAACATGATCACTTTGAATGGGAATTAAAGAATATCACACAAAATGTTAACTATGATGATCATCCAACAAAATTCTCCTATCATTGAAGAAAAAGAGAACCAATTAGGTACATGGTCTTCTTTTACATCTTACTAATGTGTCTTTTAAACATTTGATTGTCTCGCTGTGATTTAATTCTTCAAAAGAAATACAACATATACTCAAGAAAAGAAGACCTCAAATATGTTAAATTTTTGTGAAATATATATATCCTGAAAACAGAACAGATAGTCAATAATCTCTCATTTCTTAATGGTCTTTGTATCTGGTATGGCATATAAAAGAAATGAAGCCAAATACACATAATATACAAAGTATGATTTGTATGACCAAGCATAATGGAATACTCAAATAATCATAACCACAGAAAAATTAGATAATCATGATGATGATTTTAAAGCGGCTTAGGCTACAAAGTGAAACACACTTTCAAAAGACAAAATAAGTAAACAAATAAAAGTTGCTGAATTGCTGTGAGTAAGCAGATTGTTTGGTAAACTACTTGTGGTACAATCATAAGGACCTGAACTCAAATCTCAGAAACCATATTAAAAAGCCAGGAATGGTTGTCTGTACTAGTTGTAAGCAAGCAGAAAGCAGCTTGCCAGACAACCTTACATAAGAGGCCAGTGAGAAAACCTGTTTCAAATAATAAATATGAGCAATGTTTAGGGAATGAATCCTAAGTTTGGCCTTCTAATGTACACATACATATACGTTTGCACATATGCATCTACATGCCCAAGAACACCCATACATATGTACCTACAAACTAAAAAGTGATACATAAAAATTAATCCTATTTTTGCAAACAAGTGCAGTTTCTTTTTACAAATATCACATTATACTTAGAGGAAGACTAAATGTTTTATGAAGCTGATTTGCTTCTAAAAAAGAAATTTATAAAATAGCATAATTTCCCAACTAGCCCTAGGAAGAAAAACACAAAGATAATTTGCAACTCAAATACAGAAAATACTCATTCACTGATCTACCTTAATTGGATTATATGAACATCTTGAATTTCTTCCAATTCCAAAACACACTGAAACTCTCCTTTGTTTACTGTTTCAACTTATTCCTTTACTATCTAATTTTATATGATTTTTTCTGCTGCAGAACCTTCTAAATTATTATATATTCATATTGTTTTTTTAACATATCGAGTTAGATATTTAAGAACTTCTGACTTGATCTATTATTGAGTAATTTAGCTATCCTTCAATCTAAATAGAAATGCAATACATAAAAATAACAACACCATTTTAAAAAAATCATCAAAATACAGGGAAAAAACTGGAAAAAAATCATTTGGGAAACTCAGTAAATGTTTCTGATGTTTGTTTCTGCCAGGCTGTTAGTAAAACAAAATCCCTTGGCTGAAAGAAAATGCAGAATGTCTTAAAAGAAAATACAATTCTCAAGAACATCTTGCTTTTCTTATCCAAATATCAAGAAATAGGTGCCCTAGAGAATAGACACAAACATCACAAGAGAAGGCACATCCCTATCCTTTTCAGAGAGGCCTGGGAGCTGGTAGAATTCAGAGCTGCACACAATCTTCTTCCAGGCATAAGGTAATGTGATAATAAAAAGCTGTCTCTTAGCTTCTTGTGTTGGAGCACTGGAGCATACGTGTCTAAGACTATCAGTACTGATACTACAGAGACTATAGTACATAATTGTACAGAAGACATCTCATTGCATTATACAAACAGAAGCAAAGAATATCGTCAGTGTACTACAGGAATGAGGAGATGTGGGAGTACAGAGTCTGACATTGAAATTCTTTAAGTTTCTCCATATACTCCGGGGTGGCCTCTGTGAAATCTAAGAATCAGCACACATAAAGCCCTGAGACTAAAGTGTATACTATAGAATGCCACTTAAGTTTCAGTCTGGCCCCTAAATAGTACATTTCAGCTTGAAGCAGAGGAGCACCACAACCATTGTGAAAACACAATTAGCATTCCAGCATCAGCAAATAAAGTTGCTTCAGGATGTCTGGTAAAAACTTAAACGTATTGCCTGATGAAATAAATGATGTGAAGGGTACATGGTACTTTTTAGAAAATTTTCAAAACTGTCCTAGGATTCTAAATATATTTCAAGTTAGAAAACAACTAAATTTACAAGAAAAAGGAATTTGGAAAGGTACAGGCTTTATAAATACCCAGATCTAATAGTACTATAGCTGTAATGGAATGAAGTCAACACAAAGAATGAAATTATTGTTGATAAATGCTGTAGCTCAATATGAGCTAAGAATTAAATCAGAGGTACAGTTTAGAGCACATGGTGTCATGCTGGATTTTGAAAGGACAATTTTTTGGACTAATGTCAATTTCTTATTTTGAACTAATCAGCAGTGTCCTTTCATTTTCAGGTAGCACATGGGGAATCTTATTTCTTCCCCATTGGGGTTAATTTTGGTATAATTGTAATGCTTGGCCTGTTCTCCAAATGGAAGTGAAAGAGTGTATGGGACCCCTACTAACTTCTGAAACACCACCCCTGGGAAATTCAAGTCACATCTTAGAGACTTTAAAAGCAAAATCAAATAAAGCCCACTTAAGACAGTAAAGAAAAATTGAAGATTTTGCTTGTGAACTCCTGGCTTCCCTGCATACGATGATTATCATATTCATAATTTCAATGATCTTCTTTGTGAGAATTCACAGCATTTTTAAAAATGTAAATCTCACTATTGACCTCTAGCTTTTATGCAAATTCCTCTGTATACTAGGCTAGCCTTGAACCTATTTTAATCCTATTACTCCTGTATCTTAGGTGCTGTGAGTTCAGAAATACACAACAACACTTTTCCTATGACTATTTATTGAAATGTACAATATTATTCATATGATATTTTTAAATTATTTTTGATGCCTTTTTTGAGTTTCACTTTTTGTTGTATATGACCATTGGTTATAGTAGAAGAATGCTGGAGCCAATTCTCTAAACCTGGAGAATTAACTCTATAGGGTGGTATAGTTATGAGAATCATTTTTAGAAGTTATTAATGACTATTCATAAAGAGAAAAATATAACAGAAAGTGTATAAAATTTATAAGATGAAAGGACATGATAAATTAATCAAGTCAAGGCTTATAATATAATATATAACATACAAATATGGTGTTTCATATGTTCATAGTATAAATAATTTGATATTTTATTTATAGTAAATTATTTCTCAGCATTATATTTTTCCATATATGACAGTGCTTAATTGTATATAGCATCATTTAAAGAAAGATGACAGATAAATAAAGTAGGAAACACACAGAGAAGTGATTGTCTAAAACAATACACAAAGTTTCTTCACTGTTTTTTGGTCTATGCAGTACATAAAGCTGAAATACAGTATCAGGCTATTTTATATCTGAACATGGTTTTCTTCTTTTGTATCTGATTAAAATGTGGTAAAAATTTGCAACAAATACTGAAGTATCTCAGAAAATTATTCTGAGGAATTTATAATATTGTGAACATACAACATAATTTTTTAGTAATTATAAATCTCTGTGTCTTTCCCAACTACCATATACTCCAGCTCTTTGTCTAAGATGGACTTGTTTCTTATAGTAATTTTTCATAACACTTAGTTTTCCAGGACAGAATATCAGATTATTATAAATTCTGAAAAAACAATTATTTTGTGTGTTTGTGTGTTGTCTGTGTGTGTTTGACAATCTACTCAAATATCTTAATACCAAGAGTCTTATGCGTCACTACAAATTTCAGATTGTATTTCTTCAACATTATATTAAATACACTCTAAATCAAAACACTTGGACTTCTGTATAATATATTAGGTACTATAAAATTCTATGAAGTTTGTTCTATGTCTTTTTTTTTTTACTCTAGTACATAAACCATGTTGCTTCTTCTACTAGTTTCGTAGTCTGGATATACTTTCATTATAATATTGCTGTTATTTGGAATTTGGAACAGAAAGATTAATGTTTATCATTATCATTAATCATTATAGATACTAAACATGATTCTATGCCATGAAGTGCTTGAAACAGCACCATTTAACTATGTCAAATACTGTAGGGTAATATTATTTCATGTAAAACATCAAAAGAAAGACTATTAGGAAGCTAACAACAAAAAAGCAGCAGCATCATTTACTCATATGCTTCCATCTGGGGAGGTAGTCAAATGTGAGAAGATAGAGAGTTAATGGAGACTAAAGAATGAGAAATACAAAGAGAGTAGCCCAAGGACATCTCGCTCCACAGTTAAAAAAAAAGTTTGCTCATATTTTCTACTTTAATTGTGACTTAGTCTGGAGCTAGTTTGATTTTTTATTTTCTTTTAAGACAGTATCTTAATGAATATGAATATTTAGCATTTATATAGCTATTCTATCTCCCAAGCACTTAGCTAATTAATCTTTAAAACACCCTTGTGAGAAAACTAAGTGTTATTATGCCTACTTGACACATAAAAATGCAGATTCACACAGAGAGGTTAAGAGCTAAGGAATCCATCTTGCACAGAATGAAATGCCATTTTGGGAATGAGAATTCACAAATAAAAAAAAAAATACAAAGAAAAGATTATACTTATATCACTTGGAAAGTAGTATTTATTTATTTATTTATTTCTGTCATACTGACCAAAAAATATACTGACAATAGAAAGGTACAACTAATTTTAGTTGAAGATAATAACTTGAATGAGGAAGGCTTGACAACAGCACTAAAGAGTCATTTAGGTAACCTCAGCTATAGTCAGATTTCTGTTTTATCTTTTGCCAAGTAAATTCAGTTTCAATTTTCAAAGATCAATGTTTTGTTTCCTTAGATATGTCAGAGACCTTATCTACCAATTTCATTCACTACAGATTTATTCTTTAAATTCATCAAGCTTACATGTTTAAGTGATAAAGAATCTGAAATTCAGTGCATTTACAGGGTGCTTTCTAACTAACCATTTTCATTTTACTTGTGTTTTTAAAGCTTGAAGGTATTTTACAAGAAAATATTGAGTGTATTTTCTACAAAAAGAAAAGTAAAGATTCCTCTAAAATTAGAATATCAAAATTTCCAGTCACCATTTACTTTCTTATTATCATGGAACCCATTATCTTATTTTATTTGCTAATAATTCCTTGAAATAAGTGATACCATGAGTCAAGTGTTTCAAAGATGATAAAGAGAAAAATAAAATTACCATATATAATTCTCAGAACCACAGTTTGTTAGTGATACAGTTTTATTGTAAACTTATTATTAAGTATAAGTACTCAATACATTCTCTATTATAGTAGATACCTGTGCCACTAGATGCAAATTCTTTTACATTACTGATATACACACACATTCACTTACACACACACACACACACACACACACACTTACTTTTCACTTATTTTATAAATTAATTAATTAATTAATTAATCACTGACTGGCTAGCTCATTGAAAGAAATGCTTTTGTTTCTATTTCTTTACATAGTTTCATTTTCTTGAAACCTGTCTTTGTGTTCACTGAAATACAAATATCAGATATGAGATGAGAATGTTAAACTAAAATTGATTTACATATTTGATTGTTCATTTTATAATCAAATCCCTTGCAGCATTTAGTGTTATCTGTTACTATGTCTTAATACTGTTTCTTTTATTTTTATGTAAATTTATTCTTTAATAATTTCAAATTTTATCTAGCTTTTACTATCCATTTTTCCTGACTAATCTCTGTAATTATTACTTTTTGATTCAATTTGATAGTTTATTGAATAAATAAGCTATTGACACCTTCTTTTGGATGTATTATTATTTTTTCATTTTGTCTTATAAATTATTATTTGCTAGATTATTAAGGTCTCCTACAAATAACTTTTATCATTCAATATAATTTTTTATTTTCTTGATTTAACTCATTCCATATTAGACTTTATTCCATCTCTAATCAGAAAAAATGATGCATTGTATTCTGAGGTATAGATAATGGTATCTTCTTAAAAAGTTTCTCAAGATCTATGCTAGAATTTTTGCATTGTTGATTTAGATACATTTTAGAACTCTTTTTTTTTTTCAAAATTAATAGGTTTCAAGAGGTGAGAAAATTGCACATACCTTATTATTTCTAAAATATTTCCTCATCATTACCACTAATATTGTATGTTCACTCTTTGATATATTATACAGCTGTATCTTTTTATAAGCCAAAGTAGCTACAAACTAGCCAATATAAGTTAATTTGTCATTGTTTTCAGCCCACTGAAGTGACATGCTTGTAATTACAGTTAAAGGAGAAAACAAAAAAATATTTCTCTGTCCATATTTGCACTACTTTGAACCTCAAAAGTATAAATGATAACATTATACTTTCATAATTTTAAAATAGAATTAAAAAGCAAATTTGTAATGAGAACTTATTTTACACTATTGAGTGAGAAGAACAAAGAAATGGAATGTTTGGTTCTACCTTGAAAGTAAGAGAAGCTATAATACTCAATGCTGGGCTGTTTGCTAGCACTTGTGGGTGGGCATGGATCCTGTTGGGCTGTTGGCCATCCCAGTTGTCTAGAACCTTGCTGCTCTCAGCAGTAGAAACATGAGATTTTGCCTGAGTTCACTCCACACAGCACTGGGCAGACACTGCAGGGCTCCACAGGGGCAGATGGAGATCTCTGTCTGAATTCCCACAGAAACAGGGCTTTTGAGTGGTCGAGGTGGCCTGACCCAGAAGACTGGTGGTCTATCCTTGGGCTCCCAGATGTCGCTGGGGGGCCACGGAAGAACAGAGATGCTGCATACAGGGCTGGCCCGCAGCCTGGTTGGTGGTTCGGTGAGTGAGACATCTCAGGGGTCCAGGTTAATAGAGACTGCTGGTCTTTCTTTAAGGTTACCCTCATCCTCAGCTTCTTCCAGCTTTTTCATAATTCAACCATAGGAATTCTGTTCTTCTGTCCATCGGTTTGGTGGAAGTATCTGCATCTGAATCTTTCAGCTGCTAGTTGAGCTTCACAGAGGACAGCCATGGTAGGATCCTGTCTGTCAGCACATCATAGCATCAGTAATAGTGTCACAACTTGGAACTTCGCCTTGACCTGGATCCCAACTGGATTCTGTTGCTGAAACTCCTTTTCTTCAGAATCTTTTTCATTTTTGTCCCTGCAATTTCTTTTAGACAGGAAGAATTCTGAGTCAGAGTATTTTGATAGTGGAATGGCACTCTCTACTTGATGCCCTGTCTTTCTATTGGAGGTGTACTTGACAAGTACCATCTCCTCACTTTAGGTCATTTCATTTATTGTCCCTCCCTTTGAGTCCTGAGAATATCTCTCATACATGATTTATCAAAAGGAAGCCAAAAATATACACTGGAAAAAGGAAAGCATCTTTAAAATATGGTGCTGGTCTAACTGGCAGTTTGCATGTAGAAAAATGGAAAATAGATCCATATTTGCTACCTTTCACAAAGCTCAAGTCCAAGTGGATCAACGACAGCAACATAAAACCAGATACACTCAATCTCATAGAAGAGAAAGTGGAAAAGAGCCTTGAACTCATTGGAAGAGAGAAATTATCCTGAACAGAACTCCAATGTCTCAAGCTCTAAGGTCAATAATTGATAAATGAGACCTTATAAAACTGAAAAGTTTCTGTAAGGCAAATGACAAAGTCAATAGGACACATTGACAATCTACAGAGTGGGAAAAATCTTCACTAACCCCCAGATCTGAAAGAGAGCTAATATCCAAAACATATAAAGAACTCAAGAAGCTAACCATCAAAAACCCAAACAACACAATCAAAAAATGGAGTATAGAACTAAACCTAGAATTCACAACAGAGAAATCTTAAATGGCTAAGAAACACTTAGCAAAATTTTCAAAGTCCTTATTGATGAGGAAAATGCAAATCCAAACAACACTGAAATACCACCTTACACAGATTAGAATGGCTAGTATCAAAACCCAGGTGACAGCCCTTTTTGTCTAGGATGTGGAAAAAGATGTATAGCCCTTTTTTACTGGTGGGACTACAAACTTGTACAAACACTCTGGAAATCAATGTGGAGATTTCTCAGAAAATTGAAAGTAGATGGTCTACCTGAAAGAACCAACCATACTCTTTTTGGGAATATACCCCAAAGATGTCCTACCACGTCACAGGGACACTTGATACACTATATTCACAGCAGTCTTATTTGTGATAGCCAGGAGTTAGAAACGATCCAGATACCCCAGAAAAGAAGGATAGAAAAAATGTGGTTCATTTTCACAATGGAATACTATTCAGCTACTAAAAACGAGGACATCATGAGTTTTTCAGTCACATAGATGCCACTAGAAATTATCATTCTGAGTGACGTAACTCAGACCCAAAAGTACATTCATGGTATAAATTGAATAATTGGGTACCAGACAAAAAGTGCAGAATACTCAGGATGGGATCCATAGAACTCAAGAAGGTTAACAAGCTGAAGGAGGAAGAAGAATTCAATCACAGGGAGCAGAATGAGGGAATGAATGGGTGGGAGAGGGAACCTGGAGGAGGATAAGGCACATGATTCAGTATTTTGGATAGGGGAAATAGGACTGAAGAACTGAGGGACAGAAGGAAGAATGGAAACAGGCAACCTCAGGAGGCAGGAGGTGGTGGAATTCTTTAGAATGTACCATCTTATTTTTAAAAGCTTTCTCTTTCCCTGCTAATTAATTTTGGATTGGTTGTAGGGAAAAAATGAATAGCCTCGATTAGTGAGATCTGAATCAATTTAAAAACAATAAATTAAGTAGTATTTGGTTCTTTTCACATTGCACCTATTTGAGGAAAAGAAACCCTCATTTTTTTTTAGATATTTAGATATTTTTCATATAAATAGTATCATTTATATAAAGTGGAATATAACAATTGCAAATTTATCTAACTACTATTATAATGTACTATCTGTGTACTCCTATACTAACTAGGATATTAAATATTTCTAATTGTTTGGTTATTTTCATAATATCTCTGATAACAGATATACTACTTGAGTGCATTATTGTACACTAATCATTAAACTTATAAAGATTTATTTTTAATCTTATTCTCCTTGTTATTGATAAATCAATTTCCCAAAAGTATATTGATTTGCTAAACCAATATTTATGGTAATAAATTATTAATCTGTACATCATAAAAATAAAGTTCTCTAAGTTAAAATATTTTGAAGCATTCAAAGAAAAATTTCTAATTAATTCTTCCAAAGTGGATTCAAAATGATCAAAAAATTTCAAAGTGTTAGATGTTTTCTATAATATCTGAAAAATAATTATATGTAATAAGTTAAATATCATTCAAAGGGGAAATTTCAAGTATAGATAACAAAGATTAAGGGCCATGAAATATTGAATTCCCCAAAGATATATATAAGTTGTACTAGACCCACAAAGAATAATTATGAAAAATGTTGTCAAAGAGTTTTGAAATGGTTATTATCTGAGGACACTATTGTAAATATAAAAAGGTAAACAACATATTGGGGAGATATATTCAACCGATGTGTAATATACTATTTCTGTGACATGCATAATATCCCTTTGAATGATAGCAAACAAAAAAAGCTCACATCATCAATAAAAATGAGCAATATTTGAACTGAATTCTTACAAAAGAATGTAAACCTGTGGAAACAAACAGGAAAAGGTTTATGTTAGTGATGAGAATATGAGAACTTATGCCTCAGTGTCATTTTCATTCTACACTTAGTTAAATTGATAATAAAGTACAAACAGTAGTTCAGAAAGGAATGGATAGATTACTTCCTAATGTGTGACTGCTTCATTAAGGAGTAGTCCTCAACAGAATAAAACTGTGAATCTATTATTTTTTTTGCAAATTGTGCTTGAAAAGAACATACAAAAGAATAAAAATGGTTCCAAGACCTTTAATAGATTTCCAAGCAGATTATAAATACTTTTGATAATATAAAATCAGTAACATCGATGAGTAAAATTCTAAGATCAGAAACAGAAAAACAAGAAACATCACAATAAATGCTCTTGGTCATATACCCAAAGGATGCTCTACCATACCACAAGAACACTTGCTCAACTATGTTCACAACATTTTCATAATAACCAGAAATGGATGAAACTAGAAAAAAAAGTATCCCGAGGGAGGTAACACACATTGAGAAATACAAACGTGATATGTACTCATTTATAAGTAACTATTAGTCATAAAGTAAAGGATAATCATATTACATTCTACAGACCAAAAGAAGCTAATTAAAAGAGAGACTTCAAGCGGGGGCGGGTGGGGTACTTGAAAATCTCATTGAGAGGAGATGTAGAATAGACATTGTGGGTAGATGGGATGGAAGTGGAGATGTGATCAGTAGTGGTCAGTTGAGGGGGTGATGAAAGGATATATTATCAGGGGGATAACTGAAATTGGGAGAGGAGGGTCATATCTGGGACAATCTAGAAATCTACAACAGTGAAAAATCCAAGGAATCTATGAGGTTGACTCTAGCTAAGACATTTAGTATTGGAAGGATATGGAGAGTGAACTGGCCATCTTCTGTAACCAGCAAGACTTTAATGGAGGAATTTGGATAGCCACATAAATTTTGACCTATAATTTCTCCTGCCTGCAAATTATACTGGCACAAGGATGAAGAAAAATTGATGGAATGGCCAACAAATGACTTGTTCAACTTGAGATCAATGTCATGAGAAGGACCCCACCCCTGATACTGCTGATTATAATTTGTTATACTTGTAAAAAAAAAAAACCTAGAACAGTCATCATGAGAGGGGCTTCAACAACCAACTCATGGAAACAGATGCAAAACCTCACAGTTAAATTAAGTGGATCTTGACAATTCTACAGAAAAGGGAAGAAAGATTGTAGGACACAGGGGAGTCAATGACATCTCATATAAACAGACAGAATTACCTAATCTGGGCTAACAGAGACCTACAGATACTGAACAGCCAACCAGGGAGCCTGGATGGGACTGGTGTAGGCCCTTTAAAAATTTATTATAATTGTGTAGTTTGGGGGTCTTCATATGGGCTTCCTAATAGTAGAAACAAGGGTTGTCTCTGATTTTGTTGCCTTCCTTTAGTACCCATTTTTACTAGTTAACTGCCTGATTTAGCTTCAGAAGGAAGGGTGTTTCTGGTCTTACTACAAACTTATATGTCAGGGCTGTTTGATATCAACGTGAAACTTTCCTTTTCTGAAGAGAAACAGAAAAGGGACTGATGGGGTAAAAAGTGGAGATGAAGGACTTGGAAGAGAGCAGGAAGAGTAAAATGAATCTGGAATATAAAACAAATAAATATAAATAAATAAATATTTATTACAACACATTATTTTATGCTTACTTTCACTGATAATATATCTTTCTATATAAAAATGTTATAAACTTTTGTTTCAGTCTCAGTTCATCAAGATTTCCATTCAAATTCTTTTGGGTTTGTATTAGGATTTTGTATGCTGATTCTTTTTCCAGTGTATTTATATTTACTTAACTATTTCATTAGAGTAAAATATTTTTTCAGTTCTAATTTTATTAGCAAAGAAATAGATCATTTACAATTTCACCAATTCATGTAGTTTTTAGTTTTGTGTTACTTGTCATTAATGTTTCTTTAAATTTTTTACTTTTTACATAAATTACTTTTATTAGATATTTTCTCTATTTACATTTCAAATGATATCACCTTACCAGGTTTCCTCCCCCAACAGAAACCCCCTTTCTTTTCCCCTCTCCCCCCCACTTCTATAAAGGTGTTCTCCCACCTACCCACTCCCTTCTTCCCACCCTTGAATTTCCCTACAAAAATTTCCCTAGGAGCATCTAGCCTTCACAGGACCAAGAGCCTCTCCTCCCACTGATGCCCCACAAGGCCATCCTCTGCTACAAATGCTGTTAGAGTCATGGGTCCCTTGATAAATACTACTTGGTTGGTAGACTAGTCCCTAGGATCTCTGGGGGGTCTGGTTGGTTGATATTGTTGTTCTTCCTTTGGTATTGCTAACTCTTTCAGTTCCTTCAGTCCTTTCTCTAACTACTCCACTGGGGAGTCAATTGCAGACCCTGTGATCTGTCCAATTGTTGGCTGTGAGCATCTGCTATTGCATTTGTTAGGCTCTGGAAGAGTCTAACAGGAGACAGCTATATCAGGCTCCTGTCAGCATGCACTTTTTGGGATCCAAAAGAGTGTCTTGGTTTGGTGAATGTATATGAAATGGATCCCCAGGTGGGGCAGTCTCTGGATGGCCTTTCCTTCAGCCTCTGCTCTACATTTTGTTTCAGTATTTGCTCCCAAGAGTATTTTGTTCCCCTTTCTAAGAAGAAATGAAAAACCAATACTTTGGTTTTCCTTCTTTTTGAGATTCATATAGTCTGTGAATGTTGAGCTTTTGGACTAATAGACACTTATCAGTGAGTACATACCATGTACTATTTTGTGATTGGGTTACCTCCCACAGGATGATATTTTCATCCATTTGCCTAAGAATTCAGGAATTCATTGATTTTAATAGCTGAGTAGTACTCAACTGTGTAAATGTAGCATATTTTCTGTATCCAACCCTCTGTTGAAGGACATCTGAACTCTTCCAGCTTCCGGCTATATTCTATCAGAATTTCAAAAAAGATGTAATCCCGATAACTCTTCAATCTATTCCACAAAATAGAAACAAAAGGGACAGTACCCAATTCTTTCTGTGAAGCCACAAATACTCTTAAACTACACAAAGACCCAGCAAATAAAATTTCAGATCAAATTTCTTTATGAATATTGATGAAAAAATACTCAATAAAATTCTTGCAAGTCAAATCCAAGAACACATCAAATCAATCATCCATTATGATCAAGTAGACTTCATCCCAGGGATGCAGGAATGGTTCAGTATATGGAAATCCATCAATGTAATCCACTACATAAACAAAGTCAAAGAAGAAAACCACATGATTATTTTATTAGATGCTAAAAAAGCATTTGACAAAATTCAACATCCCTTCATGTTAAAAGACTTCAAAAGATTGGGAATTCAAGAACCATACCTAAACATAGTAAAAGCAACATACAGCAAAACAATAGCCAACATCAAACTAAATGGAGAAAAACTAGAAGCAATCCCACTGAAATCAGGGACTAAACAAAACTTCCCATTCTCTCCCTATGTATCCGTTAATCTTTAATGTACTTTTTTTTTTAACATTTTGAATCACATATATGATTTTTCCTTTCTTTCTTTCTTTCTTTTTTCTTTCTTTCTTTCTTTCTTTCTTTCTTTCTTTCTTTCTTTCATTCCTCCCTTCCTTTCTTCACACACACACACACACACACACACACACACACACACACACCACACACACATATATATATATATATATATATATATATATATATATATATATATATATATTTGTATAGCTTGGTCTCCTTTTGTGAAATTGAACAATGGAAGAAGGCACTGTGTCTTACTCTTTTGATTGTCTTCTGGATTCTTTTCTCATACTTAGTATTTCTGTCCAAGATTAATATGAGAGGAGGTTCCCAGACTTACTGCGTCTTGCAAGACCATGTTTGGCTGCTATCCATGGGAGGTCTGCTATTGCTAAAGAGAAACAGAGAAGTGAATGAGTGAAAAGACAGAAGATGGGGGTGAGTAGAAGGGAGATTGGTGGGAGAGACTGGTAGGAGATAAAGGAGGGTGAGCTGTGGTAGTGGTGTAAATATAAATAATGCTAAAATAACTGATCATGTGAATACATCACTGTTCTTAAATATTCATATAAAATTTAAATTATAATAGATCACTTAGAATTACATTTCTTTATAGCTCATAGTATTTGTACTTGTAAAATTAATTTTTGTTATAGCTACTAGTTTTTATAGGAATCTATCTCCTCACATTTTTAAATTTTAAAGTATATAGTAGTATGGTTGAAACATATTTTCAGCAAAAATAATTATGACTTGTTCTGTAAAGTTTATAAAAATATTTATAGCCAACGATGAGGTTATTTTTCCCAATGAGAAGAATTTTATCTTATTTATGGAAGAGAATGTTTATAAATAATGTAGATAAATCACACACACTGGGGACAGGTAGCAATAACAGGAACAGTTGGCACTTAGGTAAAAGAGAGCACAGAATCCACAGAGAGTAGTCAGGAGAAACCTTACAGGAAAACAAGAAGAAAAAGAAGGGTCAGAATAGTAAGGGTTGGAGGAGCAGGGGGAGGAAGAGGAGTAGAGAAGAAAGAGGAAGAGAGGAGGAGGAGAAAGAGAAGCAGGAAGATAAAAAGGAGGAGAAGAAGAGAAAGAGAAGAAGAAGGAAGAAGAGAAGGAGAAAGAGGAGGAACAGAAGGAGAAGAGAAAAGGAAGGAAGAGAGAGAGAAAGAGGTAAAGAGGAGGAAAAGAAAGTTAGAACCAAGTAAACCAGTGTCTCTCAAGCTACCTGATGCTGTGATTCTTTAGTAGAGCTCCTTATGTTATTTTGACCCCCAACTATTAAATTATTTTGTTGTTACTTCATAGCCTTAATTTTGCTAAAGTTGTGAATTGTAATTTAAATATATGATACCCAGAATATCTGGTATTCCACTATGTAGGAAGAACTAGGGTGGGAGGAGTAAGGATTTGAAGAGGAGGAGTAAAGATATAAAGAGGAAAAGGAAGATGAGGAGCTAGAGAGAGTGTAGCTGTAGGAGGATGGAGAGTCACACAGGTATGGAGAGCAATTGTGGGTTACAACTTTTATTTAGATTAGCTAATTGGGAAAGGAAACAACTCTCTTTGTATGGGCATATTGTTATTGAGCACTACCAAACATAAAGCCTTTGATTAATCTTTAAGCATTCAGATGGCAGGCTGGTCTGGGCAATGCCCAGCCTTGCTGAGACAGTGTAAAAGATTGACAGAGCCATCTCCCACACTGGTGTCTTGTAGGAAGGAAGAGCTGGTGTTTCTGGCTGAACATTTCTAGCTGTGGGTGCACATTTGGCCTCTGGCCTTCGAACATGGCAGCTGAGCTCAGCAGAGGCACTGCAGTTTAGATAGTCGGCTGACCAGTGGTTGTTTTTAAATAATTGCTACAACACTGCTGCAAGAATCATGACCCACAGGACGAGAACCACTGGCTTCAACAGAAACTCAAATATGAAGGGTCTTGGAAATAGTATATATTCGAATATATATAGATAGATATAGATGTAGATGTAGAATAGATATAGATATATAGATTGATATGATTAAATCATAGATTTGCTATCACATGTGTGATGGCTTGACTATGAGGGGGATGCATTTAAAATTTTTATGAGAAAAATGAGAAAAGAGAAAAGAACTGATCTTGTACTGTAAGGGTATCTGTGGGCAATGGCATTTTCCTAGTCTCCCAGGACAAACAGCCACATTCATGTCTCTCTGATGAAGTCTCTTACCTTAAAACCTCAGGAACTCTGGTAATGAATGACTTAAAACCTTTAAAATGTTGAATGAAGTCCTTTTCAGTGGAAGAGTAGGTCTTTGGGCTTTTGTTGGCACTTTACAGATTTTAGTGACCTAGTAAGTGAAGAAAGTTTATAATGTGGTGTTTCTGCTATTACTGGGATTCCTCAAACTATAAAAGATTCCACCCCAAAGGATATGTTAAAAAAAATCATTGGAGATGATGAAGGACTAAATGCAATCATTGGACATTTGGTTCATTAAAGAGGATAGAAAGCTAATTGTTGTTCCAGTTTTAACTTCATAATGAATTTCTCAATTTTGCTGGTAGATCAATGCATAAAAATGTATTTGATGGTGAAAGTATAAGATCTAATTTGAAGTTCTGTAGCTTTAGAATGGTTACTCTAACTGCACAGAAATCAATGAGATGTATTGATGGATATCCAGTTAATTTTACTGTATGCTTTTTATGTGCAAGTTATTCATAATAAAATTTCAATAAAGTTAAAGGTCATATATATATATGATGAATATATGAATATGGATATATGAATATGAATATATTCATATATATATGACCAATATCAGTGAAGTAATAATCATCAGCAGCATTAGGGTAAACAAAGTAGACACTGAGAAAAGGTCTAATGAGCAGAAGGCAAATGATACAGTTTCTATCACGCCTTTTTTATGTTGACAGGAAGGTACTTCAATAATTAAACATTTTGCACATCAATACAGGCAAACATGACAGCTCCTCATTTGAAGCAGCCTATTTAGGAAATCTCATGTTGACATTAAAATCAGCCATCAACATAGCAGTGAAGTGTTCCTAAGATTTTCTTTTATTTCCATAGATTAGTTGATATCTCAAACCTCATCAGAGATACTCCTTTTTTAGTAGATGGTGATTATTAGAGACTCATACCTACTGTATATTCAAAGAAACAGAGATTATGGGGTTCTTCCCTCTACATGGGACATTTATATCAACAATAACCCCAGCCAAGGTTCAGAGATAGTAGATACAAGATGGTGCTAAAGGTATATGGGACCCAGATATCTGCAAAATAAAATAAAAAACAAAAAACAAAAAAATATGCAAATACATAATTCTCAATAAGTACTCTGAGAAGCATTTTTAAAGTTACATATTTGAGAAGAGTCTAAGTTTGAACTATTTTCCAATACAATGAAAAGGAGAACATTATAGTTAGAAGCATAGGCAAAGGTTCAAGGTTAAACAACACTAAGAGATTGTTAAAGTTACTGAACTAATTATGAACTCCACAAGGTGTTCATTTATCCACTTATGAAACTTCTAGGTCATATTTTCAATATAATTTTATGTAATTATATTCACTATAATTAACATGTAATGCCTTTTTACATGAATTGATAGAAGAATGCGGTTTTTTGTTTGCTGTTTTTGTTTAGTTTTAAGATTACATTTTAATTGTAACGAACTCCCCCTTTTTTCCCCTCCAAACCTTCCCATATACTCTATTCTTTGTGCTTCAAAATTATTACTTTTTTTCAGAAACTTTTATTGAGTACATATATGTATCATGTATACATAATTATTCTCAAATATAAACTGTTTAGTCTATATGTTACTTGAGTGTATGTTTTCAGGGCTGACTATTTTGTAGTAGAAAACTTGTTGTTGTTATTGTTCTTTACTCTGGGGAAGGTTACCTTACCTTCTTGCAGATTTACTCAGTTGCCTATAGTTCGTTGTGTAGGATTGATTCCTCAGGGTCAGTCTCCACATTATAGTTTGTCATGTAAGCTGATATACTCTTTTTATCATTCTCTCTTGGGTAGTCATGTTGATGAGATTTTACAGGTGTCACTTTTGTCATTCCTAGGAGAACAGTCTCACACACTCCCTGATTCTCTGGGTATTGCATTCTTTCGACTCCCTCTTTTAAAATGTTCTCTGAGCCTTAGGTATGGGAGTATGTTGTAGCTGTACACATTTTACTGTGTTCAAAAATCTACTTTTTGGTGGATTCATTTTCCTGTAGTGATTCCTGTTGCAAAGAGAGATTTTCTTAATTTTGGCTGAGTACTATACTTTTTTTGTACATATAAGGGAAAATATTTATAGATTATTCTGGTTTATTAAATCAATGTCACATTCTCCCTCCAATAACCACAGTTTGGCTAACAATAGTTAGAGAGATTTTCTGTTTTAAGCTTGTTATCTCAAAAGATGAACAGGTCTTAAGCTCTATTAGAGAGCTGTTGGATATGGTCAGTACCCATAGGGCTATGGTTTTATGCTACTTGTTGATGTGGTTCATAGGTATCACAACAAAGTAGAACCATTGATTGCCAACCTCCCATAGAAAACAATGTAATTCACGAAGAAAATTTAGTGGTTATTTTTACTTTGTAAAGTAAGTTTACTTTGTCTTTATGATTTCTGGGTAACATCAGTTAATATGTATAATATTCTCTAGTACCATTTACTTGGCTTCTAAAAGAGGAATAATTATTTTTTAGGGATAAATTATCCATTACCTAATGGTTTGATCTAAATACATATATAAGTTGGATACATTGTATGTGAGTATGTATATGTATGAATATACATGTGTGAGTTATCACTAATTATTAAAGAAAAATGCCTTATATTTGTAGGGAGTTGAATGAAAGAGATGTTCAAGAGGTGATGGAGGAAGGAAAGGAATGGAAATGATGTACATATAGTATTTACATTTGAAGTTCTTCAAACAGTCACAAACTGGTCTTGACCAACTATTTTACTCCCTACAAAGGATATTGTTAGCAATAATGATTTCAGTAAATTTTTTTGCAAAGTCCAGAGCTCAGACTTATTATTATAGCTGGTGATGTTATCTTGACTAAAACGTAATTATTTAATTATATGCATCACCAGCTACCTCAAACCATATTTTCTTGTCAAATCTTACCTAATGTATCATTCTAAGAACAGAATTGAGGTCAGTGTAAGCACTTTATTTGTTTCTATTCTCAGTGTAGTAACATTAAGTAAGTCCTCATTATCTGGATGATAGTTACTTGAGTCACTGTATTTTGTAATTGAACTGGGTATCCAAGTCTAGCTTAAGAGGCTGGCAATGCTTAGGCTTATACCCCAAAATGCCAATTAACACAAAAGTTACACAGATGTATGAGAATGAGGTGGTTCTAGAAAATAGATGGGCTTGATAATTATATATTTAAATATATATATATATATATATATATATATATATATATATATATATATATATGCCTGATTGTCTAAATGTATACCTACGACATATCTGTAGGTGTTAATAGAAGTCAGAATAAAACACTAGAAAAAGTCACACTTGGTTGTAAACTGTTGATAGTCTGTAGGATTTTGAATCTGAAAAAGGGTCTTCTGTAGAATCTAAAATTCTCTAGACTACTAAGTCTTCTCTCCAGCACATTAATGAATATTTTAAGAAATATTGCAGATTGTATGAGAGATAAAGCATAAGGTAAAACTCAGTTTTCAAAAATACAATAATCTGAAATCAACTATAACACAGGCAATTCTGTAAACTTCACAAGCCTCATATAGATGATATAGATATAAATATAGATATAGATATAGTATAGGGAGGAGCTAATACTGAAATCTGATTTTCTAATTGTTTCTTGATTATGTCAATGAAGACTGTAAAAGCTAACAGCTGGGCAAAAGTAAAGAGGTGGAATTTTCAGGTCCCAGGAGTAAGAGGAGAGAAAGTGATAGAGAAAGGGTTTTTTTTTATTGTTGTTGTTATTTTGTTTTGGCAAGACTTTGGAGAGAGGAGCATGTAAGGTCTGGTGTCTACTAGAACCAGTGGCAGCCTTTGATACTGGCAAAAATCAAATACAGGATAGCTGATGAGTTTAGAGCAATAAATTCTTTGCCCAGCTGTTGTGTTATCTGGCTGGTTTAAAATATATTGAGACTGTCTAGTGTTTTCCATCTGTGGTGACACACGGAGGCATGAGAAAGGTCACCGCTGCAAGGTGGTTCTTAGAAGTTTAGCAGAGCTACCTGTCTGGTTGTTGGTTGATGTAGAGCAATTACAGCTCCCAGTGTCCATGGGATAAAGGTGATCTGGTGGATTGGCTCAGCTGAGTGAAACCTGGAGAGCTAGCAGATTGGTAGAACTGACTGATTCCGGGATGGTCCTTGGCAGCTTAGCAGAGCTAACAAGGAGAGGTTGGAACCCACCTGGAGCCCTCAGAAAACAGGAACCATGGAGCAGCCCGGAATAGGTATCTTCTGGTTTACATCTGTGCCCTGAGCTGACCCTATACCACAGCTCTTCATACCCAAATACCCCTAGGAGATATCTGGTCTCCCAAGTGCGCTGATATACCTGTAAGCACAGGTAAGACCACCATTTTTGGCTCAAATTTCTGGCTCAGGAGGGAACCTCCCAGAGACATCAGGATCCAGGAAGGAAGGAAGAGCCAAGGACAAGATCTTTCTTTCCTTCTGGGCCTCAAATTTTACCCTGCGCCACACCTCTCCATACTCAAAATCCTCCTGGAGAGAACTGATCTCCCAGGTTTGCTGACACACAGGCTTGCAGGAGGGACAAGCCACAATCAGAGACTAGCAATATGAGCTAACACCAGAGATAACCAGATGTTGAGAAGCAAGGGCAAGAACATAAGCAATAGAAATCAAGGCTACTTGTCATCATCGGAACTTAGTTTCTTAGTTCCTTAGTGAGGCCTGGATACTCCAACACATCAGAAAAGCAAGATTCTGATATAAAATCACATCTCATGTTGATTATAAAGGAACTTAAGAAGGACATACATAACTCCCTTAAAGAAATACAGGAGAACATAGATAAACAGCTGGAAGCCCTTAAAAAGGAAACACAAAAATCCCTTAAAGAATTACAGGAAAACACAACCAAACAGAAGTATGATTTAAACAAAACCACCCAGTATCTAAAAATGGAAATGGAAGCAATAAAGAAACTACAAAGATAGAAAACCTTGGAGATAGAAAACTTAGGAAAGAGATCAGAAGTCATACACAAGTATCCACAACAGAATACAAGAGACAGAATAGAGAATCCCAGATACAAAAGATCCCATAGAAAACATTGATACAAAAATCAATGAAAATGCAAAATATAAAAAATTCCTAACCCAAAACATCCAGGAAATCTAGGACACAAAGAGAAGAGCAAATCTAAGGATAATAGTTATAGAAGAAAGGAAAGATTCCCAACAAAACTGAAATATCTGTATGGAATGGACAATTTTTTAGACAAATACTGGGTTCCAAAGTTAAGTCAGGATCAGATAAACCATCTAAACAGTTCCATACCCCTAAAGAAATAGAAGCAATCATTAAAAGTCTCCCAACCAAAAAAAACCAGGACCAGGTGGGTTTACTGCAGAATTCTATCAGACCTTCAAAGAAGACTTACTACCAATATTCTTCAAACTATTTCACAAAGTGGAAACAAAAGGGGCAGTACCCAATTCATTCTATGAAGCAACAGTTATGCTGATACCAAAACCACACAAAGACTAAACAAAGAAAGAGTATTTCAGACCAATTTCCCTCATGAAAATCAATGCAAAAATATTCAATAAAATTCTTGCAAACTGAATCAAAGAAGACATCAAAATCATTATTCACCACGATTAACTAGGCTTCACCCCAGGGATGCATGGATAGTTCAATAGAGAAAAATTCATCTATGAAATCCACTACATAAACAAACTCAAAAGAAAAAGAACACATAATCATTTCATTAGATGCTACAAAAGCATTAGAAAAAAGTCAACATTCTTTCATGTTAAGTCTTGGGAAAAAAAGGAATTCAAGGCCCATACATAAACGTATTAAAAGCAATATACAGCAAACCAGTAATGAACATCAAACTAAATGGAGAGAAACTTGAAGCAATCTCACTAAAATCAAGGACTTGACAAGGCTACCCACTTTCTACTATTCATTCAGTATAGTATTTGAAGTTCTAGCTAGATCAATAAGACAACAAAAGACGTCAAAAGAATACAAATCGGAAAGGAAGAAATCAAAATGTCATCATTTGCTAACGATAGTATACTTAAGTGACCCCAGAACTTCTACCAGAGAACTTCTAAACCTGATAAACAACTTCATCAAAGTGACTGCATGTAAAATTAACCCAAAAAATCATTAGCCTTGTTATACTCTAAAGATAAAAAGAAAGAAATTAGGGAAACAACACCCTTCACAATAGGAACAAACAATATAAAATATCTTGGTGTAACTCAAATCAAACAAGTGAAAAATCTGTATGACAAGAACTTCAAGTCTCTGTAGAAAGAAATAGAAGAACTCAGAAGATGGAAAGATCTCCCATGCTCATGGATTAGCAGGATTAATGTATTAAAAATAGCCATCTTGCTGAAAGTTATCTACAGATTCAATGCAATCCCTATCAAAATTCCTTCTTAATTCTTTATAGAGTTAGAAAGAGAAAATTTCAAATTCATTTGGAAAAAAAACAAAACAGCAACAACAGCAAAAAAAAACAGAATAGCAAAAACTGTTCTCAACAATAAAAGAACTTCTGGGGGAGAATCACCATCCATGACCTCAAGCTTTACTTTACAAAAATAGTGATAAAAACTGCATGGTATTGGTACAGTTATAGGCAGGTAGATCAATGAAATAGAACTGAAGTACCAGAAATGAACCCATACACCTATGGTTACTTGATCTTTGACAAGTAAGTTAAAAACATTCAGTAGAAAAGAAGACAGTTTTTCATCAAATGGTCCTGTTTCAATTGTTGGTCAACATGTAGAAGAAAACAAATCAATCCATTCTTATCCCCTTGTACAAAGCTCAAGTCCAAGTGAATCAAGGACCTGCACATCAAATTAGATACAATGAATCTAATAGAAGAGAAAGTGGGGAAAATCCTCTAACACAAGAACACAGTGCAAAATTTCTGAAACAGAACATCAATTGTTTATGCTCTAAGTTCAAGAATCAACAAATTCAACCTCATTATATTGCAAAGCTTCTTTAAAGCAAAGGACATTGTCAACAGGACAAATTTGCAACCAATAGATTGGGAAAAGGTCATTACCAATCCTATATTTAATGGAGAGTTAATATCCAATATATACAAAGAATTGAAGAAGTTAGACTCCAGGGCTTGAGGATTTAGCTCAGAGGTAGAGTGCTTGCCTAGCAAGTACAAGGCCCTGGGTTTTGTCCTCAACTTTAAAAAAAAATACAAAAAAAAAAAAAAAAGAAGAAAGTTAGACTCCAGAAAATCAAGTAACACCATTAAAATTGTGGCACAGAGCTAAACAGAATTCTCAACTGGGAAAACTCAAATGGCTGAGAAGTACCTAAAGAAATGTTCAGCATCCTTAGTCATCAGGAAAATGCAAATCAATGGGACCCTGAGATTCCACCTCACACCAGTCAGAATGGCTAAGATCAGAACCACAGGTGACAACAGATGCTGGCAAGGATGTGGAGAAAGGAACACTCATCCATTGTTCGTGGTATTGTAAGCTGGTATAACTATCCTGGCAGTCATTCTGGTGGTTCCTCAGAAAATTGGACATAGAACTACCTAAGGACTCAACTCCTGGGCATATACTCAGAATATGCTCCAACATGTAATAAGGACATATGCTCTACTATGTTCATAGCAGTCATATGTATGTATATGTATATATACATATATACATATATATATACATACATATATATTACATATATATATCTCAGAAATATATATATATGTATATATATATATATTTCTGAGATATATATCAGAAACTAGAAACAACCCAAATGTCCCACAACAACAAAAAAAAATGGATACAGAAAATGTGGTACATTTACACAATAGAACACTATGATTTCATGAAGTTCTTAGGCAAATGAATGGAACTTGAAAATATTATACGGAGAGAAGTAACCCAGTCACAAAAATCACACACAAGGTATGCAGTCACTGATAAGTAGACATTAGCCCAAATGCTCAGAATACTTAAGGCACAGTCAGACCATATGAAGCTCAAGAAGAAGGAAGACCAAAGTGTTGATGTGTCAGTCCTTCTTAGAAGGGGTAACAAAGTTCTCACAGGAGAAATGTGGGGACAAAGTGTGGACCAGAGACTGAAGGAAAGGTTATCCAGAGGCTGCCAGACCTGGTGATCATCCCATATACAGTCTTCAAACCTTGATATTATTAAAGAAACTGGGAAATGCTTGTTGACAAGCATTTGTCAACAAATGCTATGTCTGTCTCCTTCCTGAGAGGCTCTGACAGAGCCTAACAAATATAGAGGCTGATGCTTGCATCTAACCACTGGACTGAGCGTGGGGTCCCAGATGGAGGAGTTGGAGAAGGACCTGAAGGAACTGAGGGGTTTGGAGCCCTGTGGGGGAAGCAACAGAGTTAACCAGCCAAACACTCCACTCCCTGTTTTGGGAACTCCCAGAGACTGGACCACCAACCATAGGGTACACATGGAGGAACCTTTGACTCCAGCTGTGTATGTGTCAGAAGATGGCTTTTTGGACATCAGTGGGAGGAGGTGCCCTTGGTCCAGTGAGGGTTTGATGCCCCAGTGTATGAGAATGCTAAGGCAGGAAAGCGGATGTGTGGGGGGGGAAGCACCCTGGCAGAGGAAGGGGAAGGGGAATGGGATAGGGAATTTCCAGAGGAAAAACCGAGAAAGAGGATAACATTTAAAAATGTGAATAAAAAAATCCAATTAAAAAATGAAAGGAACTTCAGAGAGAGAGAGAGAGAGAGAGAGAGAGAGAGAGAGAGAGAGAGAGAGAGGAGAGAGAGAGAGAGAGCACTTACACAGGCTCTCAAAGGAACAAGTGTGTTTTAAAATTACATGAAACATATTTTGTTTAAAAATTAGGAATATTTTGTTTCTGTTACTTTGTTTCTTTGAAACTTCATGAACGGAGATATTTATTTGTGTGTGTGTGTGTGTGTGTGTGTCACATATATACACACTTATATAAAAGAAGTCTACGTATATGAATGCCAAAGTTGAATAGCTGATTTTGGTCATTAATTTTTTCTGTACATTTTAATTTTTGTATAATAAGAGCATATTCATTAAAGATCTGGAGGAATGCATTATTTATATGTTTATTTACTGATATTTTTGTTGACTATTTTATTTCAGATAATGGATGATTCAGAAAGAGAATATAGTCTACTCTTTTAGAGTTTAATTAAATTGAGATACTTAAAATAATTTGCCGCTTGAGGAAAGATTTTGCCTTGGAAAATGTGTGGATGGGTCAACACAATTCTGAATGAAAAATTATTCCAATAAAAGATGTGGTCAAGATTAGAGGTGGGTGTTCCTATCTCAAAGATCTGAACTCAGGGTGTGCCTTCCAACTTCTAATGTGGATTTTCAAACTTCAAATTAAGCAATCATCCCAAATTTAATTTCTTAATTTGTGGGTTTTACTTAATTCTAGATGTAGTCAAGTTGACAACGAAGAATAGCCATCTCCAAGAATAACAAACTCCTAAACAGTATACATGAGCATATACCTGTAAATGTAAACATACACACACAGAAAGACAGCAAGGCTGCATGCAACCAACATTAACAATTTTGAACGCACATGGTTTTATCGATTTTCATCTTTCTAATTTCTAAACTGTCTTGAAATTTGAATATTTTTAATCATAATTAAAAAATAAAACACTAAATAATTATAAATATAATCAAAAATTGTTGAATTCTTGAATATATATATATTTGAATTATTCAAATATATATAATTCAAATATATATATATATATATATATATATATATATATATAGTTCAAATATATATATATTTGAATTCCTTTACAAATTTATTATTAGATTACTATAATGCTAAGAAGTTTTCTGTAATGATGCTGAACTTCCTGTATATTTTAAGGGCACTGGCTTTCAGGGTTCCCTAAGTAAAAATGTTATTTTATGTCACTTGCCATCACAGGACTGTAGGTGATAAATGATTTCATCTTCATCATTAAGTTCAGTTTTACCAGTTCCAACAGGAGACATAAAAAAAAAATCACAAGAGTAATTCATCTAATTGCAAATGAGCTAGAAAAGGCAAGCCATATAATGCCCATTTCAAACTGATATTACAGAGATCATGCAGCCCCAGGAAAGCTGTAAGTTTGTTACTTTAAAGAGAGTCAGAAAGACATTCCCTGTGTAGAAAGGGTTTATATTTCTAGTTATTTTGGCACTGGGCTTTGGTGGGTTTTTTTTGGCTGGTTATACTACTTCCTGTCACTGGTACAAACTAGCTACACATCATTTTGTGAGAGTAATACAAACAGCTATTTGGAAAAAATGTTCTGAAATAAAGAAAACTAATGGTGTTGAGTGATGTGAATTTCAAACTATTACCTAAAGTTGCACAATAAAACCCATGTGTGTAAACAAATATTTTCACATTTGTTTTTTTATAAACTGTAATGCCAACAAGCATAGTAATGTGATTAAAATCATAGTCATAAAATGTTCACATTTCAATGAAAAATTAATAAGCATCCAATTGACTGTTATACTTTGAAAATCTGAGTACAGTTATATATTTGATGGCTCAAAGATTTTATAATGCTTATAGTTGTAAGTTTTCATTACCTAGATTCAATTATCATATATATATGAAATGTAATGACAAATATTTTACACTTATTTCATTGACTTAAGACACAACATAAGAATACATTATTTTGTATTTAATAACGTATAGTGTTTCATCTCTATTTCAGTGCTATCCAAAAGTTTTAATATGATGTCATAGGTTAAAGATAATAAGTACTGTGTGTACATGATGGGTGTTTATAGATGCTTATATAATGAAAATTATGTACTTTAATTTATTTACAGAAAGCAATAGTAAACACATACTTATATCATTAAACACCATGAATTTCTTCAAAGTTTAAAAGCATAGATATTATATTTTCAATAGTTATCTCTAAATGTATTAAAGTTTAATGTCACAAAACTTCATTCATATTGTATTTTAGAATACTCTACATTTGATGAAATGTACTATCTCTTAAGATAATGAATGGTATATTAAAGATCTTCATATCATTTGATGAAATGTACTATCTCTTAAGATAATGAATGGTATAATAAAGATCTTCATATAACATGATTGTAGCCAACTTAAATTTTAATTGAGTTTCATTGATAAATTAATAGTATTAATTTTCTCTATGTGTTTGTCACTATCTCTTTCTCTCTTTCTCTCTCTCCCTCTCTCTCTGTTTGTGTGTGTGTGTTTGTGTGTGGTGTCTGTCTGGGTATGCTCACGCATGCTTGGTTGTGTGTGGAGGTCAAAAAACAACATGCCATAGTAGACTCTCAAATACTCAGCTTCTCTTTTTCTTCATTTTTAGCTTTCTTTCTTTCTTTCTTTCTTTCTTTCTTTCTTTCTTTCTTTTTCTTTCTTTCTTCTATATGAGTACACTGTAGCTGTCTTCAGAATAGGGCATCAGATTTTATTATAGATGGTTGTGAGCCACCATGTGGTTGGTGGGAATTTAACTCAGGACACTGGGAAGAGCAGTCAGTGCTCTTAATCACTGAGCCATCTCACCAGTACCAGCTTCTCTATTTCTACCATGTGAGTTTTTGAACCATTTAATAAAGCCGCCCATCTTAATCCGTTTTTGACGTTCTAGGTTCTAGCAAGCATTTTAAAACTGAATTGATAAAATGTCTAAAAAAGTCAGCTAAACAATTTGTACCATGGCGCTTCAAGTACACTTTAACTGATACTTAACATACCAAGACTGAACAAAGCATGTCCTTGTTGATATTTGACCCAGGGTAACCTTGTGTACATAAATTTTCAAATCAAACATACTGTTTAGGTGGATAGAATCAAGTTCATTTAAATTTAATATTAATATTTTAAACAATAACTTAAAATGTATGCTACTAATTGTATATAGTATGATTTTATATTTCTAAACTACTAGAAACTGCAGTAGAAATCTAAAATGATATATACACACATACATTTATATTTAGTTTTTATGTTGAAATAAATTTTGTTATACAATTTTACAAAATATATGCACATACATGGAGAAAGAGGAAGAGAGAAGAGAATCTGAGTGAGGATAGCAAGCTAGTTGTCTTCTGTTTGCTGAGAGAAGTGAAATCTGAGTCAGTCAGGGTGTTCAAACACTGAAGAGATGGAAATGTTTTGCATTTTATGGAGGATTGTTTTCTAAACAGTGTACACAATATGCAAGGATATCAAACTTGATATTTGTGACTTTTCAAAATAAGATATTTTCAATCTCCATATTCAAAGCTGAAGTTATGAGTTGTCATTTGACATAATAAATGAGTGAGCATATATTATCTAGTTCTCAGCAAATATTTAGTCCTAATTTAACAGCAAGATATATTCTAAAGTAATTGTAGAAGTACACAGAAGTTTTCTATGGTTTTTAACTCCAATTGTTGCATACCATACTATGGTATTAGAACATCACAGCTCAAAATTAGACTATGGGTTAATAGTGATATATTAGGAAAGTATTGAGTAAGATATTACTCACAGATGTATGTCCTAAAGACTTCTTCAGAATGTTCTTGGAAAAGTACACAAAGGATGCTGATTTTTAATGGAAAAACAATACAAGATATACTATAAACTATGTAGTCTTGAAGTTATTGTTGCTTGTAGAAGCTGATGAAACAGACCAACTTTTAGAAACAACAATTATATAAGTAATAATAAAAACTTATTATATGCATCTGTCACAATAAGTAATTTTTGTAGGAAATATAGTAATTATGAAATGTCTTTTTCCTGAAATGTGGACATGCACTTTAATGCACAAGTAAAATTTGGAATATCAGTAAAATTCACATAGAAACAAAGTAACCTGTCAAAATGATTCAATACTGTATGTACTTTCAGATCATTTGGTAAATTAAAGGAATAAAAATATTTTCTAAAAGTTAAAATAAAAATAATTACGTGAAGAATAAGAGTATAGAGTAGACATCTATATTGAAATCAAGTTGCAAGGAGAATGGGGGAAGAAATAAAAGGACAAATGAGAAAAATGCAAAGGTATGAGAGAAGAAATAATACAACTCAGGTAAACATTCTACTCATCAGCTTTGGAATCAAATTCAGGGAACAGGAAACATTTAGAAACTTATAGTTAAATTAACATTTTTTTAAAAAATAAACTTATGTGATAAGATTGTATTTTAATAGATGACATATTCTTATTTTAACCTTTTTTCACTATGCAAAACCTAGGTTTAGAATACCATAGTTCCATGTTTTTAAAAAGTACTATATCATATTTAAACTTATAGTAAAGTTGGTGAATATATTAAGGTAAAAAGTCATTAAAAGAAACACTGAGTATTCAATTTTTGCTCAATATCATTAAAACTCTATTCAAAGTGGTGAGAAATTGGGCAGAGAGTGATTTTATGGACCTTTTGTAATCAAGAAAACCACACATAGTAAAAACCTTGAGAGGCCTTGATCAGATGATACAAGAAAAGTGTAGGGTAAGACTGAGGTATGTTGAGTGCTGTTGGAGAGAGTTAAAGAAAGTATGGTATTATTGAAGGAGATATTTTTAAAAGGGCCACAGGTCAAGTCAGCTATCTAATCTGCAGGAGCTCTGCCTAGCTGAGCTGCCATTTTCTGTGGCTGGAGGCCACTTGTACACAGCAACTAGAAAAAGACAGACAGAAACACCAGCTCTGCCTCCCATGGGACACCAGAGTGGGAGATAGCTCTGCCAATCTTCCTCATTGTCTCTGCAAGGCTGGGCATTACCCTGGCCATCCCATCAATGACATGGGCTCAGTACAAATGAGATTCTATGCTGAGATTATCCAAAGGCTTTATATATTTGGTAATGATCAATAACAAGATGCCCATACAATCAGAGGTGAAATCCAATACCAAACCTAGATATGCAAACTACCTTTGACTGCCAGAGACACGTGAACATCTGCCTCCATGTTCCCCTCTCTCTCAACTCTCTCTCCTCTTTTCTAGCTCCTCCTCTTCCTTCTCCTCTTCTTCTCCTTACTCCTCCTCTTCCTTTCCTTACTCCTCCCACCTTAGCTCCTTCTACAGGTATTACTATACACTGGATGGTCCCAGGAGGATAAAACAACAAAGCTATTGTTATAATTTTACACCTCAAAAGGAAGACAAAGAAAAAAAAGTCAGAAGTCAAAATCTTTCTTAATGAAGACATGATTCCATTATATCAACCAATACAAGTACTATTACTGTTTTTCAAGAAGAATATTTTTTAAATCTACCATACATTCTAAATTATTTACAGAAGAGGCTTTGTGACATCACAGTGTGAGTGCAGACTTTTGATGTCTATATTTTGAAAAACACTCTATTTGCCCAGAGAGAAACAGTGCCTCACTATCATTACCAAGCTACCTTTAAGCTGCCATTGGATATTAGTGAGAAATCATGAAGTTAATAATCAATAATCAACAGAAATGTATATAAAATTATTAAAATTGAAATTTAATAATAAAATTATTAAAATTGACTGAAATATAGATGTAGGTGAACTAATACCACAGAAACAGAAATATTGCAGACAATTTGATGCATAGTTTACAAAACTTCAAGGTTAGAATCCAGATTGTCTTAGTGAAAGTTGACATGCTATTCTTTAGAAGTTGAATGGTTTGGGCTGGTTCCTCAACACTAGTATGATCAGAGAAGAGATATGCCCAACATGGATACATGAAAATATGTAAATAACAGTGTCTTTTAAGTTCTTAACTAACAATAAACTCGATGTGAGCACTTCCCATTCTGACCAGAAATAAAAATAATGAGCAAGAATGATATATTTATCGAAGGTCAAAAGTGTGTATTAAAGTATAGCTTTTTAAATATAGAATAACAACATATTTTCTGCATCTAATTTTTCAAGCAAATATCAATTAATAACAACCACATAAATTATAAAATAATCTACATATATGCTTGCAGGGAACATCATGTTCTCAGCCTTGTCTAATTGATGTCCAAGTATCAGTTGGCATGATTATTATAAGAACTGTCCTTTCAAAAATGTCAATGTTAATCATATATTTTGTGAGAAAACTTAGAAAAGCACCCAAAGCTAACAGATTCAGAAACAATTTAAATAATTACTAATACTTATCAGATTAAGATATGACTAGTGCCATAATGCAGTGGCTTTGTAGGTCATAGGTCCTAGCAGAGAAATTGCTACCATTCTTTTGTAAATAAAAAAAATTCTAATGACTTACTGTTATATCTGTAGATTAGTGTATGACCTTACCTTCTTTAGAGAAGTTTGTTTTTATAGTAGATGCAAATTAATACAATGATCCACAGTTTCTTAAGGTACAGGGAATGAAGAACTTTAGAATGATGAACACTAAGTATGAAATTATCCTGATACCCTCACCTCCCAAAGTTTGAAGGGTATTGTGAAAAATTGAGCAGAAATATAAGACCCAAGAGTTGGTAAATGACAAAAAGGAAAAAAATGTTTCTGGACACAAGGGGGAAAGTGGACATATGAACTCAAATCTGTCAGAAGGCTTACACAAGTGCAAGCCAGACATCATTTTGACCTAAAAAGGGAATGTGGAAATTAAATTTCACACCTAGCTAGAAAGCTATCGACAATTGACAGCTGCTGGGTATGAAATAGTCAATTTTCAGTTCTTTTATGGGAGTAGTTTTGTGTTTTATAAAAGGATAAGGTGAGAAGGAATATGTTTGGTGGATGTGTAGTAAGTTGAGGGGGAAGAGAAAGCCTCAGCGAGCCCATGCTGAGTCATCTCTTTTCCCTGATGAACCAGACATACACAGGGCAGTATATGATATAGAGTTTATTCGGAGGATAGAGAGGGGAGTTAAGTGGATAGTAAAGACAGAGAAAGGGAGGGAGGGAAGGAGAGAGAGAGAGAGAGAGAGAGAGAGAGAGAGAGAGAGAGAGAGAGAGAGAGAGAGAGAGAGAGAGAGAGAGAGAGAGAGAGAGAGGCGGAGGCGGAGACGGAGGCGGAGACAGAGACAGAGAGAAACAGAAAGAAAGAAAGTAGAGGTGTAGAGGCTGGCCATGAGCATGTGGAGAGAGAGGGTAAGGGGAAAGAGGACAGAGTGAGAGCAAGAAAGCAAGAGAGGGTGAGCAGCCCCTTTTATAGTGAGTCAGGCACACATGGCTGTTGCCAGGTTACTGTGGGGTGGAGCTTAGACAAAATGCTGACAAGTGGTTCCTTGTAGGTATACATAGGTAATTTTCATTTTGATACATTGTTTCCGCTCATCTAAACTACCATATAGTGTTTGAGGTTGAGGGTGTGCCTGTCTGTCTGTCTGTCTGTCTGTCTCTCTCTCTCTCTCTCTCTCTCTCTCTCTCTCTCTCTCTCTCTCTGTGTGTGTGTGTGTGTGTGTGTGTGTGTGTGTGCTCGTGATTGTGTGTGCTTGTGGGTTTTTTTGTGTTTGTATCTGTGGGCATGAGTGCATGTGCTTGTATGTGTGCCTATGCGTGTGCCTGTGCCTGTGAGTATGCATGTGCCTGTTTGTGTGTTTAAAGGTTTATTAGGCTGAGTAGCAAAAGTAGCAATGTGACCCATTTCTTGTAAAGTATAGTAAGTATACCAAGCATGTTCCTCCTAAGACTTATTTTCTTAATAAAATAGACAGCCATTGTTACCTTGACCTCTTTTGACTTTCAGCCTGAATTAGAATTGACAAATTGAACTGGGAGTGCTATATTGAAACTGAAGAAAGAGGCAGGATAATTGCATGGACTGTAACCCTACCATAATTGAACTGCTCAAATAATTCCTGCAACCACTTCCATTGCGACAAGTTCTTATTAACAAAATACTTTTAAATCAAAGCTACTTAGATTGCTGATCTTTGAAGCGAAAGTAACTCCTAACATGTATTATTTTAACTTCATTAAAACTTAGATATTCATCAATACAATGGTGATAACCTTGTCCCTTTGTCAAGTTTCAAAAGACTATACAAATTAAAAGGTTACCTGTCTTAGCTTAGTATGTAATTTCATATGATGTCAAAACCTGTATTTTAAAACAAAAACGATAAGTTATAAACAAACTCTGGGGAGGAAAGAGTAAACAACTGATGAAAATATGCACTTGCATTAGTCAGTAAATATGAACTGTATGTCCAGGAGCCAAGAGAAAAAAATCTACTTTTGTCTTTTACTTTACACTGTTCATTCTTTGAGTCCAAAGTATACAGAATATTAATCTTTTATCAATAGTATCTGCAGTAGGGTTAATTTTTAAATACTGAAAGAGAAGTAAGATTCTGTGATAGCCTGGTAAATGGAGTATTAAGTATGAATATTTACCTAAGCATAAGTGAATTTTGCAACAAAAGTTTATTCTCAGCAATGTTATACAATGTAAAAATTGTTCCTAAATTATTTCAGATTAAGTCAAATAGGTAATTGTGGTTTCCAAGGGTGAGATAACTAGCAGTAACAAACACTGCAGTGCCTTTTGTACATGCTAAGAAATAATAGGAAAGAGTCTGAATATACAGCAGACTATCTAGATTTAAACAACTCAAAAATTAAAAAATAGACTGCTAATATCTTTCTTTAATAATCTCTGATATCAGAAAAAGTCTTGGTCAAATTTGTATAGACATCATTATTTGAACTTTTTTCCCTGTCACACAATTTTAATCATTACAAAAGATTTTTTTCTATTGTGTAGTAAAAAAAATATGTTTATAGCTTTAATGAATTCAGAGTCAGGTCACTGACTATGCAGACACCAATGCTCCTTTTCAGAAATTAGAGACGTGAAACAGTATTTATCACAGTAAAAAGGGAAGTCTACCAATTCAATAAGAGCTCATTTATCATTTGATGGAGGTATAAAACCTAAAGAAATGTTTTATCTTTCATTCTAGGTATTTAAAAAGAAGAAATATAGAATTTCTACATATTATTCAAGTACATATTTCATCAGTTTAGCATATCTACTGAAACTAGAATCAAATTTATGTCATTGAAACCCGGTGGCTTTTTCTTATTTCATGTATCTGAGATTTAAAATGTAAAACTGATTATGTTCTTAAAATATTTCTCAATAATAATAGGTCCAAATCTTAGTGGAACTTTTTGATGTTAGCCTTTATTTCTTACCCACATTTACTATTATTATAATTATTATTATTATTATTATTATTACAATTTACACTATTTTATAGTCCAGATATTATCCCCCTCCAGGGATAACAGTCAAACAGTCAAACACCTTCTATCACTGAGGCCTGACCAGGCAGTCTTCTGTTGCATATATATTTGGGGCCTCATATCAGCTAGTGTATCCTGCCTGGTTGGTGACTCAGTGTCTAAAGAGATCACTTGCAAAGGTAGAGGGTGAGTGAGGCATGAGATGAGTAAGATAATGCATGACGTGAAATTCACATAGATCCAATAAAAGTTAAAAAAAGGCAATGTAAAAAAATATTTGCAGATCATAACTTTTGTAATAATCTAATTTGCAGAGCATCTATTAAAAGGAAAACTTAAAATTAAAAAAATGGTAAAATTTAAATACAGGTAAATAATTAGACATCTATGAAAAATAAATAAAATACCAAAACAGAAAAACATCTTCACCATAATTATTATTTATAAGAAAATTCAAATCTAAACTGTAATGGGTAATTAATTTATAGTAACAAGTATGGGATAATAACATAAGATTATAGCACAGATGGACTGAAGGTAATTTTATGAGAAGAAAATTCTTGGAATTAGATTGAGGGAATAATTACACACCCAAAGGAATATAAAATACTACATTAAATTTTTATTAACATAAATGATAAGATATATGACTATATCTAAAATTAATCTAAAATCAAAACTGAAGAAAGTAAGTCAGGTAAGTCAATCCTTATGTATCTTGGTATCTCTAACACTCTACTTTTGCCAGTGATTCAAATCTACAATGGCACAAGTGACATTTAAGTGAGATATCTTAATGAAGAAAAGTGATATAGATCATGTATTTCTTTCAAATGAATATTAATATGTAATGAAGAAAAGCATTGTGCCTAAAGGTAATAAAGGCAATTGGGACTGCTTCAAGGTATACAAGAGTATGTGTTCATCATTCTACACTAATACGGCCCTAGAATTTTTAAGAATAATTCAGACTGTCCATAAAGCCTACAGATTCCTTAGATCACTTATGTAAGATTTGCAGGACAGTGTCTTGGTCTATTCACATACCATGAATGAGCTCCTTATCTATTCCCTGCATCGGCTTCTTTGCCACCTCTCTCTCTCTTTTCTCTGTCTGTTTCTGCCTCTCTCTCTCTCTCTCTCTCTCTTTCTCTCTCTCTCTCTCTCTCTCTCCCTCCCTCTCTCTCTCTCTCTTTCTCTCTCTCTCTCACATGACATGGCATTCTAAAAGTGACTTTTATTACATTTATGTATAAGTCATCCAATAATGGCTTTCAATTTTTCCAATCAGTACTTTATGATAAATGAATATATTAAATTATGCAATATCTTTGTTGATTCTCTAGGTTTCTGGCCACTGCCTTCCAGGTATTGCTCATTTCCAAATGAACAAAGCAAAGTAAAAACTATTCCTTTTAATTCTCCTAATATATTTAACACTATGTCTATAAAAATCAATATTCTAAGGAACCCATACTTTAGTAAGTAATTAATGGTGTTTACACATTGCATAAACTTTTGTACAGTAGTTGATACCCATTTCATGACATTAAAAAATATCTAAGGAAAAAGACATCTATGTAGCTATAACATTTAAGATTGTGTATAACAACAACACATGGCACACTTGATTCTCACTATGAAGTAAATAAGCAAATTTTGCTCAGTGTACACAGCTAACATGTTCAAAGGATTTAATGTCACAACAATATTTAGAAACTTTCATGAACTTCTTTCATGGCTTGGCAGAGCTGAGTAATTTAGCAAAAGAAGAGAAACGTTTCAATATAAAGAATGCTTTAATATCTCCCTTACTTCTATAGAATGGATAGAACAGAAATATATTGTCTATACAGGAGAAAATCGGAAAAAAAATATAAAATTCAAAAATTAACATACTTAAATGCTTATATTATATAATATAGTAACTTTACTTACCTAAAGTTAATACTCAAGAAAGTCATTTAATCATGTTTTAAGAAAAAATTTAATGGAAGTAATCTAAAATACTAACTGAATGAACACACGGGACTCTCTAATACTGTTAAATCAGAACAAAAGTTATACATTAAAGAGAGAAAATCAAGCTATGACAAAATTTATATTTCTCTTATGGATTGGATATTATCAACTTATTTTTCAAGAAGCCAGAGTCTGGTGATAGGAACCAGTGTATACCTTTTAAGAGGATGTTTATATATGTAGTCCTGTGTAGTTTTGGGGAAATTTAGTGTACTTTAAAATTTCCTTCTAAAATGCTAAGTAAAATTATCATATATCTATATGTTACAAGTGCAATTTTTCTGGATTTTATTATATTTGTTATACAAAGAATTTGACACTGAATTGTCCATTAGGACATTGTCCATGTATCAGCATATATAATGCATTTTAACAATATTAGTCTTTTTATTGCCTTCCCCTATATTTTTCTACATCCCTTTCTATTCTTACTCAACAGGTTGCTTGCTTCCCTTTTATCTCTATATTATCTCTATATTTCACATTTGGTAGGATATCTGTAATACCTGTTTGGCTTAATTTGAAACTTTTCTTCCAAGAATGAAATGGTTTGTTTGTTTATTGTTTGTTTGTTTCTGCATACAGAGAGTGTTTATGACAGGTGTACATATTAATTTACATTTACATAATAAATGAAACATTTTGGTGGAATGATTTCAAGTCTATTAGTAATTCTAGTTGATGTTTCATTTTGTGTCTAGTCTTAGTTATTTCTTAATATGAAGGTAGGAAATTGAAAACAAAAAAGCAAAAATCATACTGAGAACATTACCTATAAAGAGAGGTAAATATGTTTTACTCAAATGAATCAAAATAACAGTGAACAGTGAAATGGAAAACAAGATTAGTAGAGATACCATTCCAATTATACTTAAAAGATACAGACCAAATACTAGTATAGATTGGATAGTAAGGGCATAGAAACTCAGTACTGTTTATAATCAGTAGATATCTATAAACACAGAGGTTAGTTAATCTTATTGAATTAATTCACAATTAGAAATGTAGAATGATATTTCCTTTTTAGAGATCTTCTAGCACTAAAATCATGTTAGAAAATACAAGAAATGAAAAAAAAGTAAGTGCAAAATAAATGCAAAAAATGGAAAATTTATTATGAAAAATAAAGTATTCATACTTAATAGCTTGCCCATATTAAAACAAGCAAACAAACAAATAAACAAGCTATCTAGTGTTTGGAGTGATAACAAATTTTATGTCACTTAATATTAGCACTACATAAATGGAAAAAACAAAATAAGTTAAAAATCATTTTTTAACAATATCAAATCTATACTCATGTAATAGATACTGATAGGCTCACCATAATTTTGACATAATTTTCATTTTTGTTTGAACTATTCATACAATGTACTTTAATTATGTTATTTGTACTTTCCAACTCATACCATATTTTTCTCATCTCTCAGCCCACACAAATTCATATATTCACATTCATATTCCCTTTTATCTCCTTGTATCTATCATCTGTCTCTATCTATCTATCTATCTATCATCTATCTATCTATCTACTTATCTATCTATCATCTATCTCTCTCTTTATCTATTTAATCTGTGTCTATCTATCTCCACTATATATCTATTTCTATCTATGTATTTATCTCTAATGGAGAGAAAAAAACTAAAATAATACAAAAAATGCTGAATAACCCCAAAAATATAATTGTGAAAAATTAAATTAATGACACAAAACCAAAATCAAATAAAAGTTATGAACCAAACAGACTACAAGATGTTTAGTACAACTCATTTATGACAATGAATATGGAGATATTTTATATATATATATGTATATATATATATACATATATATATATATGTGATATTGATAATAGAATATCGAATGTTTTTTATTAAAATAAATACCAAGAAAAATGAAGGCTAATAGAGACTGTGCTTTATTTATACTACACATAGTTTATCTTACTGATTAAAAGCTATTACAATAAATATCCATTAACAATGCACGCATTTGTTATTATTTCTATCTTATATTAAGATGTTTGGAAATATTAGACAAATAGAAACATTTAACTATAAAACATTTTAGATCTTAATGTGCAATAGTGTTTCACAAAATTATTTTTACCACTTGAAAGTGATTATTTGATAGATTTTCATGGCAATAGGTGTAGCAACAGGAAGTTTTGTATTACATATTTTTAAACATTAAATGCTTAATTAGTATTTTGGACCCATCCATCAAATTGTCTCTTTCATCCTACACACTTATAGACTATTTTCATTGTTTGCATAAATTTTGAGTTTCTTTACCTAAAGCAACTATTTGCACTAGAACTATCTGTATATACTTTGTTTTATATAATAGATAAAATTTACTCTGAAATAATGTACATCTCTTAAATATTAAATTAAAAGAATTTGAGATTTTATTTAATGCTGTGCTATGCAAAAGAATTTATGAAATAATTTGTCATTGATTTTACTTGCCTTTCTAGTGTCATAATTAATTTCTAATGTACATATAACTTGCTAGCCATTTTGTTCTTATGTCTAAATGTAATGAGGTACATGTTACCATTGGATCAGTGTTGCTTCAATCCATGTAGCTCAAGCAAGATATTTACTTTTTTCTTTCAGTAGTTACTATATTGTTTTACTGGAAACTAGACTATTATTCCATTTTGTAAGGAAAAAACCCTAATTTATTAATTTGTTCCTCTTTAATTCCTCTGTATATAAATATTTAGCTGTTTCAAGTTGTTTCAAGTCATACTTTTATGAAAAATTTAAAAAATATTGAGCAAGGAAATATTTTTATCGCCCATTGATAAATATTTGGTGATGGATTACTGAGAGTACAAAGATCGTTGGGAATTACAAAAATTAACAATCGTGATTACTCAAATTGAGTATTATGAATTTATTATCCTCAGAACTTACATTTTAATAAATATATGTGTGTTACTATATAATATTAAGTATTGGATTCATTTAAGTGGCACCGATTATACTTCCAAATTTCATTCTCAAATAATTTGCTGATAATTCACAGGAAAGTATACATTTATAAATTTTGAGATTACACTCTGTAGTATTATTGCTTTATTGGTCTACTTTTATAATCACCAGTTCTTCAGCATTCATATTTAAATGACTTCAGATACTCAGTGATTTATTTCTGTTCCTCAGATTTTCATGTTTTAATTTTTATAAATATTTAAATGAATAATGAATGTAAATGGAAAACACAGCTAAGTATGTAATGTTTTAAAATGTATCTTCATACCACTTTTATATGGATTTATATTTCTTTCATATGTACTTTGCAATATGAGCAAATTAACATTCATTATATTAGAGGAAAAGATATTTTCTTTTCATTTCTTACTAGAAGCCTGTTCAAAATCTTCCTTGTTCAATTTTAAAATTTATCCCACATATCATGATTAACGCAGAAACTGAGATACAGTGTGGACAAACTCCAATTACGTCTCTAATGACTAAAATAATTTATATTAGTCATACAGTTCTAAAGATTAAAATTCTTAGAATATTTAATTTAACATAGGTGCAAACAAAAGGGAGTAGCAATGGATATCAAGATATAACTCGATCAGAGTGAATCTGATGATTAAAAGTGAAGCTTATGTATCCGAGGATAAAGAATCGGGTGTGTTGCACTTCACAGTAAGTTGTATAGGTCACTAATATTCAGATGTCTTAAAATTTTGCACAAGACAAAAACTGTATTCACTGATAAATATAAATGTTCTGGTCTTTGAGGAAAGTGCTTATTTCAGTACCATAATGACTGGTTTAAGATTAAAAGGCCATAAATTATAAAAGAGTTATTTGATTAGGTTAATGATGACAGAAAAAATCTGACATATTAAGAACTCAATGTACTACACTTTTTATTTCTTTCCTATGTTAAATATGTTTTGTGACTGGTACAGAACTCAATTGCCAAGTGGTATTTACAAATTGATACAATAAACTATAGGAAATGGACACTAAAAATTACTAGATTTTAATTTTTTTAATTTTTTTGCATTTCTGTTTTTAAGATTTTATTTAATATTTATTAAAACACTCCAGATTTTATCCCCCTTCTGATCCACCCTCTGACTGTTCCAGATCCCATACTGCCTTCCCTTGTCTCCACGAGGATGTCCTCATCTCCCCAAACACCCACTCCATCAGAACTTTATATGACCTGGGGGCTTCAATCTCTTGAGGATTAGGTGCATCCTCTCTGATCCAATCAATGCCCAACAGTCCTCTGGTGGATATGTGTTGAGTTCTCATATCAGCTGATGTATGCTGCCTGGTTGATGGTCCAGTGTCTGAGAGATTCCAGGGTCCAGGTTAATTAAGACTGCTGGTCTTCCTACAAGGTCACCCTCCTCCTCAGTTTTGTCTAGCTTTTTCTAATTCAATCACAGAGTTCAACAGCTTCTGTCCATTAGTTGGTTGTAAATATCTACATCTTACTCTTTCAGCTGCTTTTGGTGTCTTGCAGAGTGCGGTCATTATAGGCCACTTTTGTGAGCACTCCAAAGCATCAGTAATTGTGTCAGGCCTTGGGGCCTCCTCTTGAGCTGAATCTCACTTTGGGCCTGTCACTGGAACTCCTCTTCCTTAGGCTCTTCTCCATTTCTGTCCCTGGAGTTCTTTCAGACTAGAACAATTTTGGGTCAGAGTTTTTGATTGTGGGGTGGCAACCCTATCTCTCACTTGATGCCCTGTCTTTATGCTGAAGGTGATCTCTACAAGTTTCCTCACCACACTGTAGGGCATTTAATATAAGATCCTTCCTGTTGAGTCCTGAGAGTTTCTCATCTCTAAGATCTCTTGTACATTCTGGAGGGTCCTCCTACCTCCTATCTTCTGAGGTTTCTTGTTTTCATTCTTCCTCTGGTTTTAATTGTTTTCACCCACCCAATACCGGTTCATGCTCCCCTCTTCCCCTACATGTCCCCTTTCCCACACAGGTCCCTCACCCACTCCCCTTTCCTATGATTTCTTTCTTCTCCCTCTTTAGTGGGATTGAGGAATGCTCATTTGGGCCCTTCGGCTTGTTACCCTTTTTGAGTTCTGTCGATGTATTCTGTACATCTTTGGCTAATATCCACTTACTAGTAAGTATATACCATGAGTGTTCTTTTGGGTCTGAGTTACCTCATTCAGGATATTTTCTAGTTCCATCCATTTGCCTGCAAAACTCAAAATGTCCTCATTTTTAGTAGCTGAGTAGTATTTCATTATGTAAGTGAACCACATTTTCTGTATCCATTCTTCTGTTCTGGGACATATGGGTTATTTCTAGCATCTGGCTATCACAAACAAGGCCATTATGAACATAGTAGAACATGTGACCCTGTGTCATGGTGAGGTACCTTTTGGGTACATTCCCATGAGTGTTATAGCTGAATCTTCAGGTATATGTATTTTCAATTTTCTGAGGAATCTGCAGATTGATTACCAGGGTGGTTATACCAGTTTGCAATCCCACTAGCAATGGAGGACTGTTCCTTTTCCTCCACATCCTCTCGAACATGTGCTGTCACTTAAGATTTTGATCTTAGCCATTCTGATTGATGTAAGTTGGAATTTCAGAGTCATTTTGATTGGCTTTTTCATGATCCCTAAATACTTTGAACATTTCTTTAAGTGCTCCTCAGCCATTTGATATTCCTCTGCAGTGGTTTCTCTCTGCGATTCTATAACTCATTTTTTTAATTGGGTTGTTTGATGTTTTGGTGTTTAGCTTTTTGAGTTCCTTATATATTTTGGATATTAGCCCACTACCTGATATGGGTTTAGTGAAGAATTGTTCCCAATCTGTAGGTTGCTGATTTGTCCTATTGACTATGTCCTTTGCCTTACAGAAGCTTTCTAGTTTCTTGAAGTCCCATTTATCAATTCTTGATCTTAGATCATGAGCCACTGAATTTCTGTTTAGGAAATATCCCCCTGTGCTAATGAGTTCATGGCTTTTTTCCACTTTCTCTCCTATTAGATTCAGTCTATCTGGTTTTATGTTAAGGCCCTTGATCCATTTGGACTTGAGCTTTGTGCAAGGTGACAAATATGATTTTCATGTTTCTACTTACAGACAGCCAGTTAAACCAGCACTATTGAAGATGCTTTTTCCCCCATTGTATATTTCTGGCTTCTTTGTCAAAGATCAAGTGTGTGCTTTTATGGTGATGGCTCAGAGGTTAAATTCAGTTTCTGCTCTTGCCCAGGACCAGAGTTTGCTTCTCAGCTTTCACACTGTGCACATCACAACTGCCTTTATCCTCACTTTCAGGGGATCTAGCATCTTCTTCTGACCTTCACAGGCACATGCAAACATACATACAAATAAAAATAAAACAATTCTATTTTTTAATAATTTATTATTTTAATTATTTAAGTCTAAATGTTGCTCCCTTCCTGGTCCCTTTTTATGTAGTTCTTCCAGATATAATTTCCTTCACTTCACTTCAGAGAGTGTACTCCATAACCCCTGGTATTCTACCAACCTTGTATATCATCTTTTTACAAGATTAGGCACATTGTCTCTTACTGAGACCAGTCCAGGAAGCACTTTGCAATATATGTGTCTGGGGCCTTGGACCAGACCATTTATGCTCTTTTGTTGGTGGTTCAGTCTCTGGGAGTTCCTAGGGATCCAGGTTAGTCAACAGTGTTGGTATTTCTATGGGGTTGCCATCCACTTTAGTTCTTTCTAGTGGTCCTCAAACTCTGTCCAATATTTGGCTGTATCTGCATCTGTCTCAGTTATCTGCAGGTAAAGCCTCTCAGAGGACATCCATGCTAGAGGCATGTCTGCAAACACAACATAGCATCAGTAACAGTGTCAGGAGTTGGTTCCCACTGATGTGATGGATACCAAGTTGCACCTGACACTGGTTGGCCATTCCATCAGTCTCTGCTCCATTTATATCTGTTCATTTCTTATAGACAGAAACAATTTTAGGTCAAAAAGTTTTGTAGGTTTGTTGATGGCCCCATTCTTCCTCTGGGGTCCTGTCTGACTACTTGATTTGGTCTCTTCAGGTTCTATATTTCTACTCTTGGGCATTTGTCTATGGTCACTCTAATTGAGTCCGGGGAGCCTCCGCCATCCCAGGTATCTGAGGAATTCCAGAGGATCCTCCTGCCCCTCATCTTTGGCAGCTTCATACTTTCATTCATTCTCTTGGAACTTTGGGCCTCTTTTCTGTTCCTCTTCACCATACCCAATCCTGCCACATTTTCCCCCTCCCCTTTTCCTCTCTTATCAGGATATATCTCTGAGTCTGCCTCAGAAAATATTATCCTGAGGGAGGTAACCCAGAATCAAAAGAACATCCATGGTATATACTCACTGATTAGTAAATATTAGCCAAAAGGTATAGAAAACCCTACAGACCCTAAGGAATTAAACAAGAATAAAGGCACAAACAAGGATGCTTGATTTTGTAAATAATTTTTAGTGATTTTTATAAAAAATGTTAGGAGACACTACAGTGCTTTTTCAAAAGTAATCTAAGATTTTAGACAATATTTTCTATTAATAAAATATAGCTACTTTTATACATAACATCATAAACAAGTCTTACGTCAACAGTCAATTTAATTTAAAATTTTTCTTCAGACTACATTAATAATTGTATTAATAATGCAAATATGACATGGTTTTCCCAGATCCACAGAAGAATCACCTAATAAATCTCATCATAATAGAGGTTTTCACAAATCACTGAAACACTTTACACTTATCATCTAATGTAGCAGCTACATTTCATTTGCTGGAAGACAGAAATAGGTTGTATACTTTTCTTTCTTTTGGAAAAATTGTCTGGGAATATAAGTGCTAAAGTTGAAAGGGACTGCTTTTTCTTTTTTTCAATCATGCTGGAAGCTATAAAAATAAGGCTAAATTGTTTTTATTTGTATTTCCTTATTATGCATATTTAGGCTCCAATAGACAAGTTATTGCAGTTATTACCCTAGTTGTGCAGTATGAGTAAGTTGTATTTGTAGTTTTCACATGAATTATATTTATATTCATTTAATCAAAATATTTATGAAAAGAAACATTACTGTATAATCATATTTTAATTTTCTATGAATTAATGTTTATATACATTTAAGTTCATTTGCTAACATACATTTTCTTGATTCTTCTAATTCTTTTCTATAATTTTATTGGCCTTACCATGAACAGCTAAACACCTTGTTATTTCTGTTTTGATGATTTAAATACATTAAAATCATGTCTCAAAATAAATACTTCACCCCTTAAGTTTTTCTCTGAGTTTGCTTTGTTATAGGGATTCAAGAATATCTAGCACATGTTTTAATAACTTTGGTTAAGTCTCCACAGAAATTTATGAATTTAATTTTTTCATTATAAATGTTTTCATCTAATATATTTTGATTATAATTTTCTCCTCTCCCAACTCCTCTTAAATTTTCTGCAGCTATGTACCCACTGAACTTAAGGTTTCCCTTCTCTTCTCTTCTCTTCTCTTCTCTTCTCTTCTCTTCTCTTCTCT
>JANHMN010000014.1:11109172-11136400 GCA_030674055.1 Rhabdomys pumilio | reverse complement strand
TGTGTGTGTGTGTGTGCGCACGCGCGCGCGTGTGGGTCCTTTGTTCTGGAGGGCATCCCACTATGATCTCCCTGCTGGGGACAGAGTGAGAGTAGGAAGGGTTCGCTACTGTCTCTGCTGCTGCCTCCGCCTGTGTCTCCACTGTCCGTTGGTCTCCGGCCAGCCCTTTGCACGAGGTCTGGGCCAAAGGGCACAGAGGGTGAGTAGGGAGGGGAGATTGCCAGCCCCCACTACTGCCTCTACTCGCTCACTACTGTAGCTGCCGGATCACTTTCAGGTGTTGCACCTGTCTCTCCATGCTGAGCCAGCCCAGTCCCAGGCTGGGTTGATAAGAAGCCAGCTGGCTGGCAAGCAATGAGGAAGCTTGGTGTCCCAGAAAGGTTCCGGGAGAGCAGATCTCTCCCCAAGTGTTACAGCTCTTGTGACAGAAACTGTCGGACACCAGGATGACTCTTGAGCACTTTAATTCCCCTATATAGAGCCCTTAAATATAGTTTCAGGGTGGGTTAGGATCTGGCAGCAGATAACACCTATTGACTTGGTATGAGAGCTTGGAGATACCTCACCTGCTTGTGGGAAAGCCTGAGACACTCTTCCTTATGACTGATGGCCATAGACCTCTCTGTGGGAGGGGCTGTGGAGGGCTGAAGCTAAACAAAAAGAACCAGGGCCCTGGAGCACAGCCGAACTCCTGTTGTCCAATAAGAGTCCAGGGTTCCAGGTTTATGCTTAACCAAGCACTCAGCTACTTCTCACAGCCCATTGCCCCACATATATACATATAAATACATATACATACACATACATATATATATATATATATATATATATATATATGTATATGTAATACAAGATCCAAGTTTATGACAAGTCTCTGTTACAAAGGGACTTAGAGGCTAGTCTGAGTTATATGAGAATGTGTTTCAAAAAAATAAAATAAAATTAATTAAAATAAAGTAAACAAAATTGCAAATAATTGCACAGTACTGAATTATTTACACATTATAGAATTTAATAAAATTGCTGAGATATTCTTTTAAAAACAGTGTAAGACTTTAACAATATAGAACTATTATATTCCTAGAATAGATTTGAAAGTGTTTAATATTCAATTATTTCTCCATTGCAATGTGTCTATGGTCTTGAATATATTAAAAGAACACATATAAAATATGTTTATTTAATATCAGTAACTGAATTATAATTTACTATATATTAAAATTTACATTTAAGTGACATTTTAATGAAGAAGCAGTTGATAATGAAAACATTCTCCCTTTGTTTTAATCTGGATGGTTTCAAGGTATAGATACATACTTTGATTTCCTGTTATCAGTAAGTCAATGCAAATTTTGTAAAACATGTTTTCACACTAACAATAGGAGAAACTTCCTTCTGTTTGATGGATATTCATGCTATGCATATCCAACTACATTTCAAAAAGTATTTGGAAAATTATGCAATATAGAGTTGTAATTTTCTTTTTTACAGCTTATAGACATTATCCTGATGCCTATATACAAAATTACTGTTATTATTCTGACTCCTCACCACAGTCCTCTCTGACATCTATGCCATGGTTTTCATTTTTTTAATGTTACTTGTATTTATACTGGAATATCAACATTATATAATTTATACTGGAATGAATACACTAGTTCATGTAATGCCCCATTCTCTTTGTATTACAGGACATTCAAAGGTCAAAATGGTCAAACAAAATGCAATAGGCAAAGCAGAATATGGAAAAATCAAGCAAGCTAGTGTTTGTTGTTTAAATGAGGAAAATCAGATTTGAAGGGTGACAAGTGATACAGGAGGGAAAACAGCATGGTAAGTAAGTAAGGCACTCTTGTAAAAACAACAGTTTTCATATGAGGAACAAGTAATGATTTTGTAGTTTTCTAGGGCATATGATAAGACTTAGGAAGAAGAAAAGTATGAAATTTGGTGTGTTGTCTTATTTTATTTTTTCTTTTACATATTATTCTCAAAGGTTTGATAGCTAAGGTGAGGAAGATGTCAAAAATCTCCTGTGTATATGTTTATTATTTTACAGAAAGAAATACTCTTCTAGGTTAAAGTGGCCCTTGAGTGCTGAGTGATAGACGTACCCAACCTAAGTTTGCATATTCTCTTATTATTTTTGAAAAACTGTTTAATACACAAAAGTACATATATTCTAATAAAAATGATTTTTATTATGGAATTTTTATAATGATGTGGATTCAGTTGATAAGACCACTGCCCTCTCTTGCAGAGAAGAGGATTGGATCCCAGAATCATCATGGTAGATCACAACTATTTGTAACTCTAGGTCCACAGGATCTGATACCTCCCTAACCTCTTTTGATGGGCTCTGCATCTATGTGACTCACATACATACTAAGCATGCACACATCCACATAAAATAAATAATAAGTAAAAACTTAAAATAATTTTCAGTGAGAAACTAAATCATGATTTTTCTATAGGAGAATGTATATTTTACAGTTGCTTATCAGTCAAGAGAATTCAAAGATGGGATCCAATTAGGAGATCATAAAGTGCAAAAAGAAGTTCCACATGAGGACAGCAATCACATTTAATATGGCACAGAGCTGTGAAAACCACAACATAAATGACGTTCTTAGTCTCCCTTCCTACTTTCCACCATTGATGAATGGTACACCTCGACTTGTAGGTGGATGTAGAAATAAGCTAGATTCAAATTAAAAATGTAAAAATATTCTGCTTCCTCTTTCTTTATAAAGCAGAATGCAATAATCTGATAGTTAACACAATAGAGATTGCACAGTGCCTAGTTAATGTATTTATAAATCTATGTATACAAATTTGAAAAAATGTTTTCCCTAATGTATAAAAGTAAACAAAGTAAACTGTATATCTCAGGATTATCAGGCTTATATTATGACTATGTGAATAATCTTGAAGTCAAAGAGTGACTTGCTCTAAAGAATTAAGCATAAAGAAATTGAGAAGAGAGAAAATTGATGTATGCTTACATCAACATAAAATAGTTATGAGTGAATCCCGTATATATTTTTAAAAGTGAATAAAAGAGTGGAAATACAGTTTAAAGAATACTTATAAAATAGAGCTGAACTTCATATTTATAAATGTTTTGCATTTTTATATGTGTTTATAGAGAGGTCTTAATAAATCAATATCATTCAAAGGGTGGATGGGGGAATAAAATCTGGAGTGTAAAAATAAATAAATAAGCCTTTTGGCCGGGGCAGACACCTAGCTGGTATGCTCCTGGGAAGACACCTTATCCTGAATGATTCATGAGCAGCAGAGCAGCACAGCAGCAGTGGAACCACTGTACTTGGAGCAGCTGAGGATCCACTGCACTTGGAGGGGAGGAACCACTGCACTCAGAGCAGCAGGATTTCAGGATCCCAGATGCAGCCTGAGACACAGGAGCTCTTCCATGCAAAAGCTCAGGATCACAGGATCATGGAGACAACTAAACTCTGAGGAGTTCAAACAAGATAACTGGAAAGACAGGTTCCAGTCAGAGACAGTGAGCGCAGGTAGTACTAGAGATAACCAGATGGCAAAAGGCAAACAGAAGAACATAAGCAACAAAAACCAAGGTTACCTGGCATCATCAGAACCCAGTTCTCTCACCATAACAAGTCCTGGACACCTCATTACAAAAAAAAAAAAAAAAGCAAGATTCATATTTAAAATTATTTCTGATAGAGGACTTTAAGAAAGACATAAATGACCCCCTTAAAGAAATACAGAAGAACACAGAAAAACAGCACTTAAAGAGGAAACACAAAAATTCCTTCAAGAATTGCAAGAAAACACAACCAAACAGGTGAAGGAATGAAACAAAAACATCCATGATCTAAAAATGGAAGTATAAACAATAAAGAAAACTCAAAGGAAGACTACCCTGGAGATAGAAAACCTAGGAAAGAGATCAGGAGTCATAGACGCCAGCATCACCAACAGAATACAAAAGATAGAAGAGAGAATCTCATGTGCAGAAGATACTATGGAAAACATTGACACAACTGTCAAAGAAAATGCAAAATGCAAAAACTCCTAACCCAAAATATCCGGGAAATCCACGACACAATGAGAAGACCAAACCTAAGAATAATAGGTATAGATGAGAGTTAAGATTCCCAACTTAAAGGGCCAATAAATATCTTCAACAAAATTATAGAAAACTTTCATAACCTAAAAAAAAAGAGATGTCCATGAACATACGAGATGCCCATGAACATACAAGAACCTTCAAGAACTCCCAGTAGACTAGACCAGAAAAAAATTCTTCCCATCACATAATAATCAAAACATCAAATGCACAAAACAAATAAAAAATACTAAAAGCAGTAAGGGAAAAAGTTAAGTAATAGACTAACAGACTGGATACGTATAAAGGTAGACCTATAAGAATTACACCAGACTTCTCGCTGGAGACTATAAAAGCCAGACGCTCCTGGACTGGTATCATATAGACCCTAAGAGAACGCAAATGCCAGCCCAGACTACTATACCCAGCAAAACTCTCACTCAAAATAGATGGAGAAAATAAGATATTCCATGAAAAAAACAAATTTATACAATATCTTCCCACAAATCCAGACATAGGAAGGATAATAGATGGAAAACTCTATCACAAGGAGGGAAACTACAACCTAGAAAAAGCAATAAAGTAATCTTCCAACAAAACCAAAAGAAGATAGTTATGCAAATATAATTCTACCTCTAATAACAAAAACAACAGGAAGAAACAATCACTTTACCTCAATATCTCTTAAAATCAATGAACTCAATTCCCCAATAAAAAGACTTAGACTAAGAGACAGGATGCATAAACAGGACCCAGAATTTTCTTGCATACAGGAAATGTACCTCATTGACAAAGACAGACACTACCTCAGAGTAAAAGGATGAAAAAATTTTCCAAGCAAGTGGTCCCAAGAAACAAGATAGAGTAGTAATATTAGAATTACTCTAATAAAATCAACTTTCAAACAAAAGTTATCAAAAAAAAAAATAAGAACACTTAATACTCATCAAAGGAAAAACCTATCAAGAGGAAATCTCAATTCTGAACATCTATGCTCCAAATGGACCCACATACATAAAAGAAACTTTACTAAAGCTATAAGCATACATTGTAACTCACAAAGTATTAGTGGGGGATTTCAACACCCCACTCTCAGCAAAGGACAGATCATGGAAACAGAAACTAAACAGAGACATAGTGAAATTAACAGAAGTTATTAATGAAATGTATTTAACTGATAGCTATAGAACATTTCATCCTAAATCAAAAGTGTTTATAAAAAGATAAAGAGATAAAGAGAGTATGTTCTGTGGGTGTGTGGAGAGGTATGGGGAAGGGGATGTCTTAGAGGGCCCATGTAGAGGCATCTCTTTCCATGAGGGACCAGTCACACACCAGTATAGTATAGAATAGAGTTTATTGAGGCCATGGGGAGGGGAGCCAGGAGGGTAGTAGAGGCAGAGAGAGAGAGAGAGAGAGAGAGAGAGAGAGAGAAGTGGGAGGGAGAGAGAGAGAGGGAGAGAGGGAGGGAGAAAGAGAGAAGTAGAGACACAGAAGAGTAGAGAAGTAGAGGAGAAGGGGAGAGAGGAAGAGAAGTAGAAGCCAGCCATGACATTGCGGAGAGAGAGGAAGAAAAGGGGGAAGGGGACAGAGAGGCAAGAGGGAAAGAGGGTAAGAGTAGGAGAGTAAGAGAATAAGAGAGTGAGGGTAAGAGTAAGAGAGTAAGAGATTAAAAGAGTGAGGAGGGGGCAAGCAACCCCTATTATAGTGGACCAGGCCTACCTGGCGGTTGCCAGGTAACTGTAGGGAGGAGCATACCTGGCTGTTGCCAGGTAACTGTGGAGGTGGAGTTTAGACAGAATATAACTTTTTCTCAGCACCTCATAGTACCTTCTCCAAAATAGACCATATAATTGGTGACCAAGCAGGCTCAACAGATACAAAAATACGGAAATACTCCCTTGCATTCTATCAGATCACCACAGACTAAGGCACTTCTTGAATAATAATATTAAAAAAAAAAAAACAATGGAAAGCCCACATACACAAGGAAAGTGAACAATGCTCTACTCAATGATGACCTAGTCAAGAAAGAAATAAAGAAAGAAATTAAATACATTTTAGTATTTAATGAAAATGAAGGCTCGTTATACCAAAACTTTTGGGGCACAATGAGAGCAGTACTAAGGGGAAAATTTATAGCTCTAAGTGTCTACAAAAAGAAATTGGAGAGAGCATATGCTAGCAAATTGACAACACACCTGAAAGCTTTAGAACAAAAAGAAGCAAATATACCCAAGAGGAGAGACAGCAGGAAATAATCAAACTTGGGGCTGAAATCAAGCAAGCAGAAACAAAAAGAACTATAAAAAGTATCAGCAAAACCAGGAGCTGGTTATTTGAGAAAATCAACAATATAGATAAACCCTTGGCCAGACTAACCAATGGGCAAAGAGTCAGTATCCAAATTAATAAAATTAGAACTACAAAGGGTGACATAAAAAAAAACCAGACATTCAAAAAAATCATCAAATCTTACACAAAAGCCTAAACTCAACAAAACTGGAACATCTGCATGAAATGTACAATTTTCTAGACAGATACAAGGTACCAAAGTTAAATCAGGAGCCATAACCATCTAAACAGTCTGATGACCCCTAAAGAAATAGCCTCAGTCATTAAGGGTTCCCCACCAAAAGAAGCCCAGAACAAGATGGTTGTAGTGCAGAATTCTATCAGACCTTCCAGGAAGACCTAACACCAATTCTCTTCTAACTATTCCAAAAATGGAAACAGAAGGAACACTTCCCAGTTCGTTTATGAAGCCACAATTATGCTCATACCTAAACCACACAAAGACACAACAAAGAAAGCAATCTTAAGACCAATCTTCCTTATGAATATCAATGCAAAAATAACCAATAAAATTCTAGCAATCCGAATCCAAGAACATATCAAAACAATCATCCATCATGATCAAGTTGGTTTTATCCCAGGAAAGCAGGGATGGTTCGATATTTGGAAATCCAACGATGTAATCCACTATATAAACAAACTCAAAGAAAAAAAAATAGAAAACTACACGATCATCTCACTAGATGCGGAGAAAGCCTTTGACAAAATTCAACATCCCTTCAGGGTAAAAGTCTTGGAAGATCAGGAATTCAAGGTTCATGCCTAAACATACTAAAAGCAATATATAGCAAACCAGTAGGTAACATCAAACTAAATAAAGAGAAACTTGAAGCAATCTCACTAAAATAAGGGATTAGACAAGGCTGCCACTCTCTCTCTCTCTACCTATTCAATATAGTACTGGAAGTCCTAGCCAAAGCAATTAGACAACAAAACAAGTCAAAGGGGTACAAAAAGGAAAGGAAGAAGTCAAAATATCACTATTTGCAGATGATATGATAGTATACTTAACTGACCCCAAAACTTACACCAGAGAACTCCTAAACCTTATAAACAACTTCAGCAAAGTGGCTCAATATAAAATCAACTTAAACAAAGCAGTAGACTTCCTCTACTCAAAAGATTAACAGGCTGAGACTGAAATTAGGGAAATTACGCCCTTCACAATAGTCATAAATAATATAAAATACCTTGGTGTGAATCAGACTAAGCAAGTGAAAGATCTGTATGACAAGAACTTCAAGTTCCTGAAGAAAGATATTGAAGAAGGTCTCAGAAGCTGTAAAAATCTCCCATGCACATGGATTGGCAGGATTATTCCAAAAATGGCCATCTTGCTGAAAGCAATCTACAGATTCAAGGCAATCCCATTAAATCCCAAATTCTCAAATTTGTTTAGAATAACAAAAAACCCAGGATTGCTAAAGCTATTCTCAACAATAAAAGAATTTTGGGGGAAATCACCATCCCTGACCTCAAGCTGTACTTCAGCGCAATAAAAAAAAAAAAAAACAAAAAAAAAAAAAACAAAAAAAAACTTGCATAATATTGATACAGATATACAGATATAGGCAGGTAGATCAATGGAATAGAATTGAAGACCCAGAAATGAACCCACACACCTATGGTCACTTGATCTTTGAAAAAGGAGCTAAACCTGTCCAGTAAAAAAAGGACAGCATTTTCAACAAATGGTGCTGGTAAACCAGAAAACAACATGTAGAAGAATGCAAATTAATTCATTCTTTTCTCCTTGTACAAAGCTCAAGGCCAACCGTATTAAAAAATGAGGTACAGAGCTAAACAAAGAATTCTCAACTGAGGAAAGTTAAATGGCTGAGAAGCACATAGACAAACATGCAGCATCCTTATTCTTCAGGGAAATGCAAATTAAAACAACCCTGAGATTCCACCTCTCACCAGTCGGAATGGCTAAGATAAAAAACTCAGGTGACAGCAGATGCTGGTGAGAATGTGGAGAAAGAGGAACACTCCTCCATTTTGGTGGGATTGCAAGCTGGTGCAACAACCCTGGAAATCAGTCTAGAAGTTCCTCAGAAAATTAGATATAGCATATCCAGAGAACTCAGCTATACTACTCCTGTGTATATACCCAGAAGATGCTCTAACACAAAACAAGGACATATGCTCAACTATGTTTATTGCAGCCATATTTATAATAGTCAGAAGCTGGAAAAATAACAAATGTCCTTCAACAGAGGAGTGGATATAGATTATGTGGTACATTTACACAATAGAGTATTACTTAGGTATTAAAAACAACGAATTTGAGAAATTCTTAGGCAAATGTATGGAACTAAAAATATTATACTGAGTGAGGTAACCCAATTACAAAAGAACACACATAGTATTCATAGTATTTACTCACTGATAATTGTGTATTAGCCCAGCAGCACACAATACCCGAGATGCAACTCACAGACCACATGAAGCTCATGAAGGAGGAAGACCAAAGTGTAGGTGCTTCGATCCTTCTTAGAAGGAGTAACAAAATACTCATGGGAGCAAATCTGGAGACAAATTGTGGGACAGGAACTGAAGGAGGGGCCATCTGGAAATTGTTCCACCTGGGTATCCATCCCATGTGCAATGTGGATGTCAGGAAGTACATGCTGACTTGAGCCTGATATAGCTATCTACTTAGAGGTCTGCCAGAGTCTGACATATATAAAGTCAAATGCTCACAGCTAACCATTGAACTGATTATGGAGTTCCCAGTGGAGAAGTTAGAGAGAAGACTCAAGGAGCTTAAACGTTTTGCATCCCCATGGGGAGAGCAACAATACCAACCAACCAGAGCTCTGAGATTCTAAACCACCAACCTGGGAGCAAATATGGAGAGACCTATGGCTCCAGCTGTATATGTAGGGGAGGATAGTCTTGTGGGGCGCAAGTGGGAGAGGAGATCCTTGGTCCTATGAAGGCTGGATGTGCAGTGTGGGGTAATTCGAGGATGGGAGGTGGGAATGGGGGATGAGTGGTGGTACATCCTCATAGAAGCAAGAAGAGTGGGAATGGGTTAGGGGGTTTCTGGGTGGAGGGAAAATGTGGTAAGGGAATAGCATCTGAAATGTAAATAAAGCATCTAATAAAATTCTAATTAAACATATATTATTTAATTAAACACATTATTTAATTAAACAAAAATAAATAAATAATAAAAGAAAATAAAAAATAAATTAAAAAAATGAAAATAAAATAATTTAAAAGATAAAAAAAAATAAATGAATATCAAAGACAGAAAGTATCATTCCCATCAACTTGGGCAAAGGAAAATAACTGAGACATTTATTCATGTGCACTACTTGTTTTAAGCAGGCACACAACTATCTTATATGCTTAATTATTCCTTTTAAATTTGCTTAATTGTTCTTGTAAGTACTCCTAATTATGTGTGCCTTAAATTCCAGTTAGTACAATATTTCTTGATATTTTAGGGACTTACTAGCACCTTTACCATGCTATTGAGTTATTTAACACTCTGAGCTTAAGAACTGATGACTGGTTTGTCAGATTCTCATAAACTATGGTCTCTTACCTTTTCTTTTCTTCCTTAGAAAGGATTCATCTTCTTTTAAATATAATTAGCTAGAGTTGCACTTTATATTTTATATTCAGAAAACATTGCTATTCAATTTTTAATAAATTCAGTAGTTTTGTCATGAAGAAGTGAAAAATTTGTAAAAAAAAAATTCAAGCTTGGACATTTTAATTTGAAGTTGACTTTAGATTGTAGTAGTTGATTATCCTTGTAAAATCTACTTGCTCAAATTTGTTTCACAGACACTAGACTATTAGAGACTGGCAATGAAATACGTATATTGGTAAGTGCTCATCAAACAGTGATTTTATGTATACACACACACACCATATATATCTTTGAATATTATATAGTTTGAACTTATGATTAGCTTTTCAGATGGATTAAATTTTGTTCAGATTTCTGTGCATATTTGACTTATATTTTCAGAAAAATATGTAATTCATGGGTAATGTTCAAATCCTATAATGTCAATAATCAGGAAACAAAGAATTTTCTGTGAATTGAAGCTTAGTCTGATATATATTTGGAGACTTTCTGTCAAAATGACAATAGAAAGTAGAACTCAACATGAAGAAATTGGAAAGATATTTAAAGACTAGTAGACAATTCCTTTAATCAAATCCTTACTTTCAGAAAGAGTGTAAATAGATTACCAATTATTCTCTTTCTTATCTTGCTTTAGTTCTATCAAGGTCCTTGGGCTCATGCATTTTATTATTTATAAAATTTCTAGTCTAGTAAGTTAATATTCTGCCTATTTTCAGCTTTCCATGGCCCCTTCAACAGAATACTGAAATTACACAATTTTGAAATAAAAATCTGTTTACTTTCTTTTAAATTACTTATATCCTGGGTTGCTTCTTCACATTCAATATATTCCTCAAGAAAAAAAAAAGAGATTAAGTTTAGAAAATGTATCAAAATTGCATGGCTATAAAAATGATAAATTCTCTGGGATATCTTAGTTCACATTTCTTTTCTGTCTGTTCCACCTAACAATTCACTTATTTTGTCTCTTTACTAATAAATATAGCACAAGTTAGGTGTTTCATTGTGTCACCTACAATAAACTGTTATGATCAAAGAGCATTCTCAGCAAGCACATGTTAACATTCTTGTGGATAGGTGATACGGATACAGATGTATTAGTACTTAAGGGGAGGACTAAACACTAACTATAAAGCAAGGATGTTTCAATGGGATTTATGGGCATTCTTATTGAAAAAGAAAACTACTAATGCTTTTTGCATTCATGGTATAACTGAAAATAAAAACCACTACTTGAACTGTTTTAGATTCATTAAAAATTAAGAGGTGGAGCTCAGTATGGTTGAATATATTGTCAGTTGGAATTTATCAATTACACAATCAATTAAAATGTCACTTCCTATTTCTTCTCTTATTGTTTTTATGTGAGTTCCTCTTTTAAATCTTTTTAAAATTTATGTATTTATTCAGTTTGCAATCCAATATCAGCATTGCCTTGCTGGGGGCCAGTCCTGGGAGGGTCTTCTTTCCTGTTGGTTCTTCCTGAAGCAGCAGAGGGGCAAAAGCATCAGTGGAGGGTAGGTTCTCTAAGATGGAGTCTGAACACAAAAGATCTGGTCTCTCACTGGCATGGCTGTCCTCTGAGAGGCTCTAGCAGCAGCTAACTAAGACAGATGCAGACACTTAAACATCCAATCTTTGGACTGAAGTCGGGAGGAGAAGGCTACCCCATAGGAAGACAAGAGGTCTCAACTAACTTGGATCCTATGGAATTCCCAGAGACTGAGCAATCTACCAAGAGCATACACAAGCCAGTTTGAGACTGCTGGCACTTATATAGAGGCCTGCCTGGTCTGGTCTCAATGGAAAAAGACTTGCTTAATCCTAGAGAGACTAGAGGCCCTAGGGAAGGGCAGGGCATAGTTGTTGTTGGTGCACCCTCTTGGAGACAAGATGGAGGAAGAATTCAATGAGGAACAGTGGGAAGGTGGACTGGGACGGAGAAGGGCAACTACTGGAATGTAAATAAATACAATGTTTAAAAGACAAGCTGCCAGTCTCTTTCCTCTCTCAAAATGATTTGCAGGTACTTGACTTGACACCATGTCCCTTTGCCAATTTCCTGGCATAACAGCTTTTTCAGCTTGACTTCAGCCCAGCCAAACTTTGCCTTTCTTCTTGTGAGAATCTCTCTGCGTTAATGTCTAGTACATGTAAGCCAGAAGTAGACCTTCCAAAGTACCTTTTGCTGCTTCTGTACAAGAAAGAGTGTTAGCTGAAAGTGTTTCCTGCCATTTGCAAGTTTGTATCTGCATAAATCACACAGAATCATTATTTTTGAAACAACCGTAGCATTCCCTCAGCTAGACCAGAACCAGGAGTGCTCCCCTATGGTTTGAATGAGAATGTTTACAATTTTAGCTAGAAACAGGCTATCACAAGCTCAAACAAGCAGCTTTGAAGCTTCCCTTAAGCATTCAAGGTAAGTTTAAATGACTAATGTTGTACCTGATTAGTCAGATAACAGCTTGTCTGATAGTCCCTCTGCATTTCTTACTGAGTCCCCAAATCTTTATCTCCCAATGCCTTTGATCATTTGTTGGAAGTAAACATCCCGCTCATTTGAATTATAATATTAATACATATTTTTTAATTACTAATAATAATTTGAGTTGTGTGCTAACACTGTTCTACAACTGCACAGCATACTATGCAGAATCCAGCGGCTTTGCTTCTCTAGAGCCCCACCTACACTCTATATCCATTTCCATTGAATTCATTTCCATCAGCTCGTCTGCTTTCCTTTGATATTCTTTACTGTGTACTAACACAAAAATGTCTCTAAAAATCTATATGAAACTGTATGAAACTTTATTTTAATGGATTACTTTGTTTTCCTTAAATCTATTCTAATGGTATGGGCATTGTGTCTTATATTTAAACTCTGATTACTGCAGCTTTTCTACAGTTAATGATGTAACTATCATTTAGGATCATTATTTCAAATATTTAGCAAAAGTCTTTGTGAAATAAGGTAAGAAATAGACAACTTTATCCTTCAATAAGGTGTTACTGCATTTTTTAGAAATTATTGCTTAAAAGCATTGTTAACACTTTCAGTGAGATATTATTCAAAATTTTGATTTAGATATTTAGCTAAGAAAAATTGCTGGTACCATACATTATTTCATGTTTTCCTTCAAAATTATCTGTGCAATTACAATATAGATATTTTATAAGCATCTTCTTGTAAAATCCATACTGTAACATTAAAAATCAGCATTGTACAGAAACTCAAAGAGAATTAACTGAATGGACAGGAACTAGATATTGGATATCCCAAAGAAAAAAATATGACTGGCAAAAAATACAATAAAATGATTTCTGATAATATTCTGCTACGCTCATAGATTAGTGCCTTGTTCATTTGTCATCCAGTATGATTCCTCAGGCAGCAGATAGGAAGAGCTTCAGAGAGCCACAGCTACACATTATTCTGAGAGAGAGTCTAAATTGGATTTCTGCATTGGATTTCTCCCCTCAGCCATTAAGGAACCCCACAGAAGAGGGTGAGCAAACAACTGTAGGAGTCAGAGAGGAAGATGGACACTAGGAGATTAGGGCCCACCAAATAACCTAAGAAGGGCTCACATGGTGTCACAGAGACAGAAATGGCAAGCATGGGGCTTGTATAAGTCTAAGTTTAATACTACGAATACATCCAGTTTTTAGCTTGATATGTTTTCTGTCCTCCTAATAGTTGAAACAGGTATATCTCTGACATTTTTTGCGTGTTCTTGGCGTCATTTTCCTTGTATTTGGTTGCCTTGTCCAGCCTATATATGAGGGTCTTTGCCTTGTCTTGCTGTCTTGTCTTGCTGTCATCTCTTGGAAACCTGCTTTTTTCTGAAGAAGAAACAGGAGAAAGATTAGATCTGAGGTAGAGGGAAATTTGGTGGACTTGTTGGGAAAGGTGGACGAAGGGGAAATTGTAGTTGGGTTGTTGTGAGAGAAGAATCTATATTCAATTTAAAAGGAGTTAACCACATATTATTAAATCAATTATTTCCCTATTTGTTTCAAAATATTATCTCTATAACTACAGTATTTTTTAACATAAATGAATAGAGAAAATCATGCAGAAATGTGACTACAATTTTGATATAAAAATATTCAGTTTTTAATTGTACTGTTTAATTATGGTTAAAAAATTACTTAACTTGAAAGCCAACTTGTTCTTTCCTTCTCCTTTATGAAACACAAGTCATTTTTCATTCTTGTGAGGAAAAAAAAGTTGTTTGCTATTTCAAAACTCAGTGTTGCATTTAACTGCTGCCTGGGCTAAACCTTATCTTCTGATGAGCTCTAGAAACTCATGGGTAGTATAGCCTCTATAAGCCTTGCTGTCTTCAAGTTTAAGTAGAGATTACAATGATACCCACAATACAAAATCATTGAGAGCTTTCAGTGACATATTTGCCATGCCTTAAGGATAGGGATAAGGTCTGTCTTAACACTGAGTAAATTTTAGCTGAGTTTTACGTTTTTATTGCATTATCTATAATTATGCTATTTATTAATTAGTTGTGGATATAAGAGTAAGATAAGTTCATTTTAATTAATAAGTGTGAAATAAGTAAAATTATGAAGAAAATCAACCAATTTAGTGTATATTTCATATTAAACACTTATTCATATTGTATTGGTTGTTACATGAGATTCTACTACATAAAAATATATACTTGTAGATAAGAAAGTCAGGGTGCTTTTACCAACTGACCATAAGCAGTGGAGAGGCAGAGTTCCAAACTACCTAAGTCCAATACATTTTCATCTAGATTTCCACAGTAAATTCAAAACTACCAAATGCATTTTCAGAGGAAAGAATTAACTCTATAAAATCATGTTTAACTTGTCTTTGAATCTTCTGAAATTCCATATTTATCTTAGACAGAGAAATTTCTGGTTATGTCCTGTGCAGTGTGAGAAAGTTGTAAGTACTGGATTTTGTGGGTTTTTTAAAATTTACTTTAGAATTTACATTCATTGTACTTGTCTAGTGATTATACTGTCTCTGGAAAGCTGTAAACTCAAAGTAGTTAGGGTTTTAAAATGAGAAGTAAAAAAATAAAGGAGAGGAGAAAGACAAGAAGAAAAGTAACAAGACAACATATTCTAAAGAGATTTCAAACATTGGAAAACATTCAGGTTCTAGATGTTATTCTGTAAAAATCCACCAATTATTTTGTGAAATAACATTCATATACAATTTCATAAATGAATTTAAGAAATAGTTGCACTAGTAATATTTTCTGATGTACTTTTTGCATAAACTTTTAACAATATGTCTTTATGGGTGCAGACAAATGTTGTGAATAATACCAATGCAAAGAATACTGGAAGGAGGAAATGAAATTACTGTATCTTCAGCAGTATGGACTCAATTTTAACCATTGGCACTTATCCAAGGAGAAAAGTTATGTATACATTCTTTTGCCAGTTAAATTTGACTACACTAACCAACAACTCCCATGGAAGTTTTTCACTTTAAATATTGGCATTTTTTTAATATAAAATAACATGTAGTATTTGTTTGGTATTGTATTGTATTGCATGTAGTATTATCTGCCCAAGTAAATGTCTTTATCAATATCTTTTTTTCTGTGATTTGAACTTTGTATTGTAGATGATTTAAACCATTGAAGTGTATTCCAAGATATTTTCTTGACTTTGAAGCTATTGGAAATGGAAGTGTAGCTAGGACTTCTTTTTTCACTGTTTTTGTTCTTGGTACAAAGAATCAATATAGATGTTTTTTTCTTACCACTTTGCCAAAATATTTTATTATTTTTAATAAATTTTTTGAGCTCCTTTTCTGTATAATATCACATCATCTGTAAATAGAGAATAGAAAATGTGATTTCTTTCTTTCCTGTGTGTATTCCTTTTATTAACTTCTCTTACCTTAATGTTCCACCTAATTCTTTGAGCAGGATGTTAAAAAGAAATGAAAATGAATGACCACTCTGCCTCGTTTGTTAAGTACCTCAATTATTAATGTATTCTATACTTTCTAATCTTAAAGTCAATGGAACTATGCTCATCCTAAGCCTGAAGAATAATAGACAAATCACAAATGGGTAGAGAAAGAATGCCACTACTGATGGGATCTGGGAAAAGATGAAAATTTGTAATTAGCTGTATAAGCAATAGAGCCCTCACCAGTGTACAATAGAGAGCTATGAACTCACTGTCACAGTGATGACCCTACTAAATTCATTGAATCACAAAATAAATCAAATGCACATGTGGAAGAGGCTCTCGTAGAGAGGAGAGGAAGCTGACTTTTGTGAAGATACAGATTTCTACACTACAGAAAGATAATTGTTAAAGACATTCCACAAACCCGAAATAGAGATATTAAAGTCACAGAAAATACAAGGTATAACAATGGAAAATATCAGAAAGAAAATAAAAATTCTGTACTATGTAAACAGGAAGAAATCAGTTGTCATCTATTATTTGAGAACTTTTATAATGATTTTTTTCTAGTATTATTGTTTTTCCTCAATAATTGACTAAATAAGGAAGAAAATCTATAATGTTGGCTTCAAGATTAATTTCAACTAACTTGCATCTATTGATTTTTTACAGAACACCTATCTTTAGGATATATATTTATTAAAGTTCAAAGGAACATGTATCTAAAAACAGTCAAATTCTGGAGTAAATCACACTTTAATTAGTTCAAAAGAGTAAAATACAAAATATGTTAATATTCAATTAGTTAGATTGAAAATCAGCAATAAAAATTACCTAAATATTTAAAAAATGTGTGCTTCTAAGCGAATGGTTAGGAAAATGTATTTCTCAAGATACTTTTAGAAACATTTTCAAATAAATGATTTAGAAATATTTTTGGCATTATTCACTGGACACAGTTACAACAGTAGTTCATGAAAATTGCTAATATCAAATACATATATTAAAAAGGAGTAAGCTAAACTATCAATAAAATAAACTGCATTTAAAGAGACCAAAGAAAGAAAACATTTGAGTAATGTGTGTGGATATATGACTTGTATTTATATATAATAAAATTAAATTTTTAATCAATAGAATGTTAGAGAAAACATAAATACATATTTCTTTGTAAAGTTAACAAACCTAGAAAATCTATGTAAAATACAGTTTTAACTATATAAATGTCTGGAAATTAAAAACTAGAGAGACAGAAAATGTTCATGATTAAGCAGAGAGCCTACCAGGTTCTGACAGTTCCAAAGAGAGCCTTATGTAAACTTTGTAGGACAGAAATCAAACAGGCATGTCATGAATATGGGAAAGAGATTGGTAACGAAGAAGTGAGTCCATTAGGGTGAGTTAAAAATGTGAGAGGATTTGATGATATTAATAAGAATGCAGTGTACACATTAATGAATTTATGAGAGAGAGAAATGTATTAAAATATTGTACAGGTTAGATTGCCTGGGCTTCAGGTAAGGGAAGCAATAATTAGGGAGAACTGAGAGTGCCTTTATGACAGTGAGAACATTTTGATACTCTTTAAATAGAAGAGAGTTATGTGTTCATATTTGACATTGTGAAGGTGCTCACAGAAGAAAGGAGGGAGGGAGGGAGACCCGGGACTCCAAATGGATGGCCCCACTGCAGAGAAGCCAAGGTCAGCAGGCCTCGACCTTCCGAAGGCCCCTCAGAGGCCTAGATGTTACCTCCACACCCTCCTTCACTGACAAGCCACGGGCTCGGGGGCCCACACCCCAACTCATCCCAAACTTCGCAACACCACCCACTCCTCGTTACTCTCTAAAATATCAACATTAAATGTTTCATTAGATGTATTAATAAAATATTAATACTAACTATTCTATTATAATTTTTATCTTAAATATTATTAATAAAATAGAAGGAAGATAAGAAATTTCTTTAACTCTAATACACTTTTATTTTTAAATTAAGCTATACTAAAGAAGAAAGTTTGTTAATAAAATAAAGAACAAAATTAGGTATATTTTTATCAAATGTTGCTTTGCATGAATATTTTGACGGAATAAAATGTCTATAAGTATTCAAAGAGATTGAGTTTCTATTAAGTTTTTAGTTTATTTTATTTAAATGCTTGCTGACATTGCCTACACTCAGAACTCCTGAGTTTACCTGGACATGTCCCTTCAAAAGTGATCATACTAGCTTGTACACAAAGAAAATTTACATGTCAAAAAATAAAATGACAAAAATGATTTTGAATATATTATCAAGATATTCTAGGATTGGGCATAGTAGTATATGATATTTGCAACTTATGAACTGTTAACCTTAAGAATACAAAAGAAACATGTTCTCCCTCATTTACTGAACTACCCTCTCAATTCTCTGCTCACAATGCTGTTTACTTCTCATTGAAAAGTAAATTATTCAAGTTGATAAAATTAGTTTTTTAAAATTATACAGGGCCTAATACACACATTAGGATAACATGACTTGGCAATGTTCCATTGTGTTGATCACTAACACAGGATCTTACAGCTATTAGTAAATTATACTTTAGTACAATAAATTGTCTTTAGTGTAAGGAAAAAGGATGTACTCAGCTAATTTTTCTTCAGTGTAGGAGAATGCCAGGGTCAGGAAGCAGAGTAGGTAGGCAGGTGGATGAGCACCTTCATAGAAGCAGAGGGAGGTAGGATGGGAAAGTGGGTTTTGGAGGGAAAACCAGGAAAGGGGATAACATGTGAAATGTAACTTAATAAAATATTCAATAAAAAAAAACAAAAACAAGTAACAAATATTGTATACCTTTTGGATCTGTGGGCTTCAATGAGACACGCTTTGTACAACATGTTGGCAAAAAAAAAAGCGAAAAGAAAAAAGAACAGTAAGAAAAAGCAAAAAAAGAAAAAAAGAAGCTTTCTTTTTGTGTAAGTTTTCCACCTAGTATTTTAGCTAGGGGTTTATTGTTGTGAAGAGGGACCATGACCAAGACATTTCTTGTAAAGGCAAACATCTAATTGGGGCTAGCTTTCAGTTTCAGAAGTTTAGTTTATTATCATCATGGCAGGAAGCATTGTAGCATGCAGACAGACTCAGTGCTGTTGGAGCTGAATTCTACATCTTGATAGAAAGGCACCAAGGAGAAGACAGTTTTCTGCAGGCAGCCAGGAAGTTCTGGTTTACACTGGCCAGACTTGAACATATATATGAGACCTCAAAGCCCTGCCTCCACAGTGACACAATTTTTTGTAACAAGGACCAATAAGGTCACATGTCCTAATAGTGCCTCTTTCCATGGACCAAACATATTCAAACCAACACACCTAGACCATGGGAAATCCTCATTTTCATATCTTACTGTTTTCTAATAGGGACATAGCTGGTTTCTAGATATATCAGCAGCTCAGCATTGCTTTTAAGCATTTTTTTCAAATGCCTTGCAAATGAATGAAGATGGAAGTGGGAACTAGGACCTTGTATCCTACCCATAAAGAGAACACAACAACCTATCTTAGGATATATTATAAGCTTGATAAAATGTTTAGATATTTGCTAATTGTTTCCTAAGAAAACACTACTATGACAGATATAAATGAGAGACTAAAAGATAGTACAATGACTTATTAACACTTTAGTTAATTTTTCACTTTCTATTTTATCAAGATCATTTAAATAAAATTTTGATTTGCCACATTGTGCAAATATCTATACTTTCTTCCCCAGGAAAATTTTATACACTAAATTTCAAATAGGTCTTGCAATAGTACTTGAAAAAACTTTGCTTTTCTAAATATTTATAGTTTATTACTACAGCTATAGAGGATTAAAAGATTAAAAAGTTTGTCTTAAACTGAATAAAAGGTAGGAGTGTTAGTGTTTGTACTATCAATAATTTGAGCTTTTAGTTAATATTTTATACATTTGCATTATTGAAACTATGATTAGAGACAATCTATTTATGTAAATAAGAATAAATGGTGTCTGTTGAAAATATTGATTTATTTTTATCCTTGGGCCCAAGAAGTCCACTAATATAAATAAAATTAAGTCCATAACACACCTTAATAGATTTCCCAGGAACAAATTTTAAATAAGTTTGTACATATACTGTACTACAATTTAGTAGTTTATTTTGATTCCCTTTCATAGTTTCCTAATAATTTTTGAGCTTTCAGGTTTCAAATGTGCATTCTGAGTGCTCACCCTAAAATATTCAAGTTAATAAAAAAAAAATCTTAGAAACAACTGTCCTTATTTCTCAACAAAATCCATTCAGATTATCATTGTTTGATTATTAACAGCAACCTGGGTTCCTATTATAAGAAAGAATACATTTCACATTATTGTCACAACATAAACTTGACTTTTTGCAATCTGTTTTTTTTTTTGTAAGAAACACTACATAACTACATGAATGGTGTACAAAAGAACTTTTGTTGGGTTACAGTTTTAACATCAAAGAGGAAAATATGTAAATTAGTGTGATTAATATTAAGTTTTTAAAAGTCATAATTTTTATTACTATGCTATTATATATAGGTACATATCATGACTAAAATGAGGTAATTTGCAGGTGATTAATAATGTTAATTCTAACCTTACATTTTAGTATCTTTTTAAGTTATGGAACATTCTTTTTTTCTTAAAAATCTAACCTGATAATTTATCTTAAAATTTAAATTTATTATATGTATTATATATTTTGTGATATATGTATACATGTATGTATATTATATATGTCTATATATAATATATGCATATATTCATATATGTACATATATGATTTTTATTAAAGAAATTGTAGACAATGATGAAATTCTTGTTTTTTATTTAATTTAACTTTTTTTTACTTATTCACTTTACATGCCCCTCACTACTTCCTCCTGTTCACCCCCTTTCACAAATTTTACTCAATTTTCCCTCTCCTTTTCCTATGGGAAGGTAGAGTCCCACTACCTGGGTATGTATCCCCATACCCTGGCATTGCAAGTCTCTGTAAGTCTAAGAACTTCATCTCCTACAGAATCCAGACAAGGCAGCCCAGATAGAAGAACACATCTCATGCACAAGCAACAGCTTTTGGGCTAGCCCAATTCAAGTTGTTTAAAACCCATACAATGACCAAGCTGCACCTCTGTTACATATGTGTGGAGAGTTTCATCTGTGTTTTTCAGTTGATGGTTCAAACTTTTACAGCCCCAAGGGTTCAGGTTAGTTGGCATTATTGGGCTTCCTGTGAAGTTTGTATCCCCTTAAGGGCTGTCAATCTTTCCTTCTATTCTTTTATGAGAGGCCCCAAACTCTATCCACTGTTTGGTTCTGAGTGTCTGTATCTGTCTAAGTAAGCAGCTGGGTGGACTCTCTCAGAGAACAGCATTCTTCTGTCTACAAGCCTAACATTACCATGGATGACATGGGAGTAATCAAATATGTTCTTGTTGAATTTTAGATCCACTTCACTGAATGGAACTCATGTATATCATAGTTATGAAGATGAAGAACATGTGACTAGAGGACATTGCTAATGATGCAGCATTAAACTGGCAGTCCTAAATATGTTTCTGTATGCTTATAGATTTCTGCATCTCTCTACCCTCATAAGAGGAAGTTAATATAGCTGTATAGGGCAGCTAAGACAGACAGAATATAGAGTATAACTAGACAGAGTATAGAGAATATGTGACTGAGGAGAACTTAGTGATAAATGGAATTTTATATCACAGCCAAATGCCAAAGTTTCTGGGATAATTTCTAAAATGGGAAAGGAAAAAACTGTAAGAGTCAGACGTAGTAGATGGCTCCATGGAAACAGAGTTTTCTGAACACCAGTGAGATTTGCAAATATAAACTTGCAGTGGGTATTGTAATATGAACAAGGTATGTATTAGATCAAGCCATATAAATTCTAACCATGGAGTGGGGAATGGAAAGGAAATAACATCTACAACTAAGGAGTTAGTAGTAATTGATTACTGCTTAGAGAGAGAGAAAGCTACTTTGATTTTGCTGATATGCTTCAATTTTAAACAAACACATCCAAGATTATAGAAGTAGCACTAGCTGAACTTAATAATTAATGGATTAAAATGAAAAACACAAAGTTGAGTGGACACAGAATTGAGCATTAATCTGAGATATGGGGATAGGAGAGAAAATGATCATAATGACAAGTTTGAAATTCTCAAAGAAATAATAATAATATGAAAAATTAAAAATTAGAAAAGTAATTTTTGATTATACTTAATTTAGACAAGTAAGCAGAACCAAAAGTGGTATGAAAGAAAGTCTTACTGGTGGTCATGACTATATAGATGCCAACATCCAGGTGACAGAAAAAAAAATGCTGAACTCTCTGAAGCCCATGTGTTTCCTACTGGTTTACCTGGATCATTTCTTTCTCACAGTAAGGTAGAAGAAATTACAAGAAACATTGTAAAAGTAACTTATATTTGCCAGATGTAATTGTTTTCTTGAAGGCTTACTGCTGAATAAAATTCTTTCTTTCTCTTTCTGAACTCTTGCTGGCTAGTTCAACTCAGGTATTTGGCCCAAACCTTTTCCAAGCTGACTGATTTAAACTATCTTGTCTAGGCTTATGAAAGAATTGATCTGCTTGGCCTTAAATTAACTCGATTTGTTCTAATATTCTGGATGCTTCTCATTCTCTTGGTAGTTCTTTCACCTGCAATCTTTCTTTGTAAAATTGTCTTGGTCAAGTTTCTCTCTCTCTCTCTCTCTCTCTCTCTCTCTCTCTCTCTCTCTCTTTCTCTCTCTCTCTTTCTTTCTCTCTCTTCCCCCTCTGTCTGTTTGTCTGTCTACCTGTCTTTCTCTCAGTGTCAGTCTCTGTACTGCTATCTTAAATTCTTAAGTTGTCTCTCTTTCCTGTGCTGTCTCCATGAGAGTTGGGCATATCCTATCATTAATTGATTCTTTCAAATATTTTTTGTGATTCCACACTTTGTCTACCCCTCAATTATGCATTTTTCAAACTTGACTACTTCTTTCTACAAATTTACCTACATTATTAGTGATTAAAGGTGTGTACTAATGCCATGTCTGTATTACAAGCAGACCATACAGTAATTCAAAACATGTTTACATTCAACCCAGATCACATAGACCTAAAAGGTCTTTGAATATTTTGCCTTTCCAGAAAAGTCATGTTGATAGATTAAAATTTTTCTACTAAACATTATCCACATATCAGTACACACCTTTTAAAACATTTAATGAAGACTTTAAATTAGTTGATAAAGAGCTAGATTAGCCAACATAAAGTGCCTGGGTTTACACTTCAGCACCACATACTCTGGCTTGTGTCTAGAGCTCCTGCATTCAAAACAGGCAGAATAAAGAATAAGAAGTTCAAGGTAATCACTTGCTATGTAATAATTAAAGGCTAGCTCAGTTTCATAAGACTCTATTTCAAATAAGTAAGTAAGTAAATAAATAAATAAGCAACTACAGAAAAACAATTCCAGAAATATGCCTTTTCTCTTTTGTAACATTTTATTCTTAATAACTTCAGTGATTTATGTGTATGTGTGTAGCTCACAAAATATTTGTGTCATATATTTATTAATTCAAGTTTATATCATATATATTAAAGATGTGCACATTTAATGCAATATATGCATACATTCAGAGCAAGTGTCATTTTACAATTAGAAATATAATGCGCAATTGATCTTTGTAAATTAGGAAAGAGTGAGCACAGGATATATTCACAGTTACTGAATTTCTCTGAAATCTGTATTTGTTGCTTATATCATCAATATGTTCTTAGTAACTGCATAAGTGGAAGGCACCTTAGAGTCCAAACTGTACTGATTATGTGATGATTGAGTGGGTTGTGCCATGAACACTATTAGTGCAGCCTGCAGAGGTAGATGGATGGATGGATTCATCTGTAGTATTCTTTAAGGGGACAAGGTAAAATAATAAATGACAAGTAATAATCATTTCCATCCCATGATTATGTAAATGCTTCCCAGGAGGATCCTTATTATGAATACTGCCTTTGAAATCACCCTTCTTTCTTTTTACTGGGGCTGAATGCCTTCGAAGTCCTGATTACTATGCATTTCATAACATGGAGAATGTGATGCTCTCACTCAATCCTATGGAAGAAATGTCACTGTAAAATTCCTTTGCTGTAAGCAATATTTTAAATCAAATATTCAAATACATCCATAAGGTGTGCTGAGTTCCCCCTGTGTTATAAGGAGTAATGACTCTTATGACAAAATGAAGCACATTACTGTTATTTGAATCATGTTAATGGTTATCTAAAGCATTACTCATAAGATTATTTCAGTCAGTGATACAAATGGGTTTATAGCAGCATTTGTGTCATACACATAGGAAATATTTTCTCTCCTCAACAATACTGTATTGTTGTATAATATACCACTAGATATAAAGTAATCAGGAAAATACAATTATAATATATTCTACACAGGTTCAGATGGGAAATCAAAACCGGGAATTATGCCGGCATTTTAAACAAAAAGCACTTCTACTGCATATAATAAACCAATCTATTTTATTCTTTCTGTACAAAATCCCACATATACACTGTAAAGAAATGAAACAGAAGTAGAAGATAGAAGTAACCTTACCACTGTAGTAACAATTTTGTTGGCAGACAATATCTTGTAAAGGACTTAGAAATAGCTCTAAAACAACAAATCATAGGACTAAGAGAGACAAACTAAAGAACAGGTAAAGTCAGATGGTAGCAGGTTTCTTGTGTTTCATGACTGGAGGTCAAATACTCTTTCAGGAAGTCAGTAGTATTAGCACATAAAGAAAGTTTTACTTGTCAAAAATCAATGTTTAAGACTGGATACAAAACAAACCCCTAAGTAATAATATGGGAAGATATGAGAATGTTAGTTTCATGCTCTAAATAAGGAAATGAGGTAGAAGGATGAAATTACATAACGTATGCTGATCATTTCAATAGTCTCTTTGCTCAAAAGCCCATTGGTGTTAAGTGGAAATATTTACATAACATCCTTCACATTCTTAAAATTTAACAAAAACAAGTGCAAATAACTTAATTCTTTAAATAAGACCAAATGTAAAAACAAAATGTATCATAATTATGTGATTTTTTCATTAAAAAAAAAAAAGCACATTGGCTGAAGTTGCAGGTATTGAGTGGGGACATATTAATTTAACAGGAGGCAATTTGCCACCCAGATATTATATTTTTATAGATTATTCTGTTATTTTTATTAGTAGGTATTTTTAAATTATCTAAAGTAATATTAAATCAAGGTAAACAGACCAAACTTTATTAAAATTATCAGCATTACTGGGGACAGCACACAATGGCAGGGACTGCCTGCAGTAGGCTGGGATGGAGACATCTCAGAAACCCATGGGAGCTCCTTGTAAAGAGAATGGTATTTGGGACCCTGAGAAGCAGGGAACACATCCCTCCAGGGAACCCACCCTCTGAAATAAGGAAATGCCTGCAGTAGGCCAAGATGGAGACATCTCAGTAGTCAATGGCAGCTCTTTGTAAAAAACAGTCTTTCCCATTTCTCCTAACGTTAGCTCTGGACAACACCTGTATAGATTTCATTTGTGTGTGACTGGTTTTAGTTGGCCTTGGTGTGCATAATTATTCTATCATATCTGACTTTTTTACTTCTTTCTTCTGATCTGGTGAATTCTGTGAAACTAGATGTTTCTTGGTATAATGATTCTTAAACAATTAAAAAATGACTCATAGGCCACAGCACAGCACAGTCCTAATGGCTCAAGTGCATGCCCTGTATTCTCATTTGAAAACAGTACAATAACTGCACAATGGTAGTTCCAGATTAATACTTGACTTGCAAAGAAAGTTTGAAGAAACCATTAGAAAATGAAATAGAGCCAACTGTGGGACCCCAAGAAAGAGAAAAATTTATTGAATTTATGAAAGAAGCTTTGCACAACATTTAAGAGTGGTTCATGGATAAGCAACTATAGAATGCATACAATTACATATTAGTAAACCAAAGTAAAAATACTGAGATACTTAGGAGAGTCATTCTGTGCAATGTGCAGAAGAACAGCTAGTGGATCTACTGAGTTAAGGGTTACTTTGATTCTTTCTGGTCACTGCCTGACAGCTTTGCCAATATCATTTATTATTAGAACTTCATAGAAAAATGCATGTAGCTGACCTCAAAAGGTCTGAGATCTGAAGTATAATAAGTTAAAAGTTAAAGTTTAAATAATGATAAGTTGTATATACTTTGATTTTTGCTTGATCTATATTTTGAAACAGTTTTATCTCAGTTTGGGGCTTGTCCTTCCATTTCAGTAACAAAATGTGTTTAAAAATTATGTCTTTTATTTTGATAAAGACTATCATAATTTAATCTTTGTCTTTATATTTTATTTAACTTGTACAAGTAGAAATGTATATACTGTAGATCACTTATTTTATGATTCTAGCTTAAATAGAACTGTAATAATTTTTATTCTTGGAATTTCTGTCTTTAGTAACATTTCCTTATACTTCAATAACTGCGTACACTTTATCTACTTTCTTGGGCATAATTATGAGAGCTATATAACCTTTATTTCTCCAAATGTAGATAAATGTTACAGCCATTTGTAGCTATAGTTTCATTGATTTTTACTTTATTGGTTTATTTCCAGCTCTTGCCTTTCAGTTATATAACAGATGTTTGAAACATATGTATTTGAGTGGTAAAAATGTTTGCAGACTTCCATATTTTTGGACTCTAATTAGACTCAGATAAATTAATTTGCAACTTACTGTAATTTTTTTCAGCACAACTAGAAAAGACATGTTAGTTGGTGACAAGTTAGACTCAATTCACTCAATAATAGACTATTGAAGAATTAGCTTTATTCTCTATCAATAGAAAAGGGCATGTAGAATATTTCATCTACAAAGATCTACATACTTTCCTGAAATTAGCCCATGATGCTGAAATTGCATTAAGTATACTTCAGTAAATATCAATGCAGAAATATAATCAAAGATCTACTTGTATACAGGTTATTATAAGATCTAGATATGTTCTTGAAAGTATAGCTGATGTAGTTACCTATAGAAGAGTATTAATAGAAACTACAAACAATAGAATTCATTAATGCTTTCTTGTTAGGATACTGATATTTGCCAGAAGATCCTGTGAAGATTTCTCTAAACAGTGTGTCTGACAATGTCTCAAAGACA
>JANHMN010000014.1:10824617-11109162 GCA_030674055.1 Rhabdomys pumilio | reverse complement strand
TGAGGGGTGAGTTCTACCCTTATTGTTTGAGAATAGTGTGCAGAAGAAATTTACAAGTTAAATTAATTTAGAAAAATGAAAGTACTATGTTTTCCATTAGTGTTTGATGTCTCTATACATGGATAATTGGAAAGCTTTACATTCCAAGTCATGGGTTACCACTTTCTCCAATAAGGCCATACTACCTCCAGAAAGCACATACTCCCTAATCCTTCTCAAATAGTGCAACTTACTTACTGATGACTAAATTTTCTTTTCTTTCTTTTTTTTTTTTTAAGTTTTAAAAAAGTCAATGTTTTATTAAAGATTAATGACAAAAATAGAAGAAACCATTTAAAGAAAAACAGAATTAGCTTTTACTATATTCAAGGCTTTTATATACATAGGTGTACATGCATGTATACACACACACACACACACACACACACACACACACACGTTATGTAACAAAAAGATAACTTACCTAGCTTCACTTGGTCATCTCCTGAATTTATGCTGAAGTGTGGTTGGTTCTTGGGTTTGGGGACTGCAGTCTGTTCCATCAAGTCAGCTCTCTGGGAGCAGAGAACACCTGAACTTGTCTAACATAAAGCTTTTCTTCCTGCATCACTCTTACAGGGGCACTGCTTGCTGGCAATAGTCATACTTTTTTAGCATTCTGGTTTATTCAGGTAAACTCTTTGTGGCTGCCCAAAGTACCTTTCTTTTGTTTTGTTTTGTTTTCCATTTACTTTTTATTGGATAGTTTATTTAAATTTCAGATGCCATCCCCTTTCCCCATTTCCCCTTCATAGAAAACCCCTATCCCATGCCTTCTTCTCCTTTTTGCTTTTATACAATTTTTTTAATGTTAATCAAAGGCTTTATATGTTTGGTAATGCTCAATATCAGTCAGAAGTGTAACCTAATACCCAACCTAGATATATCAACTATCTTTGACTGGCGGAGACATGTGAAATTCTGCCTCTATGTCTGGCCCTCCTCTCTCTTTCTCTCTATCATCACTTAGCTCCTCCTCTCCTTCTCCTATTCCTCTCCGTACTCCTCCCACTTTAGCTCCTCCTACATATCACCGTTCCTGCTAAGATAAAACTTTTCTCTCAAAATTAAAGCATAACTATATAAATTCATGTCAGTAAGGTGCAAGATAGATCCAATACCCAGTCCATCATTTTGTTGACTAAACAGGACCTCTGTCATCTCTCTGAAAAAAAAGACTTAGTTCTGAACCTGGGTTTTTTTTCTTGGCTTTAGAATGAATGTCAGTTGAAAACCATCCTATCAAATCTTTCCTCTCAAAGTAAATAGCAAGGATTGGCTATGAGACTATAAGTTTTCAACCCCATCAGAAATCCAGAATGACTGAGTTTACTGAAATTATGGGAAGCACAAATCATAGCTTCTAAAGCTTAGCCAATTTATAGAGACTGCTGAACACCTGGACAGTCCTTATACTACAGAACGTTGGAGCATCCAATCTTCAGCCTTCTGGCCCAAGATCATCTGACAGACTTTAGTGATGCAAAATTATTAAGGGCTGATTACTCTGTATTGGCAGATATAATCAGTCGACTATTCTTCAAGTGTGCCCTTTTCTGGACAGTAATTTGTCTGTAGATCGAAAGAGGCAATGCTTATGTCCTTTCTTTTGCCTTTCGCCATCCGATCTCCTCAATGCTACTTGCCCTGTCTCTAACTGGAGCCTGTTTTTCCTATTATCTTGGTTGTATAGGAACTATTTGGTGTGGGTGTCACTACTGGATTAAGAGCTGGGATCCAAAATCTGCTCAGTGTCCAGGCACAGACAGGATACTGTCCCAGTTATAGCTTTTGGGAGGCCCACTTCCTCTGGGTTCTGTGTGATTGGGGGCAGAGCTTCAGTCTGAGATCTGCTCAGTTTCTGGGCCCAGACCGGAAGGAACAAGTGCTCTATGCTGGGAGTGACTTTCTGTGTCCTTGTGGGTCCCAGTTACTCCCTGTTTGAGGTGGACGTTGCTGTCTGCTTACCTAAGATACTGCCCTGATTAGGGTTCCTGGGAGCCCTGCTTCCTCTGGGTTCTTAGAGATTAGGGGCAGAACTGCCACCCAAGATTTGCCCAGTGCTCTGGCCCAGACCAGAAGGAACCAGTGCTCCGGGCCAGGAGTTGATGACTAAGTTTTCAAATATGAGACTATGGGGGTACATTCTTATTCAAAGCACCACATTTCTCTCTCTGGCCTTAATAGTCTGGTAGCCACATTATAATGAAACAATGCATTTAGTCCAACTTCAAAAGTTTGTATAATTGATCACAATCTCAATACTGAAAAGACCAAAGTTCAAAGATTCTGAGACTTATGGTAATCACTTAAATGTGACCCCATCTAAAGTCAATATCAAAAAGAAGATCACATATTTACAACATATAATAAGACTAAGTATGTGTTACCATTCCTATAAGAAGGAAAGGAACATAGAAAGGAAATACTGAACTAAAAAGAGAATGAAAACCAACAGGGCAACCTCCAAACTCTGCATCTTCATGTCTGATACCAAAAAAACTCTTCATATTTACAGCTACTGAAAGTCCCCAAAGGGGGATTCCCACTCAAGTCTCACAATGGCATGCACCCAAAGACTCATGAGAGACCGGCTTGCTGCAAACACATGAGGCAGTTTAATATCAGAGCTCTGGGTCAGCCCATATTTTTATATCTCACATAGGATATAGAGGGACTGACCCCTCGGCTCAGGGGTCTAGGGTTTTTATATGCATAGGATGGGAAATGGGAGAAATTTTCAGGCGGGTGCACATGATTGGTTGTTTTATTTTTTTGAACATCAGCAGGATGTACTGGCTGATGGTGGCAGGGGGCAGTTCCTCTCTTGGCCAGTCAGTTCCTGAGATGTTTCAACAGGCCTTTGTCTTATAACTCCACATCCTTTGTAACTAATTAACTGGGCCCAAACCTGCTGACAGGCATTTTTAAGTACTTAGATTAGGGAATAGGAATCACAGGGCCCTGCTATTTTTACTAGTTTGGGAATATTTCAAAAATTTTCTTTTACTACTTGAAGCTTTGTTGACTGTAACACACTTCTCTCTTTTGGGCTTGCTGAGATCCACATCTTGACTAGCTTTTCTCTATAGATATTTCATGATTTTGATATCTCTAATATCTTTAAGGAAATCCAGGCTTTGTGTTCACGGTTTTTCAATGCCATTCTTAGGCCTTCATTCAAGGTCACCCCTAACCCATGCTTGTTCCAAGATTTTCTTAGCTAAGGAGGGATAGTCCTATTAATTTATGTGAATACAGAAAAATAAATATTTTATCTTTATGATTAATTTTTTTAACATAGGACCTAAATGTTTTCATAAGTCCCTAACATGAATTACATGAATAACAATTACTTCTTTCATTGAATAAAATTGTGTCCTAATTTTATCCAGCTAAATCTTTCTAGTACTGATAGTTTATTTCAAGATTAAAATGTTTCATAGGCATATTCTAATTAAACCTTTATTTCTGCAAGTAAAATAGCAAGTATTTAGTTTTTGCTTTGTATCTCATCACTTTTTATATTAAAGTTGCTTATAATTATCTTACAGCAAATTGTTTTAGAATTGTAAAATTACTAATAGGAATTACATATATATTAAAGCCTGTTTACACTCAAAACATAAGTTCTTTAAGATTTTTAAATTTAATTGTGTTTTATTTAAACTTTAATTTTGAAACACGTTTTGTCTCATATTATTTCCCTTCCCCACCTTCTCCTCATGTCCACCTGCCTCTCTATACATTTATTAGTCTTTCTCTCTAAAATAAAAACAAAATGAAACAAAACAATTTTAAAAAGCTAACTCACAAATGAATAAGACAAAAATAACCTCCTCCTAAATTTTTCAAAAGTATTTTTTAAAAAAATGAGGGCAACACTTTCTGTAAAAAGTAAATTTATTTAATAAAATGTAGTTGTCTGAAAAAATAGCATCTCTAAGACTAGATATTGAAAAAACTATTTTATATTGATAAAACTGACTGCTATACACAAAGACTGAAAGAACTGTAATGCTTTATGTAAAAATTACAAGGAAATATGAATATAAGTAGCTTAGATTAAACAAACTAATTTATTAAAAATATAGTAGTTATTTCTTAATATTTAGAAGCAAACCAACTTAACATATTTAATGAATACACCCAACAAAGTATCCTTATAGCTTTGAGTAAAAAAATTGAGATTTGGGGATGCATGAAAGAACAGAACAAATGCCTAAAATCAGAAGTCTAAGAATCAGTAATGTAAAATATATTTACTTATGTTAGAGTGATTACTGTCTCTAATTTAGGCATGATCTTTGTGAGAAATTTTAATTTATCTAAGATCGTGATGTAAATAACTAAAATTGTAAATTTTCAATGTAAATTATTATTACTAAAATTTTATAATTTTGAATAATTGTTCATTAAATAAAATTATATTAATTAAAACTTGTTATAGAAAAGCATTGGTATATTTCTACTTTATATCATTTTTGTAGCTTATTTTTTCTATTTCATTGCAATTATTCCCTTTAGTATTATTTATATAATGCCTCGATTTACATTTAGATTACAAGTTTTATTTCTCTCAGGTACTAAAAATTAGAATGTAATGAAAAAGTCTCCTTTGAATTGTGACATTGCAAAGTCATTTTTGAGATACAGATCTGAAGATGTAATCTTAAAGGAGAAAGCATCTTAAGTAACACTGATTTAATTTTCTTGTTTTCTTCAAAGACAAGAAATGCATGTGCATCGCATAATTAATTCAAATGCATCTTTTAGGGGAAAGTTGTGGCTACTTATGTTTAATTAGAAACAAATCTTATTTATTCCCTGTAATAAAATGTTGAAACATTTGGACATTATACTTAAATAAATTACCATGTTGTTTATAATCATTTTTAGAAAACATAAATGCCTTATAGTTTTTTCCAGGACAATGTGCCTCATTGGTTTCAAAATTTGAATGCCTGGTTTCCAGTTGGTAATGTTTGGGCAGTTTTATGCATTAAAAAAAATTACCCTATACTTGCTGCTAATATGATTAAAAAATGCTAAAGTCTATCTTAATCAGACAGCAGAGCTTGGCACTGTCCACCTAGTGGTGTTGAACTTAGAGACATAAAAAGTGAACAAGTGAAGAAGTCTTAGAACCTTCTTGATAGTGTCAGAGTGAAGACAGGAATTCTGAGGCAAAAGAGCTCCCTTACCTCTCACACATGAGGAGCCTGAGACAAAATTTTGTGAAACTATGAAGTGAAGCATGGGATGCCCTGGAGAAATTAGGTTGCTGGAGATCCAGAGACATGAATTATCAACCAAAGGACAAAGCTCTCCTTGATTTTTATTCTCATATGTTTTTCAATATGTGAGGTGAGATATTGATATAAGGAGATTAGAAGCAGCACAAGAGAAAGGCATGTAGCGCAGAGAGTGAAGCTGGAGGTAAATGTTCATCTCTTTGACAATGGGAATAGAGGTATGAGATGTGGATTTTACCCTGCATGGTTTCAGTCTTTGTTAAGTTGAGAATTTTCTCACTATGCCCGATCCCTTCCATTTCTGTTGGAAATGTATATTCAGTATTTATAAATGTTGAAAGTTTGTAATTTGTTTTTATTTTACAAGCAGCTACAATTAAGAGACTTTTGACTTTACACTTTTGAACATTTGAAACCATAATAGAGAGTGGGAACTATTAAAGTTGGATTACATGTCTATAGTCAGCATAGAGAGAAATGCATTCATTTGAATGACATTGTTTCCTAGACTCAGACTCTTGGATGCTTAGTTATGAGTAGGTGGTACTGTGTGGGAGGCTTTGGAAGGTGTTACTTTGCTAAAGGAAGTATATAACTGGGTGTGGTGTTTTAAATAGGTATGGCCTTGATAGACTCATGTGCTTGAATGTTTTGTCCATAATGAGTGGTACTATTAAAAGGTGTGACCATGTTCAAGTAAGTGTTGCTATGCTGGAGTAGATATGGTTTGTTGAAGAAAATGTATCACTATGTGGGGAGGCTTTAGCGTCTTCTCTGTTCAAGCTATGCCCAGTGTTGTACACATTTTCTTCTTGCTGTCTGCTTATCAAGATGTAGCACTCTCAACTCCTCCAGCACCATGTTGCCTGCATGCCACCATGCTTCCCACCATGACATAAACGGCTTAAGCCTCTGAAACAGTAAGCCAGCTTCAAATAATTGTTCTGTGGTAATAGTGTCTCTTCTCAGCAGTGAAAACCCTAACTAAGACACTGGGATTGGACATAGTTTATTTATAGTTTTACAAGGCTCCAATTTACATACTCAGCTTAATGCTTGCCATTACTCTTAGCAAGTGCTCCTAATAAGTGCTCCAAGCTTTTTCCTTCAGTCATCATGCCTCCCATTTGTTGTTATGCCTCACCACCATGTTAGATTTTACTTGTCTGGAACTATAAGATAAAAATAAATTTATCCCTCTATAATTTGCTTATTCATACTGTTTTATCATAACAATAGAAAAGGAATATGCCTGTCATGGAAAGGTCTTTAATTATATTTTACAATGAGAATGGCTAAAGATATATTTGTTTCTTTTATAAACATTAATTTAAACACACATAAAGTTTTTATGCATATTTATCACATACATTATCCAAAAGTAATAATGATAAGTTGAAGAATATAATGAATAATTAAATATTTTACATTATCACTCTAAAACTGTTCAAGTAGCTCGACTATTTTTATTGTCAAAAAATCTTTTTATTTAATTCTATTGAAATTCCTTTAAAGAATCAGATAGTTCTGATACAAAATTTATGTAGCATGTGAATTAGATACCTTTATCTTTATTTTCTTGTATTTATAAGGGAAAATTTTATTAAAAGGATACTGTGTGCTGTTTAGTCTAATATTTTATAAAGTTGCTTGTTACCACATACAGTTCAATATCATATTCACTAGAGATTAAAGATGAATGTAAATTAATATTACTTTAGTAAGTACTATATGGCAGTAGTAGGAAAAATAAAGTGAAAAAAGCAAAGCAAAACCAACAAATAAAAACTCATAGATTGACAATGAGCAAAACATCCAGGTAATAACCTTGGACATGCTATTGTATATTAGACTAATATTAGACTGTATATTAGACATATATATAGCAGTAAGTGCTTGAGTATATAAATAGTAAGCTAATACATAGTTCTGTTAACAGAAGGCAATTGATATTGCTTTATATGTCCTCCACATTCAAGGTAATATAGTCTACTGGCAAACTAGTAGAATGTATTCCTTTCAATTAACATACTACCAACAATGTTTAACAAGAGAAAGCAATACAACTCTACATTGTTATACTTAAGTAACTTTGATTATATTAAAACAATAAATATGGAACATAAATATAAAAATAAAATTTGAAGGAATCAATGTAAAAAAACATAATACATTCGTTTTATCATTGCTATTCAGAATCTAAGAATTCAAAATGACTTGCTTAAGGGTTCTGTTTCTGAACATAATCTATTTCCATATTTTATCAAATCAGTATGTTTTTACATAAACAATATCTCCCAGAATAATGAAAGTGTTATTCATTCAATCACCAGTTGCTAGTAAGTACTGACAAAATATTAAATGTTTATATAGGAAAGAGATTACTGAAGTCCCAGAAAAACATATCTTGGGAAAAGTTTTGTTGGTTACAATTCCAAAATAGAACAAATAACATTATTGAAAGTTTGATCTTCAAATGCTGAACTAAAACAGAATGTAAAACTCCATAAGCACACATTTCATCATTCACACTTTGATGTTATTACAAATACAAAAAATAAAAAATAAAAGAGACAGATGACTACCATCATTATCATGAAACTACAATGTCCATGAAGATGAAGAAAAAAATAGTAGACATTGGAAAAAAAAAACAGGATTGTGTTATTTTGGGTTTTATTGTTGTTAAGAGACACTGTGACAAAGACAACTTTATAAAGGAGAAGATTTAATTGCAGCTGGCCTGCATTTTCAAAGATTTAGTCTATTATCTTAATGGTGGGAAGCCTAGCAATGTCCAGGCAGACATGGTGCCAGAGAAGGAACTTAGATATTTACATTTTCATCAGAAGAGGGTGCCTAAAGAGACTGTGTTTCATGCTCAGCAGAATTTGATAATAATGGACCTCAAAGCTCAATCTCCACAGTGATAGACTTCCTCTAACAAGGCCCCACTTCCTCCAAAGAAGCCACACTTCCTATGACCAAGCATTCAATCACATGAATCTATGAGGCCATATCTATTTAAACTACCACACTAACCAAACAAAACAACAGAAACAGAGTGATAGAGAATCCAATACTGAAGAAAACCAGGCCATGAAGTATTATAATAAGGAAAACCTCAGTTTCATGTTGCCTACATTGACATTTTTTACAGCTGATGAAAATCTAGGATATATAATGTATGGAAGTTCTTATGTTTTTGAAGAAACTAGTGAGATTGCTATCATTCAAATACAAAAAGTTCAATGGCTAAAGAGATCCCAAGTAGTTAAAAACACTGACTGCTCTCTTCTAGAACAGAACTTGGGTTTTATTTATAACATTCACACAGGGCCTTACAACCATCTGTAACTCTTGTTCCAGGGATCTGATGCCATCTTCTTACTACTGTGTTACTAACAAGCATGAGGTGTATAGATATTCATACAGACCAAACACTCAGACACATTTAAAACAATTAAGACAATGTATTCACTAGGATAAAAAGATATTTAAATAAATACATAAAATTTTGAACATTGAACTTTTTCTGTGTTGTCTGTATATAGAAGAAGAAGAATAAATTTCTACATAGCAAAAACAACTTGATTCAGAGATTGGAAATTGGATAGATAATTCTATTTTTCTCTGTATTGACTCAAATATAAATTTCAAAACACAGCTCCATAGAGTGACAGTATTCACTGATGGCAAGAAGCCATGTTACACACAACAGCATAAACAACAACAACAACAAAAAAAAAAAACAACAGAGGAAACCAGGCATCATGAAACAATGCTTCAAAATACATTTATTGATCATTAAAGTCTTCCAGCTGCTATCGCTTTCTCTGCAAAACTTTCCATCATCAACTAAAGTTTCCTTTGTTTCATGCCATTGTTTATTTTTATTCTGTCTCTTTTCTCTTATTTAAATGTTCAGTATTTTATTTAGTAAGTTTTAATACTTGTCTTTCTTCATGATATTATTTAATGATACAGTTTTAAATTATATAAAGACTTTTAAGGGATTATTATGCCTCTTTCTACAACATTAATTTGATATACATTCATGATTATAACACTGACATTGTAAGCATTTGTGTATATGAAAAAGATTTAATTGCATAGTTGCATCAAACAGTCACTAAGCTTCTCTTCTGTCAGCAACACGTAGCATAGTCCTCTGCGACCCAGATGATGTCATGATGACCAAAGCTGACTGTGCTTGGTCCAGAAGGCATACCCTTAGCTAGCTGGCCATGTTTGGTAGAGTTTGTATCAGATTGTTTTGCTATCACAAACTTGGACAAACTCTAGATGACCCTGCTATTATTTATAATCAGGCAAGAGTAAAAGTACTTCCCCTGTTGGATCAGCCAAGGAACTGCTGTAACTAGTGCTGACTTTGTCTAGAACAGTAGTTCTCAATCTGTTGATCGCCATAATTCTGGGTACTACTATCCTGCGCATCGGATATTTAAACTATGATTTAAAGCAGTAACAAAATTACAGTTATGAAGTAGCAACCAAAATAATTTTATGGTTAGGGCATTACCACATTATGAGGAACTGTATCAAATGGTCTCAGTTGTATGAAGTCTGAGATTCACTGCTCTAGAATCTAAGTCTGAATCACAAGTGTTAAGGCAAGGCTGTGATTGGCCCCAAAATAAATGCCACCTTGGTGTTGAATAACAATTTCTCTTCCCTGATTAAAATATTTCACCCTGTTGTGGAGCTCCTTAAGTAAAGAAATAAACAATTGTAAATAATTTCAGGTAGTACTTGACAATGAGCATATTTTCTAGTTCTCCTCATCTGACCAAGGATATTATGATGATGCCGAGAGTCAATCAGATAAGGCAAGATGCAATGATGATTCTGAAACAAGACTCACACAGCTTAGAAATAGGCAGAGAACACCAATGTTGTCTGAAAAACAAGCAGAAAAAAATCAAAGTGCCTGAAAGAGGTACAGACCAAGACACCTGGAAAGAACACTCATGAACCTGCATGCCATGCAATATGGTCCAGCTTCCCAGTGAACTGTCACCATGCTTGGATAGGTTTAGATGATGCACCTGTCTTTGAGTTCTCTTCCTTTGAACAACTAGTCACTGATATGCCTATAAGGAGACCCAATAAAACCTATTGCTTTGCTAAGGTGGGCTTTTGCAAGATCTTTTCTTTGGTAAACAAATAATTGTTAGGCTCTATATCTGGTGTGAATAGACCTGTGTTTCATTGCCCTAGGAAAAGTCTTGACATAAAAAACTTCCAACCTCCAAAGTAACTGGGGTTGGTTCAAAACAAAGACTGTGATGAGAATCAAAATGCAAACCCCAGTGGCCATTTGTGTTAAGAGACATGGCTGTATTCTGGAGAAAATTCAGTTGTCAATGACCATGATTGGTGATAAGATAGTCAGCTGTAATTGCATCTCAGAAAATTAGTCTATAACTTAACTGAACACTCCCTGAGTTTTCTAATCAGTCTGTTCTGACTTAATTAGTGAGTTGCCTAGCAGGCATTGTACACCATTACCATCCCTGGTTTTGCAACATGAGCCTCAATAGAAGCTTCATTGAGTGATCTTTTCTTTACTATTTCCACTGTGTCAGCTTATTTGGCAACATGTAGAAAGAAGCAAGAGATACAGCAACAATAATATCAGAGGGACAGCATGGGCAGGGAGGTGGCAGTAGCAGTGAAAATTGTGGGCAGGCCAACCTGACAAAATGTGAGTCCAATAGTTTATGGACATCTGGAGAAGGGACTGGGCAGTTGAGGCAGGATTAGGAGAGCAAAAAGGAAGGTGGCAAGTGTAGAGAAAGAATAGAATACCGAGGATAAAAAATTATTAAAAAAAAAAAAACTTTAAGGAGCCAAAGAGAAAGCTCAGAACTAATTACCAGAAAAACTCTACTGTAAAAGCCTTTTAGCCAATAGTTTCAGATCATAGCCAGAGGGGAGTATGACAGGAGCTGGTGTTGAGAGCTAATAGATATATTTTCCAGTTCTAAAAAAAGGGTTGTTACATTATTTATTGCAGAGGGCCAAATAGTCTGATACTTAGATCCTCCTGGAGGCTAGAGCAAAAGGTTAAGGACTCTGATGAGAAGTTAACACTGAAAAGGGAGAATTTCAGGACCTATATCCTGTATGAGTACTGTGGCAGTAGATAAAGGCTGCTTCTCATTATTCCTGCTTAATTACTGAGCCGTTCATTCACTACTTCTAAGCACTAAGAGAAACTAAGGCTGGCATTGACATGCATTTAAAGATGAACTTTTACATTTCTGTTTTGTCAGAGAGAAACAAACCCTAGCTGAATGATTTGTAATGAGATCAAGGAAGGAATGAGGGTGGATGCAGGAAAAAAAAGAGAAGGGAAGCTGGAGAAGAGAGACAAGAATCAAGTTAGAGTAAGTGTAAGAAAATTAGAATCATTCTAGAAACACTACCAATAAACCTCTTTTTTACTGTGTCTTACATAGTAAATTCATTTTGAGTCTGGCAGATCTCAGGTGTGTTTAATTCTCATTGAGTGTTTTCCTTGAGCAATTTTGGATTCAGCAATGTAGAGTGGCATCTGTAAAGATTTCTTATTTATCTCTTGACGACCCACATGTATAGATTTCTTGATTGTCAACATCACTCAGCAGATTGCTACCTTCTTTATATTGAACTTACACTGACACATCATTATCAATCAAAGTTATGTATCAGGCCTTGGTGTTAAAATCATTCATTTGTGTATTCTGAAAAAAAGCCTGAAATAAATATTTTGCTAATATTTTCATTTAGTCTGTAAAGCATCTTTCTCATTCTTTAAAATTTATTTTGCAATATTATTTCATGTATAAGTATGAATATGTATGTATGCATACTTATTCATATTCATACTGTATTATACTATTACATACATAATGTACAATATTCATACTCCTTTAAGAACATAGGAGTACACCAAATACTATTGTTGATTAGAAAGTTTTTCGGTCATGCCTTTGCACATTGGCACTTGTACAGCGTTCCATTTTGTTGACCTTGTTATATGCTGTGCAAAAAGAAGCATTTATACCTAATATTATAATGTGAGAGATATTATTCATGTAGTATTTTACTTCAGATGATTTGACTCCCTATATTTAGTTATAAAACACAACACAATGATTAACTTATTTTTAAATCAATGTACTGACTATGTAGAGATATATAGCTAGCAAATTGGCTACCAATAAGTGCTAGACAGCATACGATAATCTAAGACGTTATTCTCATATGGTACAGCTTGTCATCAATAATATTACAAGTAATACTTTTATAAATAATACTATTACATATACTATGTATATGAAAATACTATTTTCATATAATAACCTTATTTTTATAAATAGCAATTTATATAAAATTTTAAATAAATTTTTAAAATACATTTTTTAAATTAAAATTTTAATTTTTATAAATAACTGCCATATTTGAGTGTGTATATTGTCAAAATTCTACTAACGTAAAAAGCATATAACAAACTGGGAATGAAAACTATGTTCACAGATAGCTTCTAAAGAATCTACTCAGGAAACCACTCCTCTATATCCCTTAAGACTGATTCAATGCTATTTTCTAAAATCTAAGAACAATATAAAATAGTTTTGCTTTTTATGTTATTTTTGCTGAAAATCTTATGTGAAGTAACAATCACATAGTTATTATGGTTATATTATGATTGTGTTTTTACAATCTCGTCAGAATTTTGATTTAGAGTGAAAAAGAGTTTGAAGTAATTGGTATTATTTGTCTCTAAGTTAGAAGCTAAAATTTTTGATGTAATACACATTGAATGTTGGAAACTCTCAAATTCAAATCTTGTATAAAAAAGCTTTTTTCTTCTAAAGTACATATAAGACAGCAATATAAATTATATTTCAGGTGTAGATAGCACATAGGGTCAGAGTGAATGTATTAATTTATGAAGCCATTTCCACTATGCCTTTCAAGCTAAGGTTCATTTCAGGACCTTACAATTGAAGGAGAGAACTAACTCTTGAAGATTGTCCTCTGGCCTTTGTACACAGACACACAGAGACACATGCACATGCATATAACACACACAATAAAATAAACTATAAATAAATAAATGTAAATATAAACAAGCACATAATATACTACATATTTCTATATGCCTGCAGTTGAATCTGTGTAGACAGGTATTTAAATTAATTAAATATACACAACACACTCCAATGTTAGAAAATTCTGCACAATATAAAATACTCTGTTAAGTTTGTAGCACAGATATCTACAATATTTCCTTCTTTCAGTATATACATATTTAAAACATTTCATCAAAATATATTTACTGATAAAAATATCCATCAAAAGGAGCTTGAAATTCAGCATACCATCAGCAATTTTAATTCTTGCTTGCAGGTCACAGTCCTGAAATAGGGACACATGAGCTTAAAAATAGAAATTATTTAGTGTAGTTGCATAACCAAAGATAATCAAAGGATTAAGGCACTAAAAGGTAGACTCTCTTTATGAGAATTATGGAGGAGACATATAAATTGAGAAGATAAACTTTAAGTGGACAGAAAAACAGTATTTCTGTTTTGGTTAGAAACGTTTATTGGAATATCAATTTAATCCAAAATTATCAGTATTTTTAAATTAGTTAACGATTTTTTTTTTCATTTTTTCAAGACAGGGTTTCTCTGTGTAGCCCTGGCTGTCCTGGAACTCACTCTGTAGACCAGGCTGGCCTTGAACTCAGAAATCCGCCTGCCTCTGCCTCCCAAGTGCTGGGATTAAAGGCGTGCGCCACCACCGCCCAGCTAAAAATGTGTAGCCCAGGCTGGTCTCGAACTCGTTATCCTCCTGCCTCTGCCTCCTTCAGCAAATTTTACGGGAATGCGCCACCACAACCGGCCGATATTTTTATTTACCTACAGATATAAAAGTAACAAAAGACTAATAGTGAAAAATGATTTCTGAAACATTTGGTGGCTTTTATTAAACCACAATAAAAAGAACATTTAAGACTATATACTTTGTTGTTAACAGTTTTATTGGAAAAATATAAGCAGAAAATGCTTTGCATTTTTATCTTTTCTAATTTAATTGTTTTACTTAGTTACTTTACATCCTGTTCCCTAAAAATCTCCTGGTCACCCCTCCAACAAACCTTCCTCCACACCACCTCAGCATCTCCACTGAGCAGCTGGGGAACCCCTAGGTATCTTCTGACCTTGGCCCTTCAAATCTCTTCAAGGCAGGCACTTCCTCATCCACTGAAACAAAACAAGGCTGCACATCTAGAACACATCCCACATACAGGCAAATGAAAGACATGTGAGGACCAAGCTGCATATCTGTTACATATGTTACATAGGTCCAGCCAGTTTACAGGTTTTGGTTGGCGGTTCAGACTCAAGAGACTTCTAAGAATCCAAGCTAGTTATTCTGTTGGTCTTCCTGTGGATTTCTTATCTCTTTGGGACCCACAATTTTTTCTCCTATTCTACCATAACAGTCAGAAAACTCTATCCACTGTTTGGCTCTGGATGTTTGTATCTGTCTGAGTTAGCTGCTAGGTGGAGCCTCTCAGAGAACAACATGCTCCTGTCTGAAAGCATAACAGAATATCATTAACAGTGTTTGCTCATGGGATGGATCTCAAGTTAGACCAAGGATTGTTTAGCAATTACCTCTGTCTGCTCCATCCCTTGTGCCGGCATTTCTTGTAGACAAAGTAAACTTCGGGATAAAGTTCTATGGTAAATTGGTGTTTATTTATTTATTTATTTATTTGTTTATTTATTTTTATTGGATATTTTATTTACATTTCAGATTCATCCCCTTTCCCCATTTCCCCTCCCTAGAAAACCCCTACACCATGCCCTCTTTTCCTTTTTGCTTTTATACAGTTTTTTAAAATGTTAGTCAAAGGCTTTATAAGTTTGGTAATGCTCAGTCAGGAGTGTAACCCAATACTCAGCCTAGATATATAAACTATCTTTGACTGGTGGAGACACGTGAACATCTGCCTCTATGTCCCCTCCCCTCTTTCTCTCTCTTTCTCTCATCACCTAGCTTCTCCTGTTCTTCTTCTCCTCCTCTCCTTACTCCTTCTCTTCCTCTCCATACTCCTCTCACCTTAGCTTCTCCTACATATCACCCTTCTTGTTAAAATAAAACTTTTCTCTTAAAATACAATTAGTGCATAATTGTGCCGATTTGTACCAGTGAGGTACTAGTTAGTCCTAATAACCAGTCCATCATTTTGTTGACTAACCAGAACTTCTGTCATCTCTCCTAACAAAAACACTTAGTTCTGAACCTGGATTTATTCTTGGCTTGGAAGGAATGTGAGCTGAAAACCCTCCACTCCAATCTTTTCTCTCAAAGTAAATAGCAAAGATTGACTATGAGCCTATAAGTTTTCAACCCCGTCAGAAATTCAGAATGACTGAGTTAACTGAAATTATGGGAAGCACAAAGCATGGCTTCTAAAACTTAGCCAATTTATAGAGACCGCTGAACACCTGGACAATTCCTATACTTCGAAACGTTGGAGCATATCTGGTCTTCAGCCTTCTGGCCCAGGATCTTCTGACAGACCATAGTGATGCAGAATTATTAAGGGCTGATTACTCTGTCTAGGCAGATATAATCAGTAGACTATTCTGCAAGTGTGTCCTTTTCTGGACCATAATTTGTCTGTAGATGGGAAGAGGCAATTCTTGCCCAGTGGCTGTCTCACCAAAACTGGAGTAGCTCCAAAGATGCTCAATTTCTTCTTAGAACCCAATACAGGAAGCTGTCAAGAGCAGACAGGTCTCTAATCAAAATGAACATTAATACAGAAATGTTTGTAAAGTCAATTCTGTGGACTTCTGACGTTTTGAAAACCAACTATCTATGTAAGGCAATCTGGACTTTTGTCTGTTAACTCCTCTCAGCTATTTCTATATAAAATACAGAAACTACCTTATCAATAAACTCAAAGCCCTGAATTTGCTATAGTCCGTTAACTCACAGGCTAACCATCTCAAATCAGTTAGAAAAGTTAAAGAAGGACTGAGTCTAAGCCTTGTATTCCTAAATGTGTTATACTGGCACAATGCCTATGTGGGTATCAATATTCATCTCACTTTTATATCAATAAGAAGCTTGTAACAATGGAAACCTTAAATTTGAAATTGAAGTAAATTTTGTGCAATTTAAGAAATTATAACTTCATCTTGTGAATAATTATACAGATTTCTACCAATAGGTTATGGCTCTGAAATAATTCCTAACTACTCCTCCCTGTTCCAATGAAACCACTACTTTTCCCTAGAAAGACAGCCCAATATTAACCAACTTAGTCCCCAAGCCCAGGGAATAGGGGCGCTGACTCATCATTAACTTCTTCAAGCTGATTATGGGCATTGAGATATTGGAAGAGGGGTTAGGGGAAGAGTAAATTGATAAGCCTCTGACGCTGGGTCTTCACTGCATCCAGATGGGATTCCACTTGGATTTGAGCTTTGTACAAGGAGGTAAGAATGGTTTGATTTTCATCCTTCAACATGTTGACCTCCATTTGAACCAGCACCATTTGCTAAAAATGCTGTCCTTTTTCCACTGGATGGTTTTGGCTCCTTTGTCAAAGATCAAATGACCATAGGTATGTGGGTTCATTTCTGGATCTTCAATTCTATTCATTGATCATCCTGCCTGTATCTGTACCAATACCATGTAGTTTTTATTACTATTTCCCTGTAGTACAGTTTGAGGTCAGGGACAGTGATTCCCCCAGAAGTTCTTTTATTGTTGAGAATAGTTCTTGCTATCCTGGGTTTTCTGTTATTTCAGATAAATTTGCAAATTGCTCTTTCTATCCCAGTGAAGAATTGATTTGGAATTTTGATGGGGATTGCATTGAATTTATAGATTGCTTTTGGCAAGATGGCCATTTTCAAAAATTAGTCCTGCCAATCCAGGAGCATGGGAGATCTTTCCATTTTCTGAGATCTTCTTCTGTTTATTTATTCAGAGGCTTGAAGTTCTTGTCATACAGATCTTTCACTTGCTTGCTTAGGTTCACTCCAAGATATTTTATATTGTTTGTAACTATTGTGAAGGGTGTCATTTCCCTAAATTCTTTCTCAGCCTGTTTATCTTTTGAATATAGGAAGGCTACTGATTTGTTTGATTTGATTTTATATCCAGCCACTTTGCTGAAGTTGTTTATCAGGTTTAGGAGTTCTCTGGTGGAAATTTTAAGGTCACTTAAGTATACTATCATATCATCTGCAAATAGTGAAATTTTGACTTCTTCCTTTCCTATTTGTATCCCTTTGACTTCCTTTTTTTGTCTAATTGCTCTAGCTAGGACTTTCAGTACTATATTGAATAGGTAGGGTGAGAGTGGACAGCCTTGTCTAGTCCCTGATCTTAGTGGGATTGCTTCAAGTTTCTCTCCATTTAGTTTGATGTTCACTACTGGCTTGCTGTATACTGCTTTTACTATGTCTAGTTATGGACCTTGAATTCCTGCTCTTTCCAAGACTTTTAACATGAAGGGATGTTGAATTTTGTCAAATGTTTTCTCAGCATCTAATGAGATGATCATGTGTTTTTTTTTCTTTGAGTTTATTTATGTAGTTGATTACATTGATGGATTTCTGAATATTGAACCAACCCTGCATTCCTGGAATGAAGCCCACTTCATCATGATGGATGATTGTTTTGATGTGTTCTTAAATTCAGTTTGCAAGAATTTTATTGAGTATTTTTGCATCAATATTCATAAGAGAGATTGGTCTGTAGTTCCCTTTCTTTGTTGGGTCTTTGTGGTGCTTAGGTATGAGTGTAATTGTAGCTTCATAGAACGAATTGGGTATTGTTCCTTCTGTTTGTATTCTGTGGAATAGTTTGAAGAGAATTGGTATTAGATCTTCCTGGAAGGTCTAATAGAACCCTGCACTAAAGCCGTCTGGCTCCGGACTTTTTTTGGTGGGGAGATTTTTAATGACTGCTTCTATTTCTTTAGGGGTTATGGAACAGTTTAGATGGTTTATATGCTCCTCGTTTAACTTTGGTACTTGGTATCTGTCTAGAAAATTGTCCATTTCATCCAGATTTTCCAATTTTGTTGAGTATAGGCCTTTATAGTAGGATCTGATGATTTTTTTTTAATTTCTTCTGTTTCTGTTGTTACGTCTCCCTTTTCTGTTCTGATTTTATTAATTTGAGTACTGTCTCTGCACCCTTTGGTTAGTCTGGCTAAGGGTTTGTCTATCTTGTTGATTTTCTCAAAGAACCAGCTCCTGGTTTTGTTGATATTTTGTATAGTTCTTTCTGTTTCAACTTGATTGATTTCAGCCCTGAGTTTGATTATTTCCTGCCATCTACTCCTCTTGGGAATATTAGCTTCTTTTTGTTCTAAAGCTTTCAGGTGTTCTGTCAAGCTGTTAGTGTATGATCTTTCCAGTTTCTTTTTGTGGGCACTTAGAGTTATGAGTTTTCCTCTTAGTACTGCTTTCATAGAGTCCCACAAATTTTGATATGATGTGTCCTCATTTTCATTAAATTCTAAAACTTCTTTAATTTTTTTTATTTCTTCCTTGACTAAGTTATCATTGAGTAGAGCATTGTTCAGTTTCCACGTGTATGTGGGCTTTACATTGTTTTTGACCATATCAAAGAGAAGTCTTAGTCCATGGTGATCTGATAGGGTACAAGGGATTATTTCAATCTTTTTGTATCTGTTGAGGCCTATTTTGTGACCAATTATATGGTCTATTTTGGAGAAGGTACCATGAGGTGCTGAGAAAAAGGTATATTCTTTTGTTTTAGGATGAAATATTCTATAGATGTCAGTTAAGTCCAATTGGTTCATAACTTCTGTTAGTTTCATTGTGTCTCGATTTAGTTTCTGTTTCCATGATCTGTCCATAGCTGAGAGTGGGGTGTTGATATCTCCCACTATTATTGTGTGAGGTGTAATGTATGCTTTAAGTTTTACTAAAGTTTCTTTTGTGTATGTGGGTGCCCTTGCATTTGGTGCATAGATGTTCAAAATTGTGAGTTCCTCTTGGTACATTTTTCCTTTGATGAATATGAAGTGTCCTTCTTTATCTTTTTTGATTACTATTGGTTGAAATTTTATTTTATTTGATATTAGAATGGCTACTCCAGTTTGTTTCTTGGGACCATTTGCTTGTAAGATTTTTTACTTACATCCTTTTACTCTGAGGTAATGTTTCTTTTACACAGAGGTGCATTTCCTGTATGCAGCAAAATTCTGTGTTGTATTTATGTATCCAGTCTGATAGTCTATGTCTTTTTATTGGAGAATTGAGTCCATTGATATTAAGAAATATTAAACAATAATGAATGTTGTTACCTGTTATTTTTGATATTGTTGGTGGAGTTATGTTTGTGTAACAATCTTCTTTTAGGGTTGTTGGAAGATTACTTTCTTGCTTTTTCTAGGTTGTAGTTTCCCTACTTGTGTTGGTGTTTTCCACCAACTATCCTTTGAAGTGTTGGATTTGTGTAAATTTGACTTTTTCATGGAATATTTTGGTTTCTCCATCAATATAGATTGAGAGTTTTGCTGGGTATAGTAGTCTGGGCTAGCATTTGTATTCTCTTCGGATCTGTATGATATCTGTCCAGGATCTTCTGGCTTTTATAGTCTCTGGTGAGAAGTCTGGTGTAATTCTTATAGGTTGTTCTTTATATGTTAGTTTACCTTTTTCCGTTACTGCTTTTAGTATTTTTTCTTTGTTTTGTACATTTGATGTTTTGATTATTATGTGGGGGGAGGTATTTTTTTTTTTTTTTGGTCTAAAGTATTTGGAGTTCTGTAGGCTTCTTGTATATTTATGGACATCTCTTTCTGTAGGTTAGGAAAGTTTTCCTCTATAATTTTGTTAAAGATATTTACTGGACCTTTAAGTTGGGAGTCTTCTCCCTCATATATACCTATTATCCTTAGGTTTGGCCTTCTCATTGTGTCCTGGATTTCCTGTATGTTTTGGGTTTGTAGCTTTTTGCATTTTGCATTTTCTTTGACAGTTGTGTCAATGCTTTCCATGGTATCTTCTGCACATGAGATTCTTTCTTCTATCTTTTGTATTCTGTTGGTGATACTAGTGTCTATGACTCCTGATCTTTTTTTTAGGTTTTCTATCTCCAGGGTAGTCTCCCTTTGTGATTTCTTTACTGTTTCTACTTCCATTTTTAGATCTTGGATGGTTTTGTTTGATTCCTTCTACTGTCTGAATATTTTTTCTTGCAAATCCTTAAGGGATTTTTGTGTTTCCTCTTTAAGGGCTTCTATCTGTCTACCTGTGTCCTCCTTAAGTTCTTTGAGAGTGTTATTTATGTCCTTCTTAAAATCCTCTATCATCATCATGAGAAGGTATTTTAATTCTGAATCCTGCTTTTCTGGTGTGATGGGGTGTTCAGGGCTTGCTATAATGGGGGAACTGGGTTCTGATGTTGCCATGTGACTTTGGATTCTTTTGCTTACGTTCTTGAGCTTGCATTTTGCCATCTGGTTAACTCTGGTACTCCCTATACTTTCTGTCTCTGACTGAAGCCTCCTTTCCAGTTATCTTGCTTGTGTCTGATCTCCTCAGTGTCCCGATATCTCTGTGATCTTCTCCAGCTGCTCTGAATACAGTGGTACCTCTAGGATGACTCAGAATATGGTGTTTCCTAGGTAGCAGTCCAGCTAGGTATCCACTGTTCTGGGTGCAATGTTTCTTCTAGGATGTCTCAGGCTAATGTGCCCACTGCTCTGAGTGCAGTGGCTCCTCTATTATGTCTCGGGATATGTTGTCTGTAGTTCTGAGCTCCTTTGTTCCTCTGCTGCTCTGGGTTCAGTGGTACCTCTGCCAATCTGTGTTCAGTGGACCCTCTAGAATGTCTACTGCTCTGGGTTCTGTTCAACCTCTAGGGTGGGTCAGGAGGAATCCAGTGTCCCCAGGAGCAAACTGGGCAAGGGTCTGCTTCAGGCCTCAGGTCCGGGAGAGGGTAAATTGGTGTTCTTATCACCTCACTGAATTCCTGCCTGTCTACAAAAAGTAGTCTGTTCAGGTTCCATATCCACAATATAGTCAGTCACAAGTAAGTTCACCACCATTGATACTTGGGCATCTCCTTTATCTCAGGTCGCTTTCTCATCCTGGAGATGTTCCCCCATTCTTCATCCTCACCAATTGCAGATTTCCATTCATTTTAAGGGGTATCTAGCCATCTCTCTTGTTATTCCCCCACACCTGATCCTGAAGCTCACATCCCCTCTCCATCCTTGCTCCTGCCCAGTTCCCATCCTCCATCTGTCTCTTATAACTATTGTATTCCTCTTTCCAAGTGAGATTCAAGTTTCTTCCTTGGGTTTTCCTTCTGGTTTAGGTTTGTTGTATTTGTGGATTGTAACATGGAATCTGTATATTTTGGCTAACATCCATGTATAAGTGAGTACATATAATGCAAGTTCTTTTTGGACTGGGTAATCTCAATCTGAATGATATTCTCAAGTTCAATACATTTGCCTGCAAAATTCCTGATGTCTTGGTTTTTAGTTGAATAGTAATCCATTATTTTGATGTACCACGTTTTCTTTATCCATCTTTCAGTTGAGGGACATGTAGGTTATTATCAGTTTCTGGCTAATATGAAAAGAACCACTATGAATATAGTTGAGCAAGTATCTTTGTGGATGGTGGAGCATCTTTTGTGTATATGCCCAGGAGTGTTATGGCTGGTTCTAAAGGTAGAACTATTCTTAGTTTTCTTAGAAACTGCCAAAATGATTTTCAAATTTGTTTTGCACGTTTATACTACCACTAACGATGAAGTTTTTCCCTTGCTTCACGTCTTTGCCAGCATGTGCTATCTCTTGAGTTTTTAATTTTAGCTATTCTGATGGGTATCAGATGAAATCTCATAGTTCTTTTGATTTGTATTTTCCTGATGACTAACGACTTTGAACATTCATTTAACTGTATTTTGGTCACTCAAGATTACTCTGTTGAGAATTTTTTGTTTATTTTGTACCATATTTTTAATTGGGTTAACTGAGATGTTGATGTGTAATTTCTTGAGATATTTATAAATTTTGGATACTAGCCTTCTGTCAGATAATAGGTGGTGAAGATCCTTTCCCAAACTGTGAGCTGCCAATTTATTCTTTGCCTTAGAGAAGTTTGTAGTTTCATGAGGTACCATTTATCATTTGTTTATTTGGGAGCCTGAACCATAGGTATGCTGTTCAGAAAGCCCTTTACCAATGAACTCAAGGGTATTTTCCACTTTCTCTTCTAGGAGATATAGTGTATGTACTTTTATGTTGAAGTCCTTGATACACCCAGAGCTGAATTTTGTAGAGAGGTAAATATGGGTCTCTTATTATTCTTCTACATGTAGACATCCAGTTAGACAAGGACTATTTAGTGAAGATGCTTTCATTTTTCCATTGTATGATTTTGACTTCTTTATCAACAATGAAGTGTCCATATGTGTGATGATTTACTTTTGGGACTTCAATACCATTCCATGGATGGTCATGTGTTTTTCTGTATCAATACTATGCAGTTTATATCACTATTACTCTGTAGCACAGCCTGATGTTAGAGATAGTAATTTCTACCACAATTTTTTCTATTATTTAGCATTGTTTTAGGTATCCTGAGTGTTTTGTTTTTCCATATGAAGTTGAGAATTAGTATTTCAAGGTCTATAAATAATTGTTTTGGAACTTTGATGGGGATTACATTAAATCTGTAGTTTGTTTTTGTTAGGATGGCCATTTTCACTGTTTGAATCTTACCTGTTCATGAGCATGAAAGATCTTTCCATCTTCTGATATCCTGTTCAGTTTCTTTCTTCAGACACTTGAAGTTCTTGTCATACAGACCTTTTAGTGACTGGGTTAGGGCTACACAAAGATATTTTAGAATATTTGTTCCTCTTGTAAAAAGTGTTCTTTCCCTAATTTCATTCTTGGCCTGATTGTCACTTGTACAAAGAAGGGCTACTTATTTCTTTGAGTTAATTTTGTATCCTGCCACTTTCTTGTAAATTTTTATTGCTCCTTCCTGGAGCAATAATTCTTCACAGAATTAGGAGCAACCTCTCTCACTGAGATCAGACAAGGCATTCCTCTGTTACACACATGCTAGTGGCCATAGACCATCCCATGTATACTCTTTGGTTCAATGATCAGTTTCTAGGAGCTCTGATGTGTCTGGATGGTTGATACTGGTGTTATTTCTGTGGGTTTGCATTGTCTTAAGCTCCTTCTATCCTACCCCTAACTCATCCATAGGGGTCCCTTACTTCAGTCAAATCATTTGTCGTAATCACCTGCATGTTTCTCAGTCAACTGTTGGTAGTACCTCTCAGAGGACAACCATGCTAGACTCCTATCTGCAAACACAACATGACACCAGAAATAGTATCAGGGTTTGGTGCCTGTGCATAGGACGGATCCTAAATTGGGTCAATCTGCCTCAAGCTGTACTACAGAGCAATAATGATAAAAAAATAATACATGGTTTTTGGAGAAAGACTACAGTTTGCTCAATTGAATAGACTGAAGATCCAGAAATAAACCTGCAACCTATGAATACTTGATCTTTGATAAAGAAGACAAAACTGTACGTTGGAGAAAAGAAAACATCTTCATCAAATGGTGATAGTTTAACTGGTAGTCTGCATGTAGAAAAATTCAAATCAATCCATATTTATCAACACCTTGTCAGAAGCTCAAATCTAAGTAGGTCAAGGACCTCAACATAAAACAAGACATACTAATAGAAGAGAAACTGAGAAACATACCTGAACATACTGGCAGAATAAAAATTTCATGAACAGAACACCAATGGCTCAGGCTCTAAGATGAAAAATTATAAATGGGAACTCAGGAAACTGAAAAGCTTTGGTAAATGACACTGTGATTCCACCTTATACTAATCACAATGTTTAAGATTAAATACTCAGGCAATAGCAGATGCTGGAGAGCATGTAGAGAAAGAGGAAGACTCCTCTATTGCAGGCGGGATTGCAAATTGGTACATCCACTCTGGAAATCAATCTGATGGCTCCTCAGAAAATTGGAAATAGTTTTACCTGAAGACTCAGATATACCACTCTTGGGCTTATACCCAAAATATATTCCACCATACCACAATGACAAGTGTTCCACTATGTTCACAGTAACTTTATCTGTAATAGCCAGAAGCTGGAAATAGCACAGATAATCCTCAAATGTGGAATGGATACAGAAAATGTGGTTCATTTACAAATTGCAATACTATTCAGCTATTAAAAACAAGAATGTCATGAATTTTGAAGGCAAATGGATGGACCTAGAAAATATCATCCTGAGTGAGGTAACAGAGACCTAAAATAACATGAATGGTGTGTTCTCACTGATAAGTGAATATTAGCCCAGAAATACAGAATACCCATTATGCAATTCACAGACCATATGATGTTTAATATGATGGAGGGCTCAAGTAAGGATGCTTCAATCCCATTTGGAAAATTTGACTATATTTGAATAGTCATGGGAGGCAGAGTATGGGAGAGGCCTGGGTGGGATAGGGAGAGGTGGAAGTAAGAATGGGGTCAGGTATCAGGGGTGACAAGAAAGAAGTTCAGAGGGCCAGGATAATGAATAAAAACTGGCAGCTGTGTGGGTCCAGATGGGTAGAAACTCTTAAAACTCTCAGAGACCTGGGATTTGAGATATTCCCAGGAATCAGTGAGGAGGACATTTGCTGAAATGCTCAACAGCGGAGAGATGGAACCTGAAGAGACTCCTGTAAATACACAGGGCCCCTAATGGAGTATTGAATCCAGCCATTTACCTAAAAAAGAATTGACCAAGAATTATTCCTATCTAAAAGAAATGCAGAGATAAAAATTGAGAAGAGATTAAAGGAAAGTCATCAAGCTACAGTGTTCCTTCTGTTTCTATTTTGTGGACAAATTTGAAGATTATTGATATAAGGTCTTCCTTGAAAGTCTGATAGAGTTCTGCACTAAAACCACCTAGCCCTGGCCTTTTCTTGATTGGGAGAATTTTAATAAATATGTCTATTTCTTTAGGGGTTATGGGGAAATTTAAGTAGTTTACCTAATCTTGATTTAATTTTGGCAAGTGGTATCTGGCTTGAAAATTGTCCATTTTGTTACCATTTCAAAATTTTGTGTAGTACAGGCTTTTGAATAAGATCTAACAATTTGTTGATTTCCATTAGTGTCAGTTGTTATATCTCCCTAATTATTTATGGTTTTGTGTGATGCCTCTTGTTTTCTTGGTAAGTTTGCTAAGGGTTTGTTTATCTTGTTGTTTTGCTCAACAAAACTGGGTCTTGGTTTATTTAATTTCTTGTATTGTTTCCTATGTGATTGATTTCAGCCTTGAATTTGATTATTTCCTGGCTTGCATGATTTTTTTCCCTTGTGTACTTTTAAATTATTGTTACGAGAACTTTCTAATTTTTTTTTTATATTTTATTTTTTTCGAGGGGAGGGGAGAAACTTAGTGCTATGATCTTTCCACTAAGCACTGCTTTCCTGGTGTCCCATAAATTTAGTATGTTGTGCCTTCATTTTTATTGAATTATAGAAAGCCTTCAATTTTTTTCCTTCTTTCTTCTTTGACACAGAGATTATTGAGTAGAGAATTGTTTGATTTCCATAAGTGTGTAGACTTCCCAGTGTTTCTGATTTAGTTGAAGTCAAGCTTTCAACCATGGTGGTCTGCCAAGATACAAGGTGTTATTTCCATTTACATGTATCTGTTGAGGATTGCTTTGTGACCAGTTATACAATCGTTTTTTGGAGAAGCATTCATGAGGTGCTGAGAAGAAAGTATATTCTTTCCAATTATGAGAAATATTCTATAAATATCTGTTAGGTCAACTTGATTTATAATGTTTGTTAGTTTCATTATTTCTCTGTTCAATTTTTGCCTGGATGACCTGTCAATTGATGAGAATGGGGTGTTTAGGTCTCCCACTATTAATGTGAGTGGTTTGATGTGCAATTTAAGCTTTAGCAATGTTTCTTTTACAAATATGATTGTCCTCATGTTTGGGGAATAGGTGTCCAGAATTGGTTGTATGTAGATGATTCCTCTGATGAATATGAAGGGTTCTTCTCTGTCTTTTTGATTAATTTTGATTGAAAGTCTATTTTTTGATATTATAATGGCTACTCCAGTTTGCTTATTTTGTCTATTTGCTTGGAAAATATTTTTCCAGCTCTTTGTTCTGAGGTAATGTCTATTTTTATGACTGTAGTGTGTTTCTTGTTTACTGCAGAATTATGGATTCTGTTTTTGCAACCATTTTGTTAGCCTGTGTCTTTTTATTTGGTGAATTGAGTCCATTGCTGTTGGGAGATATTAATGACCAGTGATTGTTATTTCCTTCTTTTGATATTGGTGATGTATGTGTATTTTCCTTTTTTTTTTGTTTTTTTGTCTGTTTATAGAATTACTTATTTCCTGTGTATTTTGAGGATTTAATTCTCCTTCTTGGGGATTTAATTATCCTTCTTGTATTGAAGATTTCCTTCTTGTGGGCAGCCAACAGAAGGCGACTATCATCCTTGCAGCCATCTTGAGTCATATTCCCTGATAAGATCCTTGTTTTCTACAACCTACAACAACTGAGTATACTCTGATAACATATTGTTTTATATACCCGGGATTTTCCCTTGGGTGTGTGTGACTTAAAGGCATGACTTAAAGGTGTGACTTGAGAAGTCAGACATAAAATGCGAGAGAGCAGACAGAAGAAGGAGGCTGGAAACTTGGAACTTGGAGACACTAGGGACTAGGAACTAGAGACTTGGGACTTGGACTAGAAACAAGGGACTTGGAAAAAGAGAAGAAGAGAGACTTGAGAATAAACGGAACTGAATCACACTCTGTCTGCTCTCCATTCGTCGTGTCTGCCCTCATTCTCTCTTGCTGAACCCTGACCCACGGACCTGAGCAGCAGTAGGAGCCAGGAAAATTTAGCCCCCAAAGCTTGGGGCAGTATGGGCTCTAACAATTTTGGCCCCCAAGCTTTTGGCAGTGCCGGTTCCAACATTTGGCAGAGTGGTCCTCAACACCTTATAATATTTTCTATAGGGATGAACTTGTGTTTAGATAGTGTTTGAATTTGTGTTTGCCTTGAAATAGCTTGTTTTCTCTATCTATTGTGATTGAGAGTTTTGCTGGATATAGTAGTTTATGTTGGCACCTGTTGTTTGGTTGGAGGTTGCAAGGTCTCTTCAGGATTTTCTATTTTAGTCCAGTCTAATTGTTATTATTCTATAAGCTACTTGTATGTTTATAACATCTCTTTCTTTAGGTTGGGAAAGGTTTTTTTTTTGAATATTTTCTGTGCCTTGGAACTGGACCTTATTCTATCACAATTATTGTTTGATTAGGCCTTTTCATGATATCACATATTTCCTGGAATTTTTCTTAGGATATTTTTTTTTTGCATTAACCTTTGTTTTGATGGATGAATTTCTTTCTTTTTAAAATTATCATTCTTTAATCATTTTTTTTTACACTCCAGTCTTTATTCCCTTCCCAGCCCACCCTCTGATCCTAGATCCTCTCTGTAAGCATTGGAGGCTGGATCCCAATTTGTGCCTGTTCTTGGACGTTCTTTCCCTCGGGTTCTCCTCCATTTTTGTCCCTGTAGTTTTTTTAGACAAGAACAAGTTAGAGTCAGAGTTTTTGACTGTGAGATGGCAACCTCATCCCTCCTTCTGATGTCCTGTCTTTCTACTGGTAATGGACAAGTTCCCTCTCCCAATTATAGAGCATTTCACCTAAGGTCCTTTTCTTTGAGTTCTAAGAGAATCTCACCTCCTAAATCTCTGCTACATTCTAGTGGTCCCTCCTGCCTCTTATCTCCCCAGGTTGCCTATTTCAATTCTTTCTGCTGACTCTCAGGGCTTCTGTTATTTATCTGTTTGTTTATTTATTTATTCATTCATTTATCTATTTTTAGTTAATATACACTTATTAGTGAGTACATACCATGCTAGTCTTTTGGGGTCTGAGTTACCTCACTCAGGATGATATTTTCTAATTCCATCTATTTCCCTGCTAAACTTAGGATGTCCTTGTTCTTAAGAGCTGTGTAGTATTTTATTGTATAAATTACCACAATTTCTGTATCCTTTCCTCTCTTGTGGGACATCTATGTTGTTTCTAGCTTCTGGCTACCACAAATAAATTTACTATAAGCATAGTGGAACATGTGCCCCTCTGTCATCTAGGGCACCTTTTTGGTATTGCCTAAGACTCGTATAGCTGTGTCTTAAGGTAGGTCTGTTTCCAAGTTTGTGACGAACTGAGTATTGATTTTCACAGTGGTTGTTAACAATCTCATCAGCAATGGAGGAGTGATCCTCTCTCTCTGCACATCCTTATCAATGTGTGCTTTCACCTGAGTTCTTGATGCTAGCCATTCTGATTGGTGTAAGGAGAAATATCAGATTCATTTTTGATTTTCATTTCCCTGATCACTAAGAAATTTGAACATTTCTTTGATTGCTTCTCATACATTCAAGATCACTCTGTTGTGAATTCTCTGTTTAGTTCTATACCACATTTTTTGATTGGGTTGTTTGGTTTCATGGTGGTTGGCTTCTTGAGTTCTTTATATATTTTGGACAAAAGCCCTCTATTTGATGTGGGGTTAGTGAAGATTTCTTTCTCAATCTGTAGGTTCCTTATGTGTCCTATTTATTATGTTCTTTGCCTTACAGAAACTTTTCAGTTTCATGAGTTCCCATTTATCAATCCTTGATCTTAGAGCATGAGTCCTTGAAGTTCTGGTTAGAATATTTCCCCTCATGCCAATGAGTTCGAGGATCTTTCCCATTTTCTCTACTACTAGATTTGGCGTATCAGGTTTTATTTTGAGTTCTTTGACCCACTTGGATGTGAGCTTTGTGCAAGCTGCCAAATAAGGGTGTATTTTCATTTTTCTACATACCACTGCCAGCACCATTTGTTGAAGATATTTTCTTTTGTCTGTTGTATATTTTTGCCTTCTTTGTCAAAGATCAAGTGTTTATTTTCTGAATGTTCATTTCTCTTCTGTTGATCTCTTTTTGTCTCTTTTTCAATATCATGCAGTTTTTATCACTATTGCTCTGTAGTATACTACAGAATGGTCAGGAATGGTGATTTCCTCAGATTTATTGTTAAGAATTGTTTTTGCTATTCTAGATTTTTTGTTTGGTTGGTTGCTTGGTTTGGGTTTGTTGTTGCTGTTGTTTGTTTGTTTGTTTTGTTTTGCTTTTCCAGATGAATTTGAGAAGTGCTCTTTCCATGTCTTTGAAAAATTGTGTTTAAATTTTGATGAAGATTGCAGTGAATCTGTAGATTGCTTTTGGTAGCATGGCCATTTTTAGTATGTTAATTCTACCAATCCATGAACATGGCATATCTTCCCATTTTCTGAGTTCTTCAATTTATTTCTCAAGACACTTGAAGTTCTTGTCATACAGATCTTCCAGTTATCTGGCTTGAGTTGCCCCAACATACTTTATATTATTTGTGAATATTGTGAATGGAGTTGTTTCCCTAATTTGTTTCTCAGCCTGTTTATCATTTGTATAAAAATGATAAACATTTGTATAATGTATAAAAATTCATAAAATGTATAAAAATTTGTATAAAAATCAGAAAGCTTCTGGTTTATTTTAGATAATTTTATATCCAGCCACTTTGCTGAAGTTGTTTATCAGCTGTAGTAGTTCTCTGGTAGAGTTTTAAGGATTGATTATGTATACTATAATGTCATCTGCAAGTAGTGATACTTTGACTTGTTCTTTGCCAATTTGTATTTCCTTGATCTCCTTTTGTTGTAGTATTGCTCTAGCTAAAATTTTGAGTACTATATTGAATAAATATGGAAAGAGTGGGCATCCTTGTCTTGTACTTGATTTTAGCAGGATTCCTTCAAGTATCTATTTAATTTGACATTGGCTGTTGGTTTGCTGTATATTGCTTTCATTATGTTTAGGTATGGGGCTTGAATTCCTTCTCTCTCCAATATTTTTTCATGAAGGAATGTTGTATTTTGTCAAAAGCTTTTTTAGCCTCTAATGAGATGATCATACTTTTTTTTCCTTTGAGTTTGTTTATATAGTGGATTGCATTAATGGGTTTTGTATTTTGTACCAACCTTACATCCTTGGGATGAAGCCTACTTGATCATGGTGAATGATGTTTTTGAAATGTTCTTCAATTTGGTTTGTGAGAATTTTATTGAGCATTCTTACATTCATATTTAGAGACAAAAATGTTCTAAAGTTCTCTTTTTCTGTTGGGTCCTTGTGTGGTTTAGGTATCAGAATAATTGTGGCTTCCTAGAATGATTTAGAGAAAGTTTCTTGTGTTTCTATTTTATGGACTAGTTTAAAAAATATTGGTAGTTTTTGAATGTTCTATGCTTGAGATTCTCTCTTCTATCTTTTGTATTTGGTTGCTGTTTGCATCTATTGTTACTGTGTTCTCTGTTTTCCATCTCCAGGTTTTCCTCAGTTTGGATTTTCTTTATTTCTTCTATTTTCATTTTCCAGTCTTTCACGTTTTTTTTCACCTGTTTAATTGTATTTTTCTTAATGTTTAAGGAACTGATTTTGTCCTCTTTAAAGACATTTTTCCCTTTGGTTATATTTCCCTGTATTTCTTTAAAGGATTTATTAGTTTCCTGTTTAAAGGCTTCTTTATAAGATTGGATTTTGTAGGTAACTGTGGCTGGAGAAACAGGCTTCCTTGTGCCAGGTTGTGGATAGTTGACGGGAAACACTCTGGGTTGCTCCAGCGGGAAGTTAGGCAGGCACAGCTACTGTAGCTCCATGTTTCCTCACGGTACAGGTGCAGCCCCAATGACAAGAGAAAGTCCATGGGTTTTTACAGGCTTTAATGTCATGGTGGATGGTGGATGGATCTGGATGCACCCCCCCCAAACAAAAAAAAAAACAAAAAACCCAGGGAAGACCTGAGTTAAATAGGGAGGGAGAGAGGAGGGAGGGGCTGGGGAAGAATGCTTAATTGGCTCCACCCTCTGGCCTTCAGTTACCTCATTAGTATGTAAATCTTTTTAGGGCCTGAGGCATGTTTCTCATGACTCTTGGCCATAGACCACTCTGTGGGAGTGGTTGTTGAAGCTAAATGAAAAGAACCAGGGCCAGGGAACAGAGTTGAATTTCTGCTGTCCAGTGTCCAGTAAGGTTCCCTGGTTCCAAGCTCATTCTCAACCAAGCACTCAGTTGTTTCTCACAGCCCACTGCCCAATGGGATTTAAATTTATTTATTTATTTATTTATTTATTTATTTATTTATTTATTTATTTATTTATTTTTTTGGATATCCACAGCTTGCTCTAGTTGGGTAGCTGTTCTTTGGAGGTATAGTGTTGCACTGGCTCTTGTTTATTAAGTTCTTTCAAGAGCATTTATCCTTGTGGATGGCTTTGGTCCTTGAATGTTCTTGTTGTAGTAGGCATTGGGAGAGAGGTGAACCTTGAAGTTCCTGGTGGGGCAGACCTTTGATGGGTATCCTTCAGTTCTTTGCTTCTGGATCTGCTATTTTGTATAGTTCAAGAGCCTTAGGTAAGAAGAAGGTTGTCAGAGAGTTGGCAGGAGAATGGAGGTCTCTTTCTGATATTGGGCTGCACAGGACAACTTGGCCTGGCCCAAGGTGCTTAGAGTGTAGGGTAAACTGGTTGGGGGAAGGGAAGCTTACTTATGTGGTTCAGGAGTCTCAGGCATGATGGAAATGGGAAGAAAGGTAGCAGGAGAATAGAGGTCCTCCTCAGATAGTAGGCTGCTCAAAGCAGCTTGGCTTGACTCAGAAGGCCCAAGGAGGAGAAAAGATGAGTGGGGGAAGGGAAACTAACCTGTATAGTTCAGGAGTCTGTTGAAAGTGGAAGAGATATGGCAGGAGAATGCAGGTCTCCCTGGGATAGGAGGCTGCTCAGGGAAATTTGGCTTGGCCCAGAGGGCTAAGACAGCAGGGTAAATGGGCAGAGAAAATAAAGCTTGCCTGTGTGTTTCAGGAGTCTGATGAAGGTAGATGAGAGATGGAAGGAGAGTGGAAGTTCCCTTGTGGCAGCAGTTTGCATTTTAATCTTAATGTGTTTCTACAAGTGATCTTTGTAAACATAGAAAATAATACTGTTTTGTCTGAGAAGGAAGTAATAATGTTCTCACATCTGAAGTATTTGTGTCTTGTAGCTCTTGAGCACCTCTAAACATAGGTTTAAAAATAATTGTCTGATATACAATAATGGTTACCCATACAAATTAATATTTTATTAGAGATAATTATTATATAATAACATAGCAATACTCTGCTATTCAGAACAACTAAAACCACAAAGTAATACAGACAGAAAAAAAACCAAAGTTTTTTATTTAAATGTCTTCCAATCTAAGGCTGATTTTAAGACATAAAATGTCTTTGTAGCTCTGTCTCTGAAGTACTCTTTAGAAGGTAATGAAAGCACAGAAATACATAAAATACATACATATTGTACACATGAATGTAGAGTCACTTTTCATTTTACACTGTGGTGTTGAACTTTTGCTGACAGATTTCAGAAAAATAGATTCAGTTCAAAATTCATGTTTTTTTTTAATTTAATGAAGTATTATTGAACAAATCATTTAAATTTCTCATAATTTAGTTTTCCTTCCTATAAGATTAAGACTCTAATGAACAGGAAAAATACATTTATTTAGCATTTGATTTCTATCATGTACTTAGAATTTACTATTTGTGCTTATTAATAAATGAAAATATGTAAAAGCTTTAAACTGCTTTTGAGTTTTAACATAGTTCACATTTAATAACTAATGAGTATATTATGAATTTATTTATGTGAGAATGCAGATCTACTTGGCTTAATGATTTTTTGGATTTTAGAGCATTTATTTATCATAAATCATTCAATAGAAATATTTCTGATGGAGAGTTTAGTTGTTAATAACATTTTTTATCATAATTTCATATGCTTTAACTATAAGAATCTTTCTTCAAACATTTCATTGTAAATTGAGAATATTTTGTAAGTTATATTTCCATAGACTCTTCTTGTTATTTCTGAGATACTACCAAACTGTCATTTTATTCCAAAGGAGAATTAAACACTGGTTAAGAGAAAATAAGTGTTCTCATTTTCCCTAGCTGTTCTGAAAGCAGAAAGATGTTTCTTCTCCAATTTTCCTTGTGAAGCCTTTGTCTCAGCAGTAATGTTTTCAGTGGATAGAGAAGACAGTCTTTGAAATAGAGTTCATTGATTTCTATTTCATCTAAAGTAATATACCCTATTCTGGGGCATATATATTATCCTTTCTAATGTATGATTCTCTTAAGTGAAAAGTGTCACACTGAAATCAGAAATGTTACAAGATCTGATAGAGTAAATGGTGAGTGAGGGAGGCAGAAAACAATTTCCTTTTATGACCTCAACAACTTCAATTGGTACTCAATTTAAAAATAGAGCAACTCCTGAACAAAACCCTTAAGGGATTTTACACTTATATTGTTATAAAGATTATGGAAAAAAATGGGTTTGTCTTATTTTAACTCAGTATAAAAAAAAAAAAGAAAGAAAGAAAGAAAGAAAGAGAGAAAGAAAAGTAAGTAATTTATCAATGTTTTATCCATCTTTCTTACATGGATACTAAAGCATATTAACTGAAAACCAAAGTAAAAATACATTGGTAGCTCTTTTAGAAAGATGTGTAATTAATTATTAATCAATGTGATTTAAAGACCTAAGAGACAAAATCATTGGTCTGATGACATTATGATCACTCACCAAGATGAAAGATCAAAAATAATGATAGATTTCTAATATTCTAGAAGAAAATAAATTTATTTAGTATGCTACCTAAACCAGATTTTTTTTAAATAAGCACTTTACTCAGTTAGAAAAATATACTGGTAATTACTTTTTAGAATAGTAACTTTAATATGCATATTTAAAAATCATTGGACAAGAGAAGGATTATATTTTCTTTCAGGTAAAATTGCTTATAACATATTTAATTTTTCTATCATTTTAAGATGGCAGGAAAATGGAAATGGCTACTGATATCAATGAATTCATTAATTAGGGTAATATGACATATCCCTGTATTCCAAGAGTTTAGTAGGTTAAGATAAGAGAACTGTGTTGGCTTGCAACCAACCAGAGATAAAATTACATGTTGTCATAACATTTAAATAAAACAATCAAAATGATTATGAAATAAATTGTTTTCATCCCAAATCAGAAAATGTAACTCACAATGTTTTATAATTTGAGAAACTATTAAGCATATTGTAGAGTTTAAAACATAAAATCATTCAAAAGAATAATGTTTCTTTTATAAAAATTATTATATATAATAAAAATTATATATCAGTTAAGAAATTTTAAATTACTTTGTTTCATTTTTGAGATTTTTATAATTTAAACATTTTCTACTTCAACTTTCTTTCACCAAAAACCTCTTTGTTTTTTTTATAAATTAATGGTCTCTTTCTCTTTAGTTATATAAGTATATTCTTATTCCTAAATGCATCAGTACAACCTGCTCAGTCTCTCTAATCTTCAATGTAAGTATGTCTTTTAGGGTTATTGCATAATTAACTAATTAGTATGCTCTTCTCAGGAAATACTTTTTTGCCTCATCCCTGCATTTCTCCTGGGGTTGTTAATTCATGAGTTGGAGGAGAACTTAAAATTGAAACTTCATTAAACTAGCACAATCATTAACTAGATTACATTCTAAATATTTGTTCTTATACCCACAAATAGCATTAAATTTACTTATTAAAAACTTTAAATAAAGATACTACACATGACATTAAAACGATAGAGCGGGTAACTAGAATATAGAATACTTTGGAAAGTTAAACATTAATAAAAAAAAAACCCTTTTGCTTGTTTAACAATTTATGGAAATCATATGAAGATTATGAAATAAAAATATAAATTAAAATACAATAAAATTTAAAGATATATGATATTGGCAAAATAAAGTATACTGACCCGTGATGACAATCACCCTCTCTTCTGACAATCCAACATCACATTTTGTCTAAAGTACAAGAAAACCACAGAACAAATATATTGAAGCCACTATAGTTGGTGTGAGACCACAGCACAGAAATTTAGAATGAAAAGGAATCTTTCAAGAATCCTTGGAAATGGTAAAACAACAAAGAAAGACACTTCAAAGGCAAACATATATTGCTGAAAGAAAGGATCTTATTAGAAATTTACATGTAAAATATATCTTATTGTGACCTTACCATGAGTACAGTATAGAATTTTAATTCTGTCCTCTTATATTCCTACCAATGGCTCTGAATCTAGAAATTAGGCCTCTTTAATAAGAAAACACCAAAATAAGATAGGGAATTTCACTTGATATCTGCGTGTCTTCTTACTGTCCTTCATTTCACACATAACGGCTACTATTATTGTACTGAGGAAAACAAAATACATTTCAGGATTTTGTTTAGGGTTTCTTGGTTTCTATGATGAGTTGCAAACAGGAATCTTCCACTGTACTTTTCACACAGTATTGCATCAGTTTAGGAAATATGTACAAGGTAGCAAAATAATTGCACAGGTACATTTACTTTTAAGAGATACAGTGTCAACCAAAAGATATGTTATTTTTTTTTCTTTGAAACTTAAGTTCTGATGTGAAGAAAATACAAACAAAAGAAAGGAAGAAAAAAATATCAGACATGATCAATAAATTGTTAGTAAATAACAGAGAATATGATTTACTGGTGACTGCTAACATTTTATTCTTTAGGAAGAGTCTACTATTGTATCAGGAAGTTTGACAGAAAAATATGAAACTGCTTAAAAATTCTAAAACAGTCATTCTTTTTAGTTTTGTTCCTTTGATGTGTTGACTCATAACTTTCAGCTTTTCATTCTTATGCACATTTTTTAGGGATTCCTTCATTTATTTTTCTTTGTTTTAACCAAAAGGTATGAAACCTGAATAAAATGCTTGCTTGCCAAAACTGAGGGTTAAAGTTTGATCTCTGTAACACATATAAGCCATAAGTTTGGGTATGTTGTGCCTTCACTTTCATTAAACTCTAAAATGTCTTTAATTTCTTTCTTTATTTCTTCCTTGACCAAGTTATCACAGAGTAGAGCATTGTTCAGCTTCCATGTGTATGTGGGTTTTTCATTGTTTTTGTTGTTATTGAATATCATACTTAGTCCATGGCTATCTGATAGGATGTATGGGAATAATTCAGTCATCTTCTATCAGTTAAGGACTGGTTTGTGACCAACTATATAGTCCGTTTTGAAGAAGGCACCCTGAGGTGTTGAGAAGAAGATATATATATTTGTTTTAGGATGAAATGTTCTATAGATATCAGTGAAATCCATTTGGTTCATAACTTCTGTTAGTTTCACTGTGTCTCTGTTTAGTTTCTGTTTCCATGATCTGTCTATTGATAAGAGTGGGGTGTTGAAGTCTCCCACTATTACTGTGTGTGGTGCAGTGTGTGCTTTGAACTATAGTAAAGTTTCTTTTATGCATGTTGGTTCCCTTGCATTTGGAGCATAGATGTTCAGTTTTGTGAATTTGTCTTTGCAGACTTTCTTTTGGTGAAACTGAAGTGTGGTTTCTTATCTTTTTTTGATAATTTTGTTTGAAAGTCAATTTTATTTGATATTAGAATGGCTACTCCAGCCTGCTTCTTAAGACCACTTGCTTGGAAATTTTTTTTTTCAGCCTTTTACTCTGAGGTAGTGTCTGTCTTTGTCATTGAGGTGTGTTTCCTGTATGGAGAAAAATGTTGGGTCCTGTTTACATATATAGTCTGATAGTGTATGTCTTTTAGTGGATAACTGAGTCAATTGAAGTTAAGAAATATTAGGGAAAAGTGACTTTGGCTTCCTGTTATTTTTGTTGTTAGAGGTGGAATTATGTTTTTGTGGCTATCTTTTTCTTGGATTTGTTTGAAGATTACTTTCTTGCTTTTTCTAGGGTGTAGGTTTCCTTCCTTGTGTTGGAGTTTTCCATCAATTATCCTTTGTAAGACTAGATTTGTGGAAAATATTGTGTTAATTTGTTTTTGTCATGAAATATTTTGATTTCTCCATCTATGTTACTTGAGAATTTTGCTGGGTATAGTAGCCTAGGCTGACATTTGTGTACTCTTAGGTCATACCAGGATCTTCTGGCTTTTAGAGTCTCTGATGACCAGTCTGGTGTAATTTTGATAGGTCTGTCTTTACATGTTACTTGACATTTTACCCTTACTGCTTTTAACATTCTTTATTAGTTTTTACATTTGGTGTTTTGATTATTATGTGACAGAAGGAATTTCTTTTCCGGTCTAGTCTTTTTGGCATTTTGTAAGTTTCTTGTATGTTCATGGTGTGGGATGGGGGGGGGGCGGCATCTCTTTCTTTAGGTTAGGGAAGTTTTCTTCTATAATTTTGTTGAAAATATTTAGTGGCCCTTTAAGTAGGAAATCTTTACTCTCTTCTATACCTATTATCCTTAGGTTTGGGTTTCCCATTGTGTCCTAGAATTCCTGGTTATTTTGCATTAGGAGCTTTTTACATTTTGCATTTTCTTTGACTATTGTGTCAGTGTTTTCTATGGTATCTTCTGCACCTGAGATTCTCTCTTTTATTTCTTGTATGCTGTTGGTGATGTTTGCATCTATGACACTTGATCAAGAGGTTTTTTTATCTCAAGAGTTGTTTTTCTTTGTGATTTCTTTATTGTTTATATTTTTATTTTTAGATCCTTTATAATTTTAATTCTTTCACCTGTTTTTGTGTGTGTGTGTGTGTGTGTGTGTGTGTGTGTGTGTGTGTGTGTGTTTGTTTTCCTATAATTCTTTAAGGGATTTTTGTGTTTCCTCTTAAGTTCTCCTACCTATTTACATGTGTTCTCCTGTATTTCTTTAAGGAAGATACTTATGTCCTACTTAAAGTCCTCTATAATCATCATCATGAGATGTGATTTTAAATCTGAATCTTGCTTTTTTTTCAGGGTGTTGGTGTATCCATGATTTCCGAATTAAGAGAACTGGCTATTGATGATTTCAAGTAGCCTTGGTTTCTGTTGCTTAAGTTCTTGGGCTTGCCTCTAACCTTCCTGATATCTATGGTATTATTTGGTCTTGCTGTCTCTGAATGGAGCCTGTCCCTCCCATGAGCCTGTGAGCCTGTGAGCCTGTGAGCCTGTGTTCCTGTATTCTTAGGTGAGTTAGCACTTTTTAGATAAGTTAGAACTGGGACACCAGTTCTCTCCAGGTGGCGTTTGGTTGTGGAGAGCTGTCACAAGTTTAGCTAGGGGTGCTGATGGAAACCTGAAGGATCCTGTCCCTGGATGCTTTGTGGTTCCTGGGCCCTGCGATCTCCTGGCAGGTTCCTCTTTGGTCAGTTCTTGGAGCAAAAGTATTGTTCTCACCTGTGAACTTAGGAGTGACAACACTCCTGGAAGACAAGCTCTTTCTGGGCAGGATTTGTTACTGAGAGCTGTGCCACAGGGTTAACTCTGGAGCACAGATGAAGACTAGAAGGATAGTGTAAATTATATTTTATAACATTAATTGTACTTTGATATAATTGTGTGTATTTAGATTAATAAGTAAGACACTGAAATACCATCATAAGTTTTGGAAGAAAAATGTCAGTAGTACTTGCCACTTTAGGAGAGGGGATTAATCAAGGTTATCCAGAGAAATAACATCAATAGGTTATTTGAAACAATATGCTATAGTAATAAGCTTCTATGAAACCACAATATGATTCTAAGAACTTAAAAATAAGGAAAGCTCATGTAAATTATTCCAACCCAAAATCTCAGAAGAGAAGTAAGAGGTGACTATAATAAATCCCTGAATCTAAAGGACAGAAACAAGGAAATAATTTAGATCTAATTATGGAAATAGAGTGAGGATTCCACATCAGTTTTCTTAGGACCCCAGAGTTGGCATGGTGGGGTTCTCTTGACTTTGATCTTTTGTATTGGGTTGATTCAAATGATAATCAGCTAGTCATTAATCATTTTTAGATTCAGCCTCATAAACATACCTGGAAACCATGTTCTACATTTATTGGACATCTTCTTTTCTTGTCAGTAACAGGGAGTTCATGGCTGACAATATAAGTCCAGCAGAATCACACAGTTGGTAAGGTCATAACCTTGAGATAATAACTTAGTAATTTTAGTTTCAAAAAGTTCTGTAATACCTGACTGCTTTCCAAATACTTATTCTTATTCCCACAACCAAGTATGTTTCTCACTCCTTCATCATCAGTGCTTCTTTTTGGAATAGACAGAAAACATTGAAGAAAATCAAACTTATTTAATGTAGACAACAACTGACTAAGGAACGTCCATCTATAAAGAAATTCCTAAACATACAGGTAGTAGGATATTGCAAAAAAGAAGAGTGAACTATTGGAAGAAACAGAGGAGCAGGGTGTCTCCTGTGGGACAGTGTTTTCCACATTGCACCAGTTTTCATCTCAACAATGTTGAGATTAAAGGTGTCAACAGAGATGAGGAAATTTTACAATGTTTGTGCTGTGCTAAAGAGCTATGTGTAATCAAAGCTTCTGGGAGATGAAATATCAGTGTTCTATAAAAACAAACCTCTGACAACTTATCTCTTTTCAAGTAGTTAGCTCAAACATGTGTACATGAGAGCAACACAAAATAGGTTCAGTAGACTGCATTTTCAAATATGTATACATTAGAAAATAAAGGGCATATATATGTAATTATGTATATATACATATACATGCCTTTTATTATATATATATATATATATATATATATATATATATATATATGTTTTTATACATACACACACACACACACACACACACACACACACATATATATTTTTCATATATATATATATATGAAAAATAGCCATGAATTTGAAGAGGAATAAAAGAATAAAGGAACATTTTAGGGGAGGATAAGGAGAGTGAAAATTAAAAATACATTAAACACATTTGTATTATGGTGCATAACAAATTTTCTTAGTTGTTTTGCAAATTAGGAGCATGAATGTCCAAAGTAGAACATCCAGATAAAAATATTTCTTCAACAAGCTTCTCAAGTGTCTTGAAAAATGCAAATTATGTGAAATCAACATTGTTAGTCATAATTACATTATATTCCATAATTTTCTATATGTGAACAAGTTACAGCAAACACAGGTATTACAAAATTATTTTCTGTGGAACATAAGATGTAAATTTTCAAATTTAAAGCTAATTTTATTAACAACATTTATAATTGGCTATAATATGTACAAAGAGAATTTAATACTTTGAAATTCCCTAATATATATAACAGAGTAAAAATAAGTTCAGAGATAAACCTGAGAATCTTAATTATGTAACACCTCAGTGTTATTTGGAAATAAAATAACACTTTAAGCTTCCTGATAGAAGACTGCTGGGAATTATGGGTTAGGGATCAACAGGTTAAGGCTGAGCATTTGGAGGGCGTCTTCTTAAAGATTATGAGAATTGAGAATCTGTGACCTAATTAATAATTCTTTCAAGTATTTACTGATTTTGTTTTTAATGCTGACTAAGAAGGACTTCTTTTATGTTGTGATATATGCTAAAAAAATCAAGATTCCCTTTGTGATTAAACACAGCTCAATTCTCAGCTTACACTCTTTCCCACTGATGATAAATATAAACTGCTCTTTTTTAACACTAGAGATTTACTCACTGCTCTGTCTACTTTATGTCTATCTGTCCCGTAATACACAAATATTTTGTGATGAACATGTTACTGAGAACTCACCATTATATTGAAAACTCAGTTCATAGTAGCCCCATATGGGTTTGTGAAATATTAATTCTGGAATCTGGTATGCCATTAATATGAATGGTATGCTGTGTAAAACAAAGATGTGTGGAAGAGAACATATATAAAGTATCGTTAAAACCCACTACTTATAATCAATAAAAAGACTGAGGTGATGTCTTCACTAGCAAATTTAATAGACAACAATAAAATATCCTTTTTTGTGCTTTTTTTAATATTTTATTTACATTTCAGATGCTATCCTCTTTCCCCATTTCCCCTCCCTAGAGGAAACCCCTGTCCCATGCCCCCTTCCCCCTTTTCCCTTTTGCTTTTATATAACAATTTTTCTTTAATGTCAGTTAAAGGCTTTATAAGTTTGGTAATGCTCAATCAGAAATGTAACCCAATACCCTAACTAGATATATAAACTGTCTTTGACTGGTGGAGACACGTGAACATCTGCCTCCATGCCCCACTCTCTCTTTCTCTCTCTTTCTCTCTCTCATCACCTTGCTTCTCCTTTCCTTCAGCTTCTCCTCTCCTTACTCCATCTCTTCCTCTTGGTGCTCCTTTCTCCTTAGCTCCTCCTACATATCATCATTCTTGTTAAAATAACACTTTTCTCTCAAAATACAATTAGAGCGTAATTACAATAAAATATTCTTAATGATATTAAGAAGAATAGTGAAAGAGCGCTACAGAGACCAATGTCCTGTACATTTTTGTACATTGCATGTATGTATTCAGAATTCCTATAATCTTATAGATAACTGAATGACAAATATAAAGAAAAATGATGTTTTTAAGTTGAAAAGTTCAAATTTTAATAGTTGGAAGATTTATGAAAACAAACAAGAAACAGAAGGACTGTCTTATTGTACAAAATTCTTGGATAGATTCTAAAGACATAAATTTTAAAATTTCCATTTCTAGTGAAGAATTTCTCCAGTAGAAATAAAATATCTTTGAAAGAAAATTGAATATTTGGATATCTATTCTATATGGATCCTTTGCTCAGCTTACTCACTTACAAATGTGTTGCCTTTACAGTAGTAGCAATAGGCATGTGGATAGCTACTCAGTTGTACAGAACACACACACTCACAAGTCTGTTTTTCTTGACCAGTAATAAATAAGAAATGTTCTCTATGTGTAAACAAAATTCAGCGCAAGAGAAAGGGCATGGTACAAGAAGCAAATAGACTTCTGAGAATTTTTACATACATGGTCTTCTAGTTGACTTCTAAACCAAATTTCTGCCGCTACATGTAATTTGTTATCTTCTTTAGTGATGAAATGTATATTCATAATCTCTTCTACTGACTTAAATAGCTTTCAATGCATTCAAGTTGTTATTCTTCTATTTTTCATTGGTTCTTGATACTTTTCAACACTGTGTAATTGTGATAGACATTGGCCTGGTTTGACTTGGTGAATCAGGCCCTGGCTTGACTTTGGGAACAGATTGTGAGGCAGGCAGTATTCCTCTCTGTGTTTAGGCATGCTTTTTTCTACAGAAACTGTTTCCTTATTTTAAAATTGTTTTGCTTATTTCTAGATTTATTTGCATTTGAGAGAGAGGTAATTACTACTCTATGAATTTGTAGGACAACAAACAACTCATAGTAGTGATTTCTGTCTTTCAAGTATGTGGGTTCTTAGACATCACACAGTGGTTGTCAGGCTTAGTAGCAAGCATTTTTATGTACTGAGCCATCTTACATTCTGTAAATACACTGTTGCTTAGAGAGAACATGTCAGCTTTAATGACTTTGACATATTCCTCTGTGATAAATTGGTTTTAGTTCATTCTGACTTTTACTTAAGGCCAAATGGGCCCTTGAATTCAAGATATAACTGAATTCAAAATGTGTTTTCAACCTGTTATATACTTTCACTTTTTTTCGGCCTTGGTTTACATTATTTTCCTTTGATGTACCTTACTATGGGAAGTATATAAGTAACATATATTTTTATTGATATGCAAAGTATAGTTTTAAATACACAAATAAAATCCAGCCAAATCCTTGGCTTATAGTTAATTGAATTATATGAATCTACTGTGACATTAAATAGAAAGTAAAATATAATACTTCTGCAAGGTTGGTTAACATTGTTTTTAAAGAAAATTTCTAGAATCACAAAATTAAATGTTTTTTTTTCTCAATGTGGCCAAAATGAACTCACCAATAATCCTTATTATGTATTAAAATACATGAGGCGATAGAGAGTTGGCTCAGGTGTCATGAGTACATGTTCTTACAGAGGATCACGATTTTATTCTCAACACCTACCTGGCACACAACTTTTTATAGGTCTGGTTCCAGAGTATCTGTTTCTCCTGTGTCACCTTCAGTCATTGTACATTGTACATGTGTAAGTGAAATACATACCATTTAAAATCAAAAATTTGAATTAATACTCAAGAGTTCAATATTTCCCAGGAACAAGGTTGGTTTTTCATCACCAAGGTAATGACTGTTGAGTTCAGCAAGTAGAGTCTAAGATCATTTGAATTTGGAGTAGTATGTTTACCAATCCCAGTTCAAAAAATTATAGAGTCAAAACTCTCAGTATAATTGATGGATAAATTAACTAAGGGTAATATTATTTTTCTAAAAGAAGCAAGAACAAGCATTTTTTTTCCTGAATGTGAAGGACTATACACAAAAAATAACATTGTACTCAGGTATATTCTTTAAAATTATATATTGATTTTTGATACTGTTATAAGACTATAAAGGAAAAACAAGAAATAAGGAAAAGGGGGAAGTATTAAAAATTTCACTGTCTTCTGTTAGTGTTTATAATACATTGACAGGATACAGGAGGATAGAGTTTTCAGATGCCTGTGTCTCCATGGAAACAAAGTCCTTCATTTTCTTGTCTGGAAGGAACACTACCCACATCTCAGTGGTATCAAAAACTGCTGCTGGAAATCATTTTATTTTATATTGCTGCAACTTGACTGAGAAAGACAGTCATCAGGTCCTTTTTATTTATGGGCCACCTGGGTGCTTGCTATAAATTTTCTTCCTCAAATATCTTACAAAATAAATGTTTTGGGACATTGAAAAGGCACAAAAGAATGCAATGCATAGATGTATTTATTGTTTTGCTTTTCCTATCTTTTCATCAAAACATAACCATCAATAACAGAAGGCATTAGGGGAAGATAAAAATCCACAGATTATCTTAACATAAACACACACACAGAGACACACAGACACACACACACACACACACACACACACAGAGAGACACGCACACACACACACACACACACACACACACACACACACACCGAAAAATATAAATGATAAGTGTTGACTAAGATATTAATATCTAAATTCAAAGGATTTAATTTTAGTTAGTTATTTCCTGCATAAAACTTACAAGTTTTACCTAATTTCAAAAGACATACAATACATTACCTGATTCCAAACTGAGAGAACATCTCACGATACATTGGGAGCATTTGGTCAGGATTGCAGTAACAAACACAAAGGAAGAATCTCTCATCATGACATTGATCTTACAGTGTCAACCTATGAGTGGAGGTGAAGATGAACTTTGCATAAAATACGTATTTATAGTTTAAAATACAGGCACACATAGATAGAGAGCGGGAAGAGAGGGAAAGAAGATAAAGAGAATAAAGAGACTGTATTCTAAAAAACAGTATTTTAAAAAATGTTTATTTTAACCTTACATTGATGCCTTATACAGAAATTTAGATAAAGAGGTTATATTCTTTATTACTTTCAACCATGATAAAATACCTAGATTTAGGTTGCTATATTCTTTTTGCTTTCTTAGCAACTACAAATAAATTGTTAAATGAATGTTGAGACACTCTGTTTGAAGAAAGCTTTCTTCTAAAAACTTACTAAACACACCTATTTTCCTATCTTTTTCCCCTTCTTGCTTAGGGTAAAAAGATAGGAAGATTTGCTTGTTAAGAAAACAAAATTACTTGCTATAATTATCTTATTCACATATTTTTGTATACATTCATGTTATATCCTTTAGACAAATAGGGACATTTTATAGATTTTCATTTTTTATGTATTATTAAAGAATTATTTTACTGATTTCAAAGGATAAGACATAGTATCAGCTAAATTGCTCATGTTTCTTAGATAGAATCATGACATATATGATTACAGAAGACTTTTTCAAAAGTAACATTTTAAACATTAATAATAAAATGTTGCAAAAAAATGACATACTGAAATTAGCTACAGTCAGTAAACTTTAATACAGCTGGAATAAACACTTTGTATAGAAGCTGTGAAGATTCACATTGAATTTTATACTTTCATTATCTTAACTATCGATAGATTTTTGTCCACTTCTTCACTAAGAAAGATAAATCCGTGACACAATAAGAACTAAAAACACAACCAGCTTTATAACTGCATTCATAAATTGTGCCTATTCACTATATTCAGTCTCTCATCATCTGATATACATAATTTTCTACATTCTTTCTGCATAAGAAAGAGAATATTTTGTCCTGAGATTATGTGGTCTCTCTTAATAATCAATACATAAAGTTTTGGGGTTTTCTTTCTTCTTTTTTTAATTAGATATTTTCTTTATTTACTTTCAAATGTTATCCCCTTTCTTTCTTTCTACTCCAGAAAAACGCTATTTCATTCCCTCTGCTCCTGCTTTTGTGAAAGTGCTCCCAACACACCTACCACTCCCACCTACACTCCGGCATAGAGTCTTCACAGAACTAAGGACTTTGCCTATCATAAATGAATGACAAGGCCATCCTCAGCTACATATGTGGCTGGCGCCATGTGTCCCTTCATGTATCTTCTTGGTTTGTGATTTAGTCCCTGGAAGCTCTGGAGGGGTCTGGTTGGTTGATATTGTTGTTCTTCCTATAGAATTACAAATGTTTTCAGCTCCTTCAGTGCTTTCTTTAACTCCTCCATTAGTAACCCCCATGATGAGTCCATTGGTTGGCTGTTAATGTTGAGCTCAGTGTTCTAGGTCAGCTTGCCCTTCAGTTTCTACGTTATTTTCTTGTGTCTACTTCCTATCCCAACGTATACACATTTTTGCAAAAGTTCCATGGATAGAATGTAGACAACCAGGCATTCACGTCAATTACTTTTTACCCCCAGTAGTGCTATTTCCCTGGCAAACCTTTTTTTTATGTAAATATACATCAAAATTTCATTTTCACAATATGTTCCATAACTACTCACTATCCCACACTTGTGTTGTCAGTCCTTATAAATATAATGATGGGTTCAACTCAGTTCACTTTTGAAGCCTTAAGTTTTCACGATGATACTTAGAAACAAGCCTTTACATATTAATAGGGTTAATTAGGTCATATAGCAAAATCTACCAAATATGATTGTTCTCCTGATAAAAATGAATACAAGCTTATGTGGTGGATCAACAAGTCAAGGCATCTGTCATTGAGCCAGAGCACCTGAGGCAGAACCCAAAGACCCACATGGTAGAAAGAAAAAAATATTTATCTTCTGACATTCACATATGTGTCTAAGAATGAAGAATACATACACACACACACACACACACATACACACACACACATGCACATACAATATGAAACAAAAGCATAACATATAGTTCTCTAAATTAAGTGGGAGGAGGACACTGAATGCACATTCTCATAGAATGGGACATATGAAATGTATCATCAGGTAGGTTTTGAATGGTCCACAACTAAAAGTGAGCTCTTACGGGAAAGCATTATTCTTAGTACAATGAATCTGAACTGTAACTGAGTTTAATTGAACACAATTCTCCTCTATAAATTTCCCATGCATTAAAGCTCTTCACTAACAATGAGATTTTTTTAATTTTATAATTATTGATGCCAGTATGTGTAAACAATTCTTCCCCTGCCATTTGGAAAACCTAAAAATTTATATGCTTTAGTTTAAATGAGGTACGTTAAGTGGTTATAAAAATAATATTAGGTAATTAGCACTGAAATAGTCAAAAGATGTTAATCTTACATTTTCTTCCTCACAATTACCATCTATTACGTTTGCTTGAAATGATGATGATATATATGTGGCAACTTTTTACAACTACTGGAAAGAGAGTACCTAACTCATTTTTCCTCACTTCTTCAATTCAAAAATAATTAGGTGTTTATATTAATTTTCAGGGTGAATGACTGTTAGATTTATATTTGGTAATTTGTTTATTAGGGATATAAATCTTTTAGGTAAGAGGGGTGACCTTAGATCAATATTTAATACAATGACTGGAGAAGACTTAATAACAAAGAAATTCCAAATAAAAATCTTTACAGAATAATTACAAGACAACATCTGGCCATGAAAAAAATATTGAATCACAGCATGTGCTTAATTTTAGAAATTTGAAAATCATTATTCCTGAAGATTTAATATTAGGATGATAGCCTATGTAGGATAGAAATAGGCTCATTCCAATTTGATTTGATAAGCAAGGTACACATATGTTAAGTATACCTATGAATTAAAAATACTAATTAGAAGATATGTAAATGCAATGTATGATTAAAATTTGAGAAATGAACAAAATGACAAAAATAACAAGGCACCTTTTAAATCAAGAGAAAAACATATATGTATCTCAGGACACAAAAATAAGCTCCCATCTAAATGTAAGACAATTTAAGAATTTGATTTTCTTAAGTCTAAATAGGAATGATGTGAGAAAGAAAAAAGTTTTCCGACTGTAATTATTTCCCTGAAAAAAGCATTAAAATTTATTAATGCAGATCTTGTACCAAGAGAAGAATAACAAAACGTAACATAATGGAAATAATTTCTTAAGCTTAAAAGCAAAGTAGAAATCTCTGATATTATCTCTTTAGAAAGTCACTCTGCAATTTCCGATAAAATAAAAAAAAATAAGATATTTAGATACATGGATTCAGTATTCTCTTGAAATGTGAGTGAATATGGAATAAATTACATTAACAGCACACAAAAGAGAACAGAGAGAATTCTTGAATATGAAAAGTGTGCAAAATTTATGCCTAAATTTATATGCTCACAATAAAGTACTCATACCCTATGTATGCACATACACACACGTTCAGACAGAAAATACATGATCTTTGGTGTATAGCTCAAACCAGCAACCCAGCAACTACGTCTATTTCTCTCTCACACCCCACGATTACATGAGCCACAATGAAGCAGATACTTGGAAGAAGGCAACTAGAAAAGATCTCAATTGGAGAGATCCGGGAAGAACACATAATGAATATATCAGAAAAATAAAACCACCAACTAAAATATTTAAGACACATAATAAATATATCAGAAAACAGTCTCACCAAGTAAAATATTTTAACATGCAATTAATGGAGATATTGGGTATAAAACAGACATTTCGTGCTACTGAATTAAAAAAAATTATTACTATTCAAAACATAGTTATATAAATAGTCATCCTCAGATTTAGTGATATTATACCAAAATTCTGATGAAATTATTCACAAAATTAAAAAGTGAGATAAATTTTTATGTGCAAACTCTCTCTCTCTCTCTCTCTCAAACACACACACACACATACACACACACACACACACACACACACACACACACACAAACACAATACTGTCAAACCAACCAAAGTAGACAAAGGAGAGAAAACATTGAAGTATCAAACTAACTACCCAGACCCAAATGAATTATATTACTAAGCTATCATGACAAAACAGCAAAATAATGAAGCAAAAGAGGAATGTAGACAAATGGTCTGGAGTCAAATATCAAAAAATAAATTCTCATATGTATGACTAGATAATTTTTGACAAAGGCATCAAAAAGACACATTGTAAAACTCAGGTTTTCAACAATGGCACTAGCAAAAATGGAATCCACCTGAAGAAAAATAAATAAGAAAAAAGAGAAACAATAAAAATAAACTGTCCTTAAAAAGAGTCATAGTAAAACATCACAATCTGTTTGCTATTAACATAACACTTAAGAAAGAGGTTTCCCAGGTGTGAGGTTGAGAGAATTGAAGTAATGATACTGTAATTGCAGAAAATTATTTGCTGATAAATGACCTTTACTTTATTGAAATGTTTGTCATTGTTATAATATACAGGGCACGCTTGTTGTCTCCAGACAGGGGAAGGAACACATCTCATTTATAGACAGTGTGTTGTTGAGAAGAAGTTAATTGAAGCACTGGGGATAATGCCCAGAACATAACCATGCCACACAGAAAGCCTTTTTGTTTGCCTACTGATTACCAATTGAAATGCACTCAGAAACACCTGGGAATTTGTCTTGATTAGATGTATAAGCTGTAATGAAAGAGCAATTCACAGAGCCATTAAGCAGTATTGCCTTTTTATGGGTATTCAAAGAGAGCATAGAAATTCTACTGCCCCTTTTCTCAATGGTTAGAGAGGAGTTTATGTGGATATGACACATGAAATGAGTCTAAGATATGTACCAAATTGATACTACAAAAAATTGTGTGATTTGCTCTTCTGTTGCCACTAATTAATTAGTTATAGTTGAGCAAGGTATAGTTAACTCAGAATAACTTACATGTTAATTTAATGAAAACTGAGAAAAAAAAAAAGGAAAAGATGACCTGATATATGATGTAGTCATAAAAGAAATGACTAAAGTCACTTTTTAAGATGACAGATTTTTGAGGCAGTCAGCAGTTTTCTGGAATCAAATAAGCAGACAACCAATACCAAAACCAAGAATTGATCCTATCTTTGTTGTGCCTGAAGTCAAAATTCCTCAGAATGTTTGTCTATGTTTTACAGAAATTTCCATGTAAATTTAATACTTATATTCTAATTCATTCACAGAGTACACTGTAGAATTTTATTTATGAAATGGTCCTTTGGAATTGGACACTTACTGTCACTGGCAAGTACATATTTAATACTTATTTTAGTAAAAGAAACAAGAATCATACCTCTTATAGTGATATTCAAATTTAAAATGTTTTATTGCATAATATGTTACTTTATAATAGCATGTATTTATACTTTTATGGACTGGGAAAAGGAAACAGTAAAGTGAATTCTAAAAATCAAATAAGATAGAAAAACAAGAGAAAAAGATTTTCATAGGTCTTGACAGGCTGTCTGCATCCAATTGGTAAATTTTAATTTCTTATTAATATCTTGAAAAAGTTAGTAAAAAGAAAATTCTGCAAAGACCATCTAGGAGAAGCTAAAACTAGCAGGTGACCTTTCTGAGATTATTTCACTATGGACTGTCAATCTATGACAGATTTGATTCCCTAGACAAGGAGGAGGAGAGTATATCTGAGGAAAAATTTCTGCTATTAATTTGTTTTTCCTATTATTATTAAATATATAACAATCAGTGTGTATAGAGTTACTCATTTTAGCAGATTTCTATAGACCTAGGAAGATGTACTATTTTGTAGTGATGCTATATAAACAAATTGATAAATATTGTATAAAATTTCTCCTTTGATTAAAATAATTTTAAGGAGAATGTTTTTAGAGATGATCTTAGTTTTTAGAAAGAAGTAATAAATTTATAATTAATAATAGAATGTACACATTACTCATAAAATTAAGAATGCATAATAAGAAATACAGTGAGCTTTTATAATTACACTAACAAGAGAAATAGACTTGGTATAATTTTGTGTTCAAAGAAAACATTTAGGTGCAAGGATAAAGTCACAGGTGTGCATTATGATAAGGCAAGGCCATGTAAAAACTTTTTCTTTGAGCTTTGAGTACATTATTATAAAAAATTACTTTGAACTTAATATCAACATCCCTCTGTAATACCCATTCTATGTAGCATTTTACCTTTGAGGTACTTTTCTAAAGAACTTCTTGTCTAAGAAGTTATAAAAGACCAGAAAAAGAAATAAAATTGTTAGCTGAATGGTTTGGCTTGTGGAAATTGGTCTCACCCACTCATCCATACATCCAAGTGTATATGTCTGTCTATGTGTATGTATGTAAGCATTCATGGATATTTCTGGAGTTGATTGTGACAGATGATCAGGCCCAGTCATTGTTTGGGTATATGAATGTTTGCAATGAATCCTTTCAGTTAACTCCCTGCTGATAAACAGTATGTGTTAATTGCCAGATATTAGTGCTTATTAAAGCACAAGTAATAACGAGTTAAGAAAGAGTTAAGTTGTGAGCATTTAGTGAAGCACAGAACAGTAAGAATGAGTTAAGATTTAATCACAGAACAGCATGGAAGAGTTGTTTTCCTAGCAGTTATTATAACATAAAGAGTTAAATAAAACACGGAGAGTTATAATACTGAATAATAAAGCACAAAGTTAAACAGAAGCCAGTAGTTTTAAAGAATGGAACAAGCAAGAATGTTTTTAGAATCTTTTAGAAGTTATTAGCAGGCATTCAGTATAGTTCAAAAGCCAGAAGGCCAGAGAACATCTGTCTTCAAAACTACCTTGGAGACCATTAGTCTTCAAAGCACTGTCCGAAGCTGTGTCCTCCTCTTCTAAGCCCATTCCAGTCAGGGTAGGCTCCTGGCATACATTTCCACACATTCTTGCCAACATTGCTCTGCCTACTTACTGTGGCATCCATTATGGTAAAAGAGTATTATGGTATCAAGAACCCAATCTCAGAAAATTATGTGGGCTTTACCAGTTTGGACATAATATCAGTATCATTTGACTAAATGGAGTTATAACCCAAATAAATTATACATATATAATTTCCCATTTAATTCATTTTCTATAACTTTCATCTAACATGAAAACATTCTTTATCTTGTTAAATTTTGTTAACTTCTCATAGAAGGCAGCCAACATCAGATAACAGAAATGTTGAGAATAAATAGCACTTGGAGAGGAACAAAGTGTGAATTTAGGTTACTTACTTGTAGTGATTGTATTAAAATAGATTCCTAAATGTTTCAATCCTACATCAGAGCAATTATGGGCAACTGAGAAAAGCTCTGAATAGGAGAGATGACCATCCCCAGGGGAAATGCCCCAAGGTGATGATTGAAAATACAACTAACATTATACAGATGTAGAACTTTATATTTAGGAATACATATGTATTTATAAATGCATATATTCTTGAGAAAACAATTAGTGATAGACTATTATGAATTTGGAGGAGAGTAAGGAGGGTTATAGGGGAGGATTTGGAGGAAGAAAGGGGAAGGGGAAATGTTATAATTCTATTATAACCTCAAAGAAAAGATAGTCATATACATTTATATATGTGATTCTCATGTGCTCTTTTTCTTCTGCTGTATATTTTGTCCTCTTGAGGTTTGTCTGCTTTTGCTTTATTTTATCTTATTTTATTATTCATTAGATGACAGTCTTCTAATGAGAAACAGAGATTGTGTGGATGCAAATAAAAGGTGAGGTGATAAGGATTTCAGAGGAGTTTGGGAAGGAGAAACCATATCAGACTGTATTGTATTAAAATCTATTTTAAATAAAATAAAAAAGATACATTTATTTGGAGTATTCTTTACTGACATAACCAAGAATACAAATAAAAAATATTGAAAATCTTCTGGCTTTGCTCAAAATAGAGGTTTATTCACCTCTGTAAACAGTTACTTTTCCCATCTTTAACTCTTACAGATGAGCACCCATCTCCATAAACTCCCTATATTCCTGCCCTAGTTTTCTTTTTCTTTGTATTCTATCAACTCCAGTGTGTACTGTCTGATGGGTTATAACATGTATCTTTCATAATATTAAGTCACACTCATAAACCAAGTAACTATTCTTAAATATCATACAGTATCAAATGATCCTTGAAACCCTTTTTCTATCTTTGATGGTAACTTCTCTCTTTTTTTCTCTATAGAACTCTTCTTCCTTTGGCTTCCTTAGCTAGTTTCTTATGGTAATAGATTTTCACTACATTAGGACAAAGTCAACTTGAATATATTATTTGATGAAAATTATACCAATTCTAAATGTGTTAGAAATATAAATTTACTAATTAGAGCATGATTAATTTTTTTCTTTAAATAATGCAATCATTAATTTACCAAAAGTTGTAACCAGGACACACAAACATGTATGCCTAGGCATGACAAAATTTGAATACCTTATAATGTTTCCTAATCCACGTATATTTCCCTGCCTTATATTTGATTTGTTAAATACCTCAATTTTTTAGTTCATTTGACAGTATACACGACTCAGTATAAAGGACAATAATGTTTTTTTGTCTACAAGGAGTTTAGAATCAACAAAATTTTGGGGACAAAAATAAAATTTAAAACTGTGTCTAAGGATTACTTAGAATGGAAAGAAGTCAAAGCAAACTAAAATTAAAACTAAAAACTGAAAAGACTGATCAAACCACATAAATGACAAAAACTGACTGAAACATTGATAAAACTGTTTCTAAAATAGCCACCTGAGAAGAACAATCATTTATGTTCTCTAAAAGGGGAAACAGCATGTGGGGTTTGGAAACATTAAGAAGGCAGACACTGAATCAAATATCAATGGTCAGATAAAAGAATGAAAAGTTTTATCCCCGGTGGACTTAAATTGATTCACCAACTAGAACCATCATAGGATAGAATGAAATGTTTCCACTTCTGATGGCTCATACTTTGTAGACATAAACTAGACTTTATAGTGTAAATGTATGTGGAATGTATTACACAAATGATGAAGAGAAACACTGTCATTTAATTTTAATGCTGAGACTGGAACTATAACCTTGCCCTTTTGAGTCAAGTGCTTTACCACTAAACTCTGATCATAACACTTGAAAGGGACAATAGGGATGCTAAAGCCTGAACTGCCAAAATGGAGCTCATGAAGGAGGTAATAAGTAGGCCGCATCTGCCATTGAATAGAGTCTGAAGTAATCATTTATAAGTAGATTTATTTTTATTTTTTATGTTTTTATTTATTTATTATTTATTTTTATGTTTATTAAAGTTCTAGAGTGGAGACTTGTTCAATTTAGTACATATAATAACAAAAAGTCAAAACTGAGGTCAGCATCTTACAAAGCTTTACTATAGTATAGAATGTATGTCTTCAAAAACGTATCTCAACTTGATATTTTGAGGCCCTCCACAACAGTGTCCCTTACAGTGCCCACCTTACATTGTTTGTCTGTACATGACCACCTGTCCTTGCTCTGTGAACAGGTTCTAGTTATATACAATAATAGTATATAACATTGTTTTCAGATTACCGGATTTTCTTTACTAATTTATAGGTTTGTATTTTGTATTTTAACAGTTAATATTTCTACATAGTAATATGCCTGCTAATTACAAATTTGAAAAACAATAATGAGAATGAAGTTGATAAGGTGGGAACTGGAAGACAGAGTCTTAGTCATACGCTTGTCTATTGTGGGGGGGCGGGGGAAGCAGCCACAATAATTAAATGCCCAGAGTAGCTTACACTAAGGATGCAACTCATGTTCTTTTGTAATTCATCTTCCCTCTTCAGTGTCCTAAACTGATTGCAGGTAAAAAGTAACTAATGTCTTAGGAAAGGAAAGAAGGCATTTTTCACTATACAAAGGATATTTGTTGGGGCCAGCTTTTGCCCACCACCTGGAGTAATGAGAAAGCAAAATAAGCTGGATCCAGAAGGTAGTGACAGCATATTAGTCTGAGATCAGTACAGTAGCAAAAAGGAAAGCTCTAAGAAAATGTATAAAATATTGTGGCGTATTAGAACAACCTTTAGCAGGATCAACAAATAAAAATAAATTATATCATCATTTAAAACATGCATCTAATATATGCAATGTTGGTGACACTAACAAAAAGTGATAATGAAAAATTACCATGAGCAGCTTTATGCTAGCAGATTGATCAGGTTGCATAAATTAGAAAAATCCTTTTAAATATCACTAATTAAGAATGCTAACAAGAGCAAATTGAAATCCAAAGTTAAATTCTAGAGAAATCCTTCTGATAAAAAAAATAGGATTTAAATATGATTGCTTGGGTATTTGACAGAAGTGTAAATTAGAAACTTTACTGATTATTGACAAATGCTTTCAATAAATAGAGATATAGAAATATATTTATATTCATTATATAAGGGAAAGTGTAACTATTATAATGAAACCATCTAGATATATACAAGCCCCAGAAAGTATATTGCTATATCAATATTAATATATATACAAATCACTCAAGTAATACTTGGAAACCAGAATAATATCATAAAGATTATTTTCCAATCTCCAAAGGAAATTTATTTGTTGATTGTTTTGAAATTGAGAAACTGAAAAAGTAATATTTACTATTAATAGAAAATAAAGAAATTATTTTATTTTAATAGAAAGAATAACTATTTGAAAAAATATCAAGTCAATTATGATAAAGGAAGAAAAACCACTTAATACACATAAATTGACATGGAATGTCCTTAATCTGATAAAAAACATCTGTGCAAATCCTGTTGTGTAGCAGGTATAAGAAATAATTTTTTAGTTATAACACCTAAATTCTTGTCCATAAAGTACAAAGTAACAAAGAGAATAGCACATTTTAATTTTTTTTAATTTAAAATGACACAATTAATTGAGCAAAATACATTAAGAACGTTTGCAAAATATATACTAAAATTTTATTTTTGAAATCTTAAAAAATAGTACATATGAATATGAGTTATGAATCAGGTCACATATATGAACTTTTGTATATAAATTACTAACACAAGAATATATTTACAATTGTTGGTTATTGAAAAAAATATTTTATTCATGTTCCCAGTGATATCACTACTATCATGCTTTTTTCATTAAGCTAAAATTTTAAAATAAGCTAACTTACTATTCTTTGTAAATAAAGTCTATAATTATATATCTATTGTAAGCTAGTTCTTGCTGAATAATTGCCTTTTACCTTCAATATGCATTAAGACTAAAATGTAAAATTCTGCCATTTCATAACCAAGATTTTAAATATTGTGTACATACCTTTCTTCTAACACTTCTGGTTAAGAATAATAGTTATGCTTAATGCCAGCTAGTTACATTTTGTTGTTTAACTTTGTACTTTATTTTGAGATAACAGTATAGTTACATCATTGTCATCTTCTTTTACCTCACTCCAAATTATCACATATATAGAACTCCTTACTCTCTTTTAAATTCATGGACCTCTTTTTGTCTTTAATTACATGTTCCCCAATAGTCTGCTCAAGAATTACAGTGTTAACTATATCTATATATTTTAGCCTGACTATTTCATATTGGTCTACCAATTAGTGTGCTCTTCTCTGGAGAAGATTATTTTCCCTTCTATCATGGTTCCTTAGTAATTTGTAAGTCTTCCTATAGGGTTGAGTCCTCCTAGACTTTCCTCATCTTACTAGAGCAACTGCTGTTTGTTTGTTTGTTTGTTTGTTTGTTTTTGATTATTTGGGTTCAGGTTTCTACCAGGATTGTCCTATATTTGTGGCAATCTTCTTGCTTCACCTGCAAGAGTGCTGAAGTCCTAGACATGTAACACTACACCTGGTACTCTAATTGCACTTCTTATTTTAGTAAAAACATAGGTTCCTTTGAAATCAGAGACCTCTTTGTAGATGAGTGTCACAGAACCTACCTGTAGCACTTCAAGCATACACCCAGAGAATGTAATCTGCAAAGGCAGATGGCAGTGATTTAGCAAGGCATTGTTTTATTTTATCTACATTGCTCTTTGGGGGTTTTCATTTAAACTGTGAAAATGGACTCTTGGCATATTTTATTTCATATTAATAGAACAAAAGATTGGTCTATTGTTTCTTGTCTGAAGTTTTTCACATTATCCTGGTTTCTTTCTAAAAATACAATGTGTGCCATGTGCTTTCTAGGGACTTCAGACACTCTTCGTGTAGAAAATATTATTGCAATTCATTCAGGCTATAGCTGGCTTATGTATCATGGGAAATGTTCACTGTAAGGTTTTATAATCTTGAAATTTGCACTTTAGAGTCCTGTATAAATGTTATTTTAATCTACTCTGATTTGGAGCAAAGTGACTGACACTGAAAACTACCAGGGTTTGCACTGAATTGTGGGGTGGTGGGGAGGTGAGCTGTGAAAAGCAGCTGGGTGCTTGGTTGAGTATAAGTTTGGAACCCCAGACCATTATTGGACAGCAGGAGTTTAGCTCTGCTCCTGGACCCTGGTTCTTTTTATTTAGCTTCAGCCTCTCACAGGCCTTCCCACAGAGAGGTCTATGCTATGGCCATCAGTCTTGGGGAACAGGCCTCAAGCCCTAGAGACATTTACATACTAATGAGATGCCTGAAGGCCAGAGGGTGGAGTCAATTAAGATTCTTCCCCAGCCCCTCCCCTCTCTTTCCCTTCCTATTTAACTCAGGTCTGCCCTGGGTTTGTGTGTGTGTGGGGGATGGGGGGTGCATCCAGATCCATCCACCATCCCCCATGACATTAAAGCCTAAAAAATCCCATGGACTTTCTCTTGTCACTGGGGCCACGCTGTGAGGAACTGTGGAGCCACAGCAGCCGTGCCTAATTTCTTCCTGGAGAAACCCTCAGCATTCTCCAGCCATACTACCTACACTGAGTTATAGAATTTATTTATGTAGTGCAATTTCTAGAATAATCATAGTTGGTAATCAAGTGCAGATATATAACAGCAGCATACCTAGGATCTGGACCTGTTTAGAAGTAGTTCTTTGGGGAAATTCCAATCTCTGTTTGTCAGGATACAAGCAGTAGAGTCAGTAGTGTCCGGATATCAAACATGAATCAGCAATTGTTGCAGAATCTAGCAGAAACAGCTACTCTTGTGCTGATTCAGCATGAGTCAGCAAAAGTGACCAGAATCAGCCAGGACACCAGAAGAAATTATCTGCCTTGCCTCTCTCAATGAAGTGAAAACAGTGAAACCTCAAGACCAAGACAGCTTTGCAAGGCTAACTATGCAAGCATGACATTACTGGCCCAGTTCCTTGTTGCTGGTGCTGGTGGAAACTTATTAGAGAAAACATATCACTGGAGATGGATTATGAGCATTTTATAGCCTTGCCTTTCTTCAATTTCTAGCATGCTCTGCTTCCTGTATATAGACAATGTGTGTTCAGCCAACTTTCTGATTCTGTGTCCTGCTACCATGTTTTCCCCATCATGGTCTTGAACCAAAGCCAAAACTTTATCTTAAATTGGCTAAAAATATAGTAGGAATTAAATACAGTGGAAATTAGAAATATAGTAGAAGTTCAAGTAGAAAATTAGGAAAAGTAGAAAAGTAGGAAAGTAGAAATTAGAAATATAGTAGGAATTAAAGTAGGAAATAAAGTAGGAAGAACCAAAGTTGTCCTCTCTGTTCCCTGTCACCAAATTAGTATCCTCAGCAAAAGAAAATTTCATTTTAGCCATTCTATCAAACATCTTTCTAAATATTTTTGTTTATAACCATAGATTTGAGTTGTTTCATGTGTGTTCAATATTCGCATAAGTAAACATTATAGAGGAGTGAACAAAAAGAATGTAGAGCTGGGTTATGAGGAGAGGAATTGTGATTGAGACTGTTGGACTTGACATAGCTACTACACACATGAGGACACAGAAGGTTACCAACACATTATCAATCAGGTCAAAGCTCTAGCATGGGTGGGAGAAGGAAGCCACAAGACACCATCCATGGCAAATGGGCTATTGACAGAGGATGGTTGCTAATAAGAAAAAAGTACTCTCATGTTTGGAAATGAGTTGCTGGTAGTTGCTTCATACCTTAGTCAATGATCCTACACCATGCCTACAGTAAAAGCATGGATTGGATTCAGGGTATTATCAATAATAGAAAGGTAATAGAGGACAAGACATTGAAATGACAAAAGGGTGAACACATTTGGAAAAGTTGTACATAGGCAAAAGTAATATATGACTTAAGTACATTGTTAAAAAATATAAAATGTTCAAACAATAAATAAAGCATAAAATGGTCTTCTTTGAAAACATATGTGCATGTAGCAATATACTGACTGAGTAGGTTGAATTTATATATTTAGAAACATACATGTTAATAAAAAAGAAGTCATAGATTTGAAGATGAAAAGTGTATTATAGAGTATGTAATGAAAAAAGACTATAAAATGATGCTAATATTTCAAAAAGTAAAATAAATAATTAAAGAAGCAAGTAATAGCATTAACAAATTCTGAAGCTAAGTTTACAAGTGATCAAATATAAGTGGCAGGAAAGTACTTTGATTTTTTTCAATCTTTCCTTTTTTTATTTGAGGAAAATTCAAATTAAAACTAAATTCTTAATTCATCATACCTGAGATAAAGTGACTGTCAATGATAATATCAATAAACATGCTAAAATTAAACAGGAAATTTCAAGAAGTCCAACCACAGTCAAAAAGCTACAGGCAGGTAGTGTCTTCAGAGGAAAGATTCATTAGCTTCTTCAAGGCTGAAGCCCCAAATTGGGTTTTTCACTACTAAGTGGTCAGAGTTGAAACCAGATACACACAAACAACCAAACAATGAAAATAGACTCAGCAGGTTATATTTGTATATTTGTGCCCATATATTCTCTCTTCTATGTCTCTCTGTGTGTCTCTCTGTCTTTCTCTTTCTCCCTCTCATCCTCACTCCCCCCCCCCACACACAAATACACTAATCAAAGAAAAAGTGGCTTTTAACTTGAGAGATGGACATGAAGGTAGTCTTTAGAATGACTAGGTAACCCATAGGCTCTTATGTTTGAATGCTTGGTCCCCAGCTGTTGGACTTTTTTGGTATGAATTAAGAAATATGCCCATTTTGCAGGAGATTTGGCCTTGTTGAATGAGGTAAATTACCGAAGATAGTCTTAGAGGATTCAAAACATTCTTGTTGACTGTATCTTTATTTATACTTCTATCAGGCAGAAAAGACTTAAGACGTTATCTATAGCTCCTACATCGTGCCTGCATGGCTGCTGCCATGCTTTCTGCTATTATAGTCATGGACTCACCCTCTAAAGCTCTAAGCAAACTTCTTTTTAAATGTTTCTCTTTATTTATTTATTTTTTGAGACTAAGACCAATGTCATGTATTTTTCCTATTATCTTTAAAATTGTTTTTTGAGGCAGACAATATTTTACTGTACTTTGTTGCATTATTTGAAAGCATTTTAGATCTAATGTAATAATTGCAAATTTTGAAGTCATGAATATTATATTTTTGAAGTCTAGTGCTTGTAATGGGAGTGATGCTTATGCCCATTTACTCTCTGCTCTAATTACAAAAGATGCCACCTTGCCTGATCACATGTTATTTTATCAGAAATGTCTAAGTCAGCAGTGCAGATTGTCATGAGTTCTCAGGAATTCACATTCATGTTGTAAAAACAAATTCTAAATTTAAAAGTATTTTGATAATATTTTTTTCTACAGGTTCTTCCTTTCCCTACCCACACAACTTTAAGTGTTTTCTCCACCAAACAAACAAACAAACAAACAAAATCAAACTAAACCTCAATATAACAACAAATCCCCTCAAACCAAGGAAACAAACTACAACCAAACCCAGAAACAAGCAAGCAAACAAACAAAAACATACCAAACTGTAAGTGCATTAAAGTACAAACATACATACACACGCACAAACACACACACACACACACACACACACACACACACACACACACACAAACCTACCTGTAGAGTCCAATTATATATTGATAAACTGTTCCTAACATGAAGAATCCAATGATATACCCAGTGTCACTCTGTTTGAAAAAAGTGATTCTCCTTCTCTCAGCAAGTATAAATGGTAATTTAGTTGTTAACATTTACACATTTGGCTATGTTTTCATTCATTCATTCATTCATTTAATTCTTATAAATATAATAAAATAAAACATAACAAGATTAAACAAACTCTACTATATCAAAGTCGACAAACAAAACATAATAAAGAACACAAAAGAATACACATGAATCAGAGGGTCACACATTTGAACTCTCGGTACCATGCAAGTGCTTCTTCAGTCTCTGTAAATTCACATGAGCATTGCTCATGTTGACTTTGAAGGCCTTGATTTCTTGTTGACATTCTTTTCCTTTGGATCCTATGTTTTTACTTTTCTACTTCCTCTTTCAGCAGGGGTACCCTGAGAGTATTCTGAGTGTAGAGATTTAATGGAGACATCTCAGTTAAGGATAAGGTTGAGTGTTACAAGTTCTTTTCAATCCTGGCATAATGTCTGGCAGTGAGTTTCTATATTTGTTCTCATTTTCTTAAGGGGGAAATTTCTCTGATAGTACCTGACCAAGGCACTAGACTATGAGTATAGAATATCATTAGGAGTCTTTTTATCATTTCTTTTTTTCCTTTCTTAGACTAATATAATTAGTTTTATATTAGATGCCTGAGCTATTATACAGTCTGAGGTGGTTGGTTAATCTAGCATTGTTTGGTATGGGTTCCATTTTTTTGGAGTAGGCTTTAAGTCAAATAGGTTACTGGTTAGTTACTCCTATACTTTGCACCACCATTGTCCTAGCATATTTTGCAGATAACATATTGTGAATAAATGGCATGTGTTTGGCTTGGTGTTTATGTTTCTCTTTTGAGAGACTCCAGAGTACATTATTTCACAAAAGTCACTGCATTATAGGTTACATTGATCATGATATCTCTTCATGCCAACTCAAAAGTAAGACAGGAAGGATTAGAGAAAGAGAACATAAGAGAGGCTAAAGAGAAGAATGAGAAGGAGTAAGTGATATAGTCATATTTTGATTAAAATATATGGCAATAATTACATAAGTCATATAAATTTTAAAAATCTGTAAAAGCTTGTGAGCATGGTAAAAAGGAGACTTAGGCAGTATTTTTCTATATTAGTCCAAATGCTATGGAAAGAAGTCTAATACTTCTTCATAAATTTAAACCTAGAAATACATATGTTGGAGCATTGACACTCCTATGTATATGTAACTGAAAGAATTAAAGGCAACATACCACAGAAAATACACCACATACAAAGATATACAATAGAACTTTTTATAAGAGAAGTCTTGGGATCAGCCAATGTTATCTAACGTGTTGAATGGGTAAAAAAGACCAAAGTATGAATGGTTCATTCCTTCTTAGAAAGGGTAACATAATACTCATGGGAGCAAAGATGGAGACAAAGTGTGGAGCAGAGACTGAAGGAAAGGCCATCTGAAGACTTCTCCCCCTGGGAATCCATTCCATATACAGTCACCAAACCCAGACACTATATTGAGGATCTCAAAATGTTCATGCTGACAGAATTCTGACATAGCGGTCTCCTGAAAGGTTCTGCCAGAGCCTGACAAATACAGAGGCAGATGCTCACAACCAACCATTGAATTGAGCACAGAGTCCCCAATGGAGGAGTTAGAGGAAGGAGTGAAGGACCTGAAGGGATTTTTAACTCTGTAGGAAGAACAGCGATATCAACCAACCAGACTCTTCCAGAGTTCCCTGGGACTAAACCACCAACCAATTTGTACACATGGAATAACCCATGGCTCCAGCTGCATTTATAGTAGAAGATAGCCTTGGGCATAAATGGGAGGAGAGGCTCTTGGTCCTGTGAAGGCTTGATGCTCCAGTGTAGGGGGATGCCAGGGCAGGAAGGAGGTAGTGGATGGATGGGTAGGATACCACCCTCATAGAAGCAGGGGGAGGAGGAATGGGATAGGAGGTTTCCAGAGGGAAAAGCAGGAAAGGGGTTGAAATATAAATAACAAAAATATCCAATAAAAGAAATAAAAATATATATGGGATTTAGACTCAATGAGCTATTCTTTTACCCTTAATAAAAGCATTATGTCATATACATCTATATGAATACAAAGAGATAGCATTAAGATAAGATCAATAATCCTCACTCAAAAACACAATAATTATAAGTTTTATATTATTTGTGGAACACAGTAGAAATAGTTATTTGAGTGAGGAAAAACAGGCAAGATTGTATGGAATAAATGGAGGTTTTGCTGAGTTAATGTAAAATGTCTCATAATAAAATCTACTATTTTGTATAATTAATAGGGAAGGGTATTAGCATAATTATAAAAATATTCTATTCCAGAAAAAAATAAGACAAATGAATATCTGAACTTACATTGATTGTGACAGCATGTAGACCTTCTAATCTCTGCAGAAAGGTAAGATAAGATAACTGCAGGGAGTGGGAGAAGTGGGCATCCTCAGTTGATGAGTTATTGTCACTTGGTATTTTTTTGAGGATAGTGAATCAGTGTCCTCTAGGGATGGGCCCAATGACAGAATATCTTGGAAATGGCTCTATATTCATGCATAAGTTAGCATTAAGTTGTCTCTGTGTATTTAAAAATTAAAATGAAAAAAGAATATGAAATTATGAGGGGATATGATATTAGGGAGACAGAAAAATTAGAAGGAAAATGATGCTTTAGAAAGAGGAGAAAATTCAAAGAACAAAATGAATATAAACATAATTTAAACACAGTATACATGTTTGTAAAATTCTCAGTTAATTCAGAAAATAAGAAAATGAAGGATTCAACATCCAGTTAAGTTCTTTGATGTACAATGAAAGGAAATAAAAGTACAACAGTAGAGAAAAACCCATGTAGAAATGTTCATTGAAACACCAGTCAAGGAGCTTAAATAAGGCATTAGACTAGAATCAGTTAACATATCTACACAGGCATCAAATAACATATAAACATGTAAGGGTTATTCTTCATTTATAATTAAAATAAGCTCTTGTCAGTTGTTTCAAAATTGATGAAACCAGACGTCCTTCTGTTAAGTACAATGATTCAGATGAAGAAAATCAAGTACTCTGTATTCCTGCTCATATGTGGAAGCATGAGCATACATGCATGCTTGAGTGTACATGTGTGCACACATATACATACTCTCTCACACACACACATGCACACACTCAATTACTCACACACCTACACACACACACACACACACACACACACACACACACACACACACGCATACACACACACAAAATAAAAACCCAAGAAAAGAATGACAATCTGTGACTAAAACTGATGTTGGTGGTAAGACAAAGTAGAAGTAGGGAGGTTCAATATGATCAGTTCATCTTTATGATTATATAGAAATATCACATTAAATGCCAGAAAAAAGAACATGAAATATAGAGTACAAATATTAAAAAGTGATTAATATAAAATTTCATATCAAAATTGTAAGGCAAAATTTAAGCAACAGACATATCATGCATACATAAACTCACAGATGCACATATGTATATAATAATTTGGTTGGTCATACATTCATACCTATATATGCATAATGGTGAGTTTAAAATAGTGTGACAGCTCAACACACACAAACAAACACACATAGGTATACATACAAGTAAATACAAAATAAAATGGCAGATGACACGCTCACACATATATACATACATATGTAAATATATAATAAATTGATAGCACACATATATACATGTATATACAGTAGATATATAAAAACAGTATCTTTCAAGAAAATAAAAAATATTTAATGACTTTTTAATATAATTTTCATCATTACATATTAAAATTTTTTCTTTGTTTGAAACAATATATATAACAGGAAAAATACGTTACCAAGCCTAGCATTTTCAGGTTAGAGTAAACTAGAAAATTTCTTAGGTTTTCTCACTGTCCGTTTTAATAAAACTACAAATACTATCATATAAATAATATAGACAACTATGTTTTTCTGTATGTTTTATAGAATAATAAAAAATAACATAAAATGTGTGATCAAATGTACAAATAAATAGCTATAAAACGTTACTGAAATATTTACTAAGGGTTTGAAAGTAGATATTATGTTGTGACCTGAACCAAGTGATAAGAGTAAAATGTTCTGCAGTTATCAAAGTTCCTTGACTATTTGCATCTATTGTATTGCTAGTTCCTCAACTTAGAACTTACTTCAGTACTTGCATGTAATTAAAATGATATGAAAGCAAACATGAGGAGGAGAAATGGGATAGGGAGTTTTGGGGTGGGGGGAATGGGGAAAGGGGATAACATCTAAAATGTAAACAAATAAAATATACAATAAAATGATCTCAAAAATAAATTATATTAAGTTCTGTCGACATGACATATTCTGATGATGTCAGTTTCTGAAGTGTAGAGAATTTTGATTTAAATATATTTTAAGTTAGTGAAGCATGGATGATATTATTTAAGAGAGTATTAAAACCACAGTGTTTGTATGTCATGTATGTAGACACTAGTTGTTAGAGGCCTGATCCTATTCTCTACAGGTTTTGGCAGTAGAGCAGTGTCCAGAGTCAGATAAACTTGTCTCTCATATCCACAGTCTCTGTTTTGCCCTTTGTTATATGTCCCAGCATAGCACTAGTGGTCTCATCTGCTGAGTTGCTCTCTTATCTACTGCTCTGTCCTGTTTGTTAGTGGCTTATGGACTCCCTTTGCAAATATCTCAGGGCCGTGCTGTTAGCACCAGATTGTGGTCGGTTCTGCTCATCCCTATTATGTCCTAAACTCTGCTTGATCATATTATTTTTTCTGTGGCATTTTCTGTGCCCTCTACATGAATCCTATATATTAAAACACATCTAGCCTTCTTTTTATTTCCTATTTTTCTATTTTGGCTGTTTTGTGCTTTGCTGTTCCTGTCATTTCAATGCCCTGTCTATTTAGCTTCCTTGTACATGACACATTTGAAATGAACTTTTGTCATCAGGTTGGAAAATGATCTCACTACCATCTGAAAACCTAATTTCCATTATGAGGAAAAAAGTTTACAGATAAAACATAAATAAGTGCCAGATTATATTTACATATAGGATATCACCAATACATTTTATAATCAAATAAACTGACAGCAAATATCAAAGTCATTTTTTAAAATTTAGAAATGGTCTGTAATAGTTGAGACAAAAATACACATGTTGTTGAGGGATTTCTATTACTTTATTTTTTACTATATTGTAAGTTTTTCTAAAAATTGCATACTTATTACAGAGATATTGAATTGAAAGCATTTAACTATTGGTTTTAAATTGAATCCAAGTTATCCATTTTAGCTTACAGTGTGATTAACTTTATGTTAATCACATTTATGTACAAGATTTTTTTAAATTCAAATATTTGTCATTATAGGACTAATAGTGTGGATTCTTTTTCACACAAATGTGATTATTTTAATAACAATTCAACTTATATTAGTTAATTTCTTTGCTTAAAAGAGGCAAGAACAATCCTGTTTGAATGAAAAATTAGTATCAATAATACCTGTTTATTTGTAAAATATACACTACTACCTGTGTTGTGTAACTACAGGATCCATGGATAATGTTATTTGTGAGTTTATGGGATGATACAGATCGTGAACTAGCAGAAATAATTGGATCAAAGGGGAGTGATCCTTGGGTATTTCAATTTATCCCTGAGTCTGGTTGTCTCTTGTTTCATTCATGCAAACAGGCCAATACAAATGTCACCAAAATAAATTAATTAATAGAAAATATTGTGTTCACATGAACATATTTTAGTGTAGTAAGTGAACTACTATGTCATTTAACTATTTAAAAAACTCATCTTTATATAAGTTTCAATAAAAACACAGCTGTTTGAAAAGAGTTTTAACATATCTTTTTAAATATTATTTAAAGCTAATAACTTCAATTTATGATGCTTTAAAGAAGGGTTTTGATAATGTCTGGTGATATTAGTGTCTAGGAAGAAGCAGAACAGATGTCCAGCTATCTGAAGAATTTCTTACACTTGCACTGTATACCAGATATTTGAGAAGAATTGTTTTAATCATTTACTTGAGGTTTCTGTACTTGATTTCATGTGTGATATCACTGAGTGAAATATGTGCCCAAAGTAAATACTATGGGTACTGGGATAGAAATACTAAATATTTTCCTTTAGGACACAATGTTTATATGGTATTAATCAAAGAGTAGTTTAAAATACTGTATGAATTATTAAAAATACTGCAAAGGTTTTCATGTTTGACCTTCATTCTTTCTCTAATACACATTGTTGCACTGAAGTAAATCCTATTAATTAAAGTTGTATTTGTGTGCTAATGCAGAAAAGAAGAAATTAGTTTCATTAAAAGTAATGGAGTGAAACAGTACTTGGGGAGGTGCAGAACATTAGGTACTAACAAACATCACTACTGCAATTAGTTGCAGACTTATGAAATGGTTTTATGGTTTTAAGATACTTAGAAACATGCAAGACAGTGGAACTCTTAGACATTTATTGTAGCAACCATTAGTAAGATACTCACAACCAATGAGTATACAACTTTTCATCAACGATTTTCAGAAATGCTTCCATAAGATACCTATTTTGATTATAAATTTAAAATAATCATATAATACATTTTGCTCATGGTTTTATTTCTCTCATATTTCTTTCACATGTTCCTCACGCTCCTGTCATCCAATTTCAACTCTTATTTCTCTCTCTTTATAGAAATCAAGGTGAAAAAGAAAGATATGAAAAAATACACAAGATACACATGGACATACAATGACATACACTCACACAGAAAATTTATAACAACAGAAAACTGGAAACTATAATATAAAAGCAAAAGATGAATAAGTTAAACAATACTAAGATAAAGCATTGTGACACACAAATCAAAACAAAAATTTCAAAAAACACCATTGAGTATGTTTTGACTTGGTCATCTACTTCTGGGCCTGGATCATTCTTTTAATTATGATTTATATAACAAATATGGGGGTTGAATAAAAATAGCCCACAGTGACCTATAAACCGTGGCACTATTAGAAAGTGTGGCATTGTTCGAATAGATACAGCATTGCTGGAGAAAAGATGTCACTGAGTGTGGGTTTTCAGATGAGATTTCAGATGTTCATGCCAGACACAGAGTCTCTCTCTCTTCCTGAAGCCTGCCAAATCAGACGTAGAATTGTCACTTACTTTTTGAGCATTATATTTGATGAATATTGCCATGTTTCCATCATGGTACTAAGGGATTAATCATCAGAAATTTAAGCCAGACCCAATTACATGTTTTCCTTCATAAGAATTTCTATAGCCATGGTGTCTCTTCACAGCAATAGAAACCCTGACTAAGACAAGTTGTATAAGACACTGGTTTGCTGATAGGCCAGACTACACCTGTGTTCTGAGGAATGCGGGTTTTGGATTTGAAAAGTAGTAGAACTTTTTAAATGGGCATTAGTAATTCATACTATTAGGAACATGGTGTGTCAAAATGTTTCAGAGGAAAAGAATATTATTATGTGGCCTAGGGAGCATTCTTGAAAAATTCTGATGAAGTATGCCTGATTCCACTCATGTACAAAAATTCTGCCTGAGGCTAAATTAAAGAGGTACAAATTAACATCCAGGACAGAGGAAATTTCTAGAAAAACTATTATTAACTTTCTCACTCTTTCGAAGAGTAATCATTCACCAGGCAGCCATCAGTAGAAATAATTGTAAGGAGGACACGCAATGGCCGACAAAAGCTTAGATTAATGGAGACACATTATGTGTTGGAAAATGAAATACATGACATTTCTATCTGGTAAGCCATGGCATAACACAAAATAATAAGTGAAATGATGCTATATAGATTCTTTGAGGCTGCAAGTTAGTATATCTTTATCTTAATCTCTATCTCTATTATCTATATCTTGGTCTATCTATTCAGACAGTGTCATTCTCTTTTCTGACTACATGTCAATCCAGTTGTATTACTTTCAGTTACCTATCCAGCATATGTGTATGTGTGTTTATGTGTTTTGATACAAAAATTGTATTATTGTCAAGCTATACAAAGTTGTCTAATTAATAAATTCTAAGGTGTCTATCAGAAAAAAGAATTAATCCAATGATACACACACACACACATACACACAGTGAGATTTATTAAAATACAAATATAAAGATGAAATATTAAGATGATAATATCTATTTTTTAGAAAAATAGATGAGATAATTGTGTTAAGTAAAATAAAGCAATTAAAAAATAACTGTTCTATGTTTTTTCATATGTGGAACCATGCTTTTTTAATTTTACTAATTTATTTATTTATTTATTTACACTTCGGATTTTATTTCCCTCCTGGTCCAACTTCTGACTTTCCACATCCCATGACTCCTTCCTAACCCCTGCCTCTATGAGGATGTCCCCACCACACAACCCCCACTCCACCAGACCTCTAAACTCCCTGGGGCCTCCAGTCTCTTGAGGGTTAGGTACATCTTCTCTGACTGAACACAGAATCAGCAGTCCTCTGCTGTACATGTGTCTGTGGCTTCATATCAGCCAGCATATGCTGCTTGGTTGGTGGTCCAGTGTTTGAGAAATTTTCAGGGTTCAGATTAATTAAGATTGCTGGTCCTCCTACAGGGTCACCCTCCTCCCAGCTTTTCCCTAATTCAACTAGAGGGGCCAGCAACTTCTGTCCATTGGTTGGGTGCAAATATCTGCATCTAAATCTTTCAGTTGCTTGTTGGGTTTTTGTAAGGCAGTCATGCAAGGTCCCTTTTTATGAATGCTCCATAGCCTCAGTAATAGAGTCAGGCCTTGGGACCTCCCCTTGAGATGGATCCCACTTTAGGCCTGTCAGTGAACCTTCTTTTCCTCAGGCTTCTCTCCATTTCCATCTCTGTAGTCCTTTTTTGTTTGTTTGTTTGTTTTTTCGAGACAGGGTTTCTCTGTGTAGCCCTGGCTGTTCTGGAACTCACTCTGTAGACCAGGCTGGCCTCAAACTCAGAAATCCACCTGCCTCTGCCTCCCAAGTGCTGGGATTAAAGTCGTGTGCCACCACCGCCCGGCATCCCTGTAGTTCGTCCAGACAGAAACAATTATGGAACAGAATTTTGACTGTAGGATGGCAACCCCATCCCTCACTTAATGTCCTGTCTTTTTGCTGAAAGTTCCCTCTCCATACTTTTGGGCTAAGGTCCCTCCCTTTGAATCCTGAGAGTTTCTTAATTCCCAGGTCTCAGGTATACTCTGGAGGGTCCTCCCAATCTTCTACCTCTCGAGATTGTCAGTTTCCATTCTTTCTGCTGGCCAGCAGGGCTTCAGTCCTATTCCCTTACCCAATACAAGATCGGGTTCTCCTCTTCCCCTCTTCCCCTGTTCACTTTCCAACCAGGTCCCTCCAACCCTCTCCCCTTGTAAGTGCTTTCTTCTCCCTCCCAAATGGGACTGAGGTGTCCTAAATTGGGCTCTCAACTTGTTGACAATTCTGTGGACTGTATCTTGGGCATTCCGTACTTTTATTTTTTTAGCTAATATCCACTTATTAGTGACAAACCATGCATGTTCTTTTGGGTCTGAGTTACCTTACTCAGTATAATATTCACTAATGCCATCTGTTCGCCTGCAAAACTCAGGATGTCCTTGTTCCTAATATCTGAGTAGTATTCCATTACATAAATAAGCCACATTTTGTATTCATTCTTCCACTGTGGGGCATCTGGCTTGTTTCCAGTTTCTGACTATCAAAAACAATGCCATTAGGAACATAACGGAGCATGTGCCCCTGACAAGGTGGAGCATCTTTTGGGTATATTCCCAAGAGTGGTTTTGCTGAGTCTTCCTGTAGGTCTATTTCTAATTTTGTGAGGAACCTCTAGATAGATTTTGAGTTCACTTCCCAGCAACCACATGGTGGCTCACAACCATCTGTAATGGGATCTGATGCCCTCTTCTGGTGTGTCTACAATGTACTCATATACATAAAATAAATAAATAAATCTTAAAAAAATACTGATGTAGTTACGCAAGTACACACTCTCAAAATTCACACATATATAGCATGGAAATAGAAGAGAGAGAAAAAAATGGTGCTATCCAGAAAAAAAAAATATCAAGAGCATGAGTTAATGAATATGAGCAAAGTACCAGTTATAAATTCAAAAATTATACCTAAATCTCATTTTTTACAAAGATTACACATTAATTTTCCAAATACTGTCTTTATTTCTTCTGCGGATCTATCTTTATTTTTCCTTCTCAGTCCCTGCTTGTCTACAGTAAAATTGTACTTAACATATCCCATCATTGTTCAAATTGAGATATTCATATCTAAAAAAATTCTAATGGATTAAAACAACGATCTACAAAACAGAGAAAATACTTTCCAGCAGAGCATCCAACACCAAATGGTAGCTCTGTGGGATAGATAAGGAACTTCTATGTAAGTATCAAGAACAAAGAACTAAGGGAACAAATGAGCAATGATCATGAGCAGGCACTGTCAAATAAAGAAGCGCAAATGACCATTTAATATATAGAAATATAGCCAACTTTCTTAACAATCAGACAAATAAAAATGTAAACCACACTGAAATTATATTTCAGCCAGGTAGAATGGCATTCATCAAGAAAATATACAATACATATATTTTCATGAATTTGTAGTTTTCATGTTTTGATGAAACAATGTCAGACATTTGAGAAAACATATGGTATCTTTAAATATCAATAACTTAAAAGGTTAAGAAAACAATGAATATCAAGTTGGAGTATTTTCTTTGTTTTTATGAAAACACTACAAAAAAAGTAGTAGAAGAATTTGTTCGGAATGAGAAAAAGGTTTTGTTGAATCCAATAAATAATAAAACTTCTCTATTATAAAACTGACTTTAAACTGGATACTGCAATAAATAAAATTACTGCTAGAAATATGCAGATAGGTTACCATACATTTGATTTAAATATCACATTGAATAATCACTTCATCTGTGTAGCCTCATTTATTTTACCTCTAAAATTTTTATAACAGTACATAATTTGTTTCTGTCTTTTTGTGATATTTATGCAATTTTCAAATAAAATAACTGCCGTAGATGAGTTTTGAAAGTCACCTGGATATATAAACATGTGCCACTCCTTACTCAATACATTGAAATATATTCTATAGTTCATGTATATGTGTCTTCTTTGGAATGGATTTTAAATCTAGATAGTCTGTATATTAATTATAACAGCAATTACTATTAAATTGTATGTAAAACACACAAAATACACATACTCATAAAATAACATATATTCATGGACTATAAAATAATCAAATTGAAACCAGTAAAATAAAATCAGTGTCCTCATGAATCTCATTAAATAGGAAGACCAAAGTGTGGGTACTTCAGTCCTTCTTAGAAGGAGTAACAAAATACTCATGAAAGCAAATAGGGAGACAAAGTGTGGGACAGAAACTGAAGGAGGGGCTATCCAGAGACTGTTCCACCTGGGTATCCATCCCATGTGCAGACACCAAAGGTGGACACTGATGTGGATGCCAGAAAGTGCATGCTGACAGGAGCCTGATATAGCTGTCTTTTTAGAGGTCTGCCAGAGCCTGACATATACAGAGGTGGATGCTCACAGTTAACCATTGAACTGATAATGAAGTTCTCAATTAAGAAGTTAGAGAAAAGACTGAAGGAGCTGAAAGGGTTTGCAGCCCCATGGGGAGAGCAACTATGTTAACCAACCGGAGATCCCAGGGTCTAAATCACCAGCCTGGTAGCACATAGGGAAGGACCCTTGGCTTCAGCTGTACATGTAGGGGAGGATGGCCTTGTCAGGATTAGGTGGGAGAGGAGGTTCTTAGACCCATGAACTCTGGATGCCCCAGTGTGAGGGAATTTGAGGGTGGGGAGGAGGGAGTGTATGGGTGGGTGGGGGGTACATCCTTATAGAAGCAGAAGGAGGGAGATGGGATAGGGGGCTTCTGGGTGGGAGGGAAATGGTGAAAGGGTATCACATCTGAAATAAAAATAAAATATTTAATAATAATAATAATAATAATAATAATAATAATAATAATAATAAAACCAGTGTGCTTGAAATGTTAAGTGCTGTTGTAGTTCACTTGATATAGTATTGCTTTGCCATTGAATCTACATTATCCTAGAGCCAAATTATAACAGCATACTCACACACACACACACACACACACACACACTCACACACACGTACACACACACACATGTTGAAGGATAAACATAGAATTATGTTGAAACTTTGTGTAATTTTACAGGAGTTTCTCAATGTCTTCAATAATGTTAATGTCTAGGTGCCAGCATAACTGACTTTAATGGAGTTCTGTCTTTGCATCTGTGATAATTAACAGTGTGAGTAAATGAACCAAAAAAGTGTTTTATGATTGCAGTTAACCTCAGCAAAGCCAGAAGCAAGAACAGCAGTAGTAACAGCTTCATTGATGCCAAGGGAATTGGTACACTGTCATTTCTTGCAAAAGCTGACAGCTGCTAAGTCATCTACATTATAAAACCTATTTGTTTTACTCTATCATTCTGGAAATTTAATTTGGGAATAATTTTCAAAGTTACCATAAAAATTATACATACATATATATATATATATATTCAACAGCAGGTTATTTTATGTGTATATTTGTACATACTTGTAACACTGAAAACAAATAATTGTCAAACTAGATATCTTTTTGTTATATATGAGAAAGCAAAGCCATCATTTCTCTGCAATGTGTGAAGCAATTGATTTGACCCCTAAGTTTTTTTTAATTGAATGTACAGTAATTTCTATACTGTTTGTTTATTCTAATAGTAATTCTTGTATTCTTGATTAAAGAATACCTACTATAAAAGTAAAGTATGCATGTAAGTTTGTCTTTGAAGGTATTTCCTGTCAATATTTACTGGAAAGGGGAAAGACCACATTTAATATGTGATTAATGTATTTAGTAGGTATTAACAGATAGCATAAAATGGAGTCTACAAATAATAAAAATGTGGAAAACAGAAAGGCAATAAAAGTAAGTACTTCTTTTCACTCTGCTTCCTCGATGGATATCTACTTATCTATGCTGCCATAGTTAGTTTTTATAAATATGACATACACATAAAAATGTTTAGTAAGATGGCATATCACTTGATGAAATTCAGCATTCTATATTTCTGTGTACATTGTTTTCTGAGTAAATTCATTTATTCATAATTGATTTATGAAAGATTAACCCAGTATAAGTCATGGTTTTCTCAGGTGGGTGGACGTGGGTTGTATAAAAAAAGGTATCTAAACAAAACAGGAAACCAGCCAATTAGTGGTATTTTTCCATAGTATCTGCCTTAATATCTTAGTGTCCCCTAATGACATATTTTAATGTGTAAGCTAAAGTATACCCTCCCCAATTTTTTGATATGGTGTTTATCACCAACAACATAAGCCTAACTAGAACAATTGTCTTCCTACTACAATGCAATGCAATTTTTGAAAAGATGAACAAAGTAAATCTGTCCTTGAAAAATTTGGCTCAAATATTCTGTTAGGAGAAAGGAAAGCTACAGGGATATCTGCCAGGAAACCTTACAAATTGCGCACAGAACCTCTCTGTCTCTCTTGGTTTCCCCCAAAACTCAATTCCTAAGTCTCTTCTTTAATGCTGCAACACAAGCCCATTTGCAGCCTTTTCCACCCCTAATCATAGCTGTACCCCATTCCTGAACATTTCTGCTAAGTCATAGGCCACACTTGCCAGAAAATCAAATAGGCTGCTTATAGGCATTATCCATTTTCTATCTCTGTTCCCCTAGATGCAATACAATATTCTAGTCACTAGTACTACCAAAACAAACCAGATTCTGCCTCTTCTCAAGCCTAACCACATCTCAGGATCCTACAAACTATCTCTTAGCTTCCCTCTCCTCACTTATTGCTTTGCCACAGACCCCTAAATTAGGCAGGCAACCTCTTTTAAGCTGAATGCCATTCCTTCCAGGGCAACAGATAGGTTGAAGTGAGAAACATACCTCTCCTACTCCTCCTGATATCCAATTCACCTAGTTTCATTTCCTGCTCTTTTGCTGGCAACCTGGTGCTGTCTCCCTTTTCTCTCTAATCACATGATCAAGAGATCACATAGGCCTTTTCTAAATTTCTTTTCCCATGCCTATCCTGACTACCTAGCTTTTACCACCAACAGACATACCCTGTGAATATACTAGCTGAACATACCAGGTCTCCTGGTGGTCCCTCTGAGTGTTCTGTATCCCATTCTTTCTCCCCAGTCTTCAAGAGGATAGAGGATGTCTCCGTGAGGTCTGACACCAAACCAATGAACAGAAGCCTGGGGCCCCTGTGGTTGGATTCGGGAAGAGCTGGAAGAAGCTGAGGAGGAGGTATACCTCATAAGAAGACTAGCAGTCTCAATTAACATGAAATCCTGAAATTGCCCACGTACTGAGTCAGCAACCAGGCAGCATACAGTAGCTTATATGAGAGCACCAACACATTTACAATATTACCTATATCTTTAATCATTCCAAACTCAGATGTCAGTGTAAAAACACAATGATTCCCAGAGTAATATGTTTCCACTAGAGCTTGGCTATTAAAAGAGAAAAGGTCATGAATGATCATGAAACATAGCAGAAGCACATGATAAATACCATTTGACTTTGACTTTTTAAAATGTGTCTGATAGAGTTCCATAAAGAGTAAATGAATAGGCACTTAAAATATAGCAAAAAACAAACTAACAAATACACACACACACACACACCAAAAACAAAGCACACAGTATAAGAAAATAAATAAATATTCAAGACCTAAAATTGGAAAGAGAACCAATAAAAGAAAATGGAACAAGAAGAGTGCCTTTAATATATAATAATCAAAAAATTAAAGTATAGAATCCAGAAATATATATATGTTATATATGTATAACTAGTTATATATATATATGTTATATATGTATAAATCTCTTTCTCTCTCTCTATATATATATATGTATATATATAATTTAAAACCAACTCATAATAATCTTATTAGACATTTAGATGCAATCAGTATCATTTACAAAAGCTTCTATGAATTACCTGTGGTGTATTACATTATTACTATAATGAAGTAAGTGAAAGTCTGATATGATTAAAAGTTTCAAGTCTTTGAAGCAAAAAATTGAATATGATATCAGAAGGTTAAAAGATCTCCTATATTCATGGATTAGTAGAATTAGCATAGTAAAAATTGCCATCCTACCAAAAGCATTATATAGATTAAATGTAATCCGCATTATAATTCTAACACAACTCTTCACAGATCTTTAAAAGATAAATGCTTAACTTCATATAGAAAAAAAACAAATAAATAATTATCATAACCAGAATATTAAGAGAACCTGGGCAGGCTTATCATTACTGATTTTAACTTGTACTGGAATAAGGACTGTGCACTATTGACCTAAAATAGACACATTGATCAACAAAACTGAATTGGCAATAGACACATAAATCCATGCACTTGCTACTGGTTAGATTAGATGGCTACATGAAGAATGGAAAAGTATTTATCATCCTGCATAAAAATCCAAGTACAAGTATATCAAAGACCACAACATACAACCAGGTACACTAAGTCTGATAGAATAGACAATGAGGAATAGCCTTGAATACCCTGACACAAGAGACACTTTTCTGGGAAAAAAAAAAACCATTATTAGTACAGCTCTAATATCAAAACTAATAAATGGGGCTTAATGAGACTAAACACCTTAGGGAAGGAAAGAGATACTTCCAAGGATCAGCTTTGTCTTGGAATAAGGTTTTGAGAAAGAGGTGAATGGAAGCAGTTGAAGAAAGAAATTAAAATCAATAATGTGGAGGGTTTAATCTGACATCTCTGTAGTCTTCTCAAGATGGTTCTCCAAACAGCTTTCTAGATAACTCATGTATTTTGAACCAAAGTCAGAAAACTTGCTAGTAAAATTCTGAAAAAAAAAAACAAAAAAAAAACAAAAAAAAAAAAACCTGTGTTAGCTCTCTAAGTAGCACTCACTAGGTAGCTCTCTCTTGTAGACCAAGGCCCAATCTGCTGAGGTCTAGCCTCTGTGTTAGGAGGATCTTGAGAAAGGAGAGAATGGGAGAAGTGCTTAATAAGTAAGCACTCAAGAGTCAATAGTAGATGCAAGCTGTTAGTTCAAGGGCTTTCTTTTTGCCTGATAATTCACACCATTTTCCTTCTTCACATTCTTCATTCTGATCAGAGAGTCTGAAACCAGTCTTTTACTTACTAAAGCTGTAGAATCAAGGCTTTGACCATTGTTAATCATTATTTTTTAAGAAATTCTTTAATTAACATATATTTTAAGAATTGCCAATTATTATTCCCAACCCATGCTTCCTTAAAAACATAAGCTAAACACAAAGCAAAAGCCCACTTTCTTATATTTTTAACACAACTTGTTCTTCACAGGTAGCTGAGCACAGCTCTTACAGTTTCCTGGTACAGCAGACAGCAGTCTTTATTAACCATCTTTATATATGAACAGAAACCTAACAAACTACAAGGTTAAAGTAATTTTTTACAAAGCTTCAAAATTTATGCAAGTAAAGTAGCTAGTTCTCTTTGATAACTCTCTAGGCATTGTAACATCTAATACTTTAAGTAGCTAGGAGAATAAAATACTAGCTCTTTATATGCTTGTACATCACCTTTTCATTCTCTAATATTTATTCTTATCCTAGAAATTCCATGGTTTCATGTCCAGTACCTCTCCATGAACACTTTCCCTCCATTTCTTGTAAACCATGCTCTCCTTCTAATGTTATTTGTTTACAGATCATATGTAAGCCTTACTCCTACAAGTATCCTTTACTTGTTTTCTATTGATTCCTTCTTCATTTTCTATTTATGACCATCCTTCTTGAGACCACCATACCTCTCTATCTTGGATGTCTCCAACTTTACTCTGAGTAACACAGCAATCATTGGACTGGAGGTTACATGTATCTCCTGATGTAATTCTGAGTTCAAGCCCAAGTCTCAAAATGAACAATTTCTACAAAGGTCCTTTATGTTTTTATGGCCTCTGTGGTTATGTTGTCTAGATCTTTCCCATAGCCCTAATGACCAATTAAAAGCTCTGTTTCTCATCCTCCTCAGGCTCATGAATATCTGGTTGTCTTCTGGGAAAGTATATTTCCCAGAATGAGAGATTGAAAGTAAAACAAATAGGTGCAAATCACTTTCAGGCCAAGAGCAAAGATGTGGGGAATCAATCGCTTAGTAATGCTGCAGGGCCAGGAAGTGTGCCTTATGCAGTCTTCCAGCTTGAGTCTTTTATTTACATATCAATTCATTCATTTACCAAAAACTTCCTCTGGATTATCCCAGTATTTAGTATTTTATGACCTTAGCCCCTTGATTTTTTTTTGAAAAAAGAACGAGTACATTTTTTAACATTGCAAATGAACTCAGAGATCTGCCTGGCTTTATAAGTACAAACAAGAACATTAGCTAGGTGGAATCTTAACCTCAGATCACCACTCCCACAACTCTTGTACCTAAACTTGCTCTGTCCTATGCTGGACTTGAACTAAGAAATCTACCTGCTTTTGTAAACACAAACAATAAGCTTAGCTTGGTAGGAACTTGCCCTGAGATCACAACTCACTAAATCTCTTTATCTCTGTCTTATATGGGGTTTTATTATAGTGAAGAGACACCACGACCAAAGCAACTCTTATACAGGACAACATTTAACTGGGGGTGGCTTACAGGTTTGGAGGTTGACTTCATTATCATTAAGGTGGTAGCATGGCAGAATCTAGGTTGAAATGAAACTCAAGGGGCTGAGAGTTCTACATCTTCATCCACAGGTGGACAGGAAAAGAATGGCTTCCAGTCAGCTAAGATGAAGGTCTTAAATCCCATGCTCCCAATAACACACTTCTTCCAACAAGGCCAAACTTACTCAAACAATGCCTCACCTCCTAATAGTGCCACTTTCTGGGTCAGGGATAACTAAACCACCACAATCTCCTTTTATAATATCTTTCTAACAAGCTGGCACATTACTGCAGCTGTCTCTTTTCTTTTAGGTACAGGAAACCCCTCATACATTTCATACTGTATCCTTATATTTTGTATAATTGAGAAATCCTACTTACATATTCTTGAACTCATATTTTTAGACTTTTCCCCTTAAGTGCTGTTCTAAAGATCACAGTGTTTACCATTTTGCTGAGGAATATGAGACACATTGTCACTTGCTGGAATCATGTTGTTCTAATTATGATGAAGTCAGTAAAATTGACAAGAATGACATTCTATCAAAGGAGGAACATAAAGTAAAATACATACATCATTATAACAAACCTTATAACTACAGATCCGGGGGCAGGGAATATGTCAAGTAGTCCCTTCAAAGCCATGCAGGGTCCGACAGAATACTCATTTGGACAAAAGAACAATCTACAGAATGGGAAAAGACTTTTTTTTTTTACAAACTCCACATCTGAAAGAGTGTTAATACTGAAGTATATAAATAACTCAGGTGATTAATATAAGAAAACTAAGTAACCTAATTAAAACTGGTGTACAGGTTGGGCGGTGGTGGCGCACGCCTTTAATCCCAGCACTTGAGAGGCAGAGGCAGGCGGATTTCTGAGTTCAAGGCCAGCCTGGTCTACAGAGTGAGTTCCAGGACAGCCAAGGCTATACAGAAAAACCCTGTCTCAAAAAACCAAAAAAAAAAAAAAAAAAAAAAAACTGGTGTACACATCTAAAAACAGTGTTCTCACTAGACTCACTAGAGAAAGTTCAAAGGGCCTAAAACCATTTAAAGCCATGCTCCTCATCCTTAGCCATCAGGGAAATGCAAATCATACACCTGACAGAATGGCTTAGTTTAATAGTGAAATATCCAGCTAATGCTGGTCAGGATGTTCCATTGCTGGCAGGAATATAAACTGGTCTATCAACTATATAAATCAATAATATAGTTCCTCAGGAAATAGGAAATCTATCTAACTTAATACTACTCTTGAACATATATTCAGTACTGCCACTCTTAGGCATATATACTCAAAATATTCTCTATTCTAACTCAAGCTCACTTGTTCAAACATATTTATTGCTGGTTTATTTATAAAATCCAGAAATCAGAAACAACCAGGGTGTCCCTCAACAGAAGGATATAAAATGAAAACATGGTACATTTCCATAATGAAGTATTAATTGGGTCTTAAAAGGAAAAAAAGAAAAAAAAAGACATTATGAAATTTTCAGGTAAATGGATTATACTAGAGAAAATCATCCTATGTATGGTAACCCAACCCCAAAAACATTTTGGTATATATTCTCTTATATCTGTATATCAGGCAGTAAATAAATGATAACCAAACTATAATCTGTAGATTCAGATAAGTTATAGATCAAGGAAGTAGAGACTACACATTTATTTTCTTAAAAAAATAATACTAAAAATAATGTTTTATGAGTAGAATGGAGTGGGAGACAGGATGGTTAGCAAGAATTCGAAGATCAAGTAGGAGTTAGAACGTTAGATGGCATTGAAGGAAGGAATGGCAGAAGAGACTGGTAGAACTGAAGAGCATTAAAGAAGCATTTGAAGGGTCTTATGAAACCCTGTAGCCACCAAGTGGTCACAGACAAACTGGGTTCACTTGAAAGAAGGGCTGGAAATGAAAAGGAGCTGGAGAGACAAGAAAAACATAGACCAAGGCAAAGTTTTCTGATCAAAGCTCAAAGTTTAATATTCATCATTTGTATATAGGGAAAGACCCACTAACCACACCACACACTTTGTTTCAACTGGATTACACAAGGCAAGCTCATCATCGATTACTCCAACTAGGTCCATATATATATATATATATATATATATATATATATGCAATACATAATATGTAATACATAATATGTAATACATAATATGTAATACATAATAAATATATAATATATGCATTTAATATTTATGATATATACTTAACATATAATATATTATATATTACATATATTAATATAATATATTATATATTATATATGTTATTTAATATTGTGGTAAACAAGGTCTTTCAGCCTGCTCAAGGCTTGGGGAGGTCACAGAACCCTAATACAGTGGAAACTTCCTATGATGTATGAAAGCAAACCTGATCAAGTCTACAAACAATGAGGGAGACAGAAGACCTACTGGTGATCTTTTGTCACCAAATTAAGCTTCTGTTGCTGTGACTAGGTTTTATTAAATTGAACAGATTCAAATGACCTACATCCAGAAATTAGACAATCTATATCGAATGTCTCTGTAAAATCCCTCATGGAAGAGTTCAAGGAACCCAGCAAATGAATAGGCAGTAAATAAAAGAGCCAGAAGTGATGAAGGACACCTGGGGAACAAGGACATCTAAAGAAACTAAGAAAGCTGCATATGAGCACACAGATACTGAAGCAGCATAGAAAGTGTCTACATGGGTCTTTAACAGGTCTTCTACATATACATTTTGGCTAATACATTAGAAGTTTTATAGGTTTTCTAACTATGAGTATGAGTGGGTCTCTGACACATGCCTGCTTATAAAGTGTATAGAAACTCATTCCCCATTGTTTGATTGCTGTGTCTAATATTTCTAAAGTTTATACTTCATCTTATTATATTTTACTGATTCAAGTTTCCTTGTTACCAACCAGAAAACTCTTTTCTAATAAAGTAGAGAAGTAAACAAAGTAGAGAAGAACTGGTAGGAGTAGAGCGAGAGGAAATGTAATCAAGATACATTGTATGGCATTATAGTTTGTGAATATTTGACTTGTTTTAGATTCTACATTTCAAACTTTGCCCAGAGTCTTGAGGAGAATTTAAATATAGACTTTACTAGAAATAATCTTTATGTATAAATATTGACAAGATGTCACGATGAACGTTTTTGTTTTTACAAATATCAGATATTTCAAAAAATAATTAAATATCAGTGCTATATAAAATTTAATATAAATTTGATTAAAAATAAGAGTATTTGAAATTACTGAGAATTTTAACTATCCTTTATACAAATCAGTACCTTAAATGACAATGCTAGAGTTACATAATGCAATGCTCATTAATCCTTCTACAGTCTCAAATTAGAAAAGGTCTTAAAATTGCTTTTAGAAATTGAAACAGAAGTTTCTATTTATGTGTCAGTTAGAAAATTATAGACCATTGAAAGCAGTAAAAACAGATAAAAACAGATTGCAGTCAGCTACTTTGGTTATTCACATGAAATTGAACTTTGTCACCATTCTGTTCTTTTCAATTTTATGATTAATTTCCTTAAAATTTGGCTTTTGAACATGTTGGAATTGTTAATATTATAAGGAGTATAGGCAACCAATGGGACGAACACTTATTTATTTATGTATTCATTTATACTCCATTTTTTATTCCCCTCCTGGTCCACCCTCCAATTGTTACACATCTCAAATCTCCTCCCTACACCCGTTTCCAAAAGGTTGTCCTCACCCCTCAACAACCCACTACCCCAGACCTCTAAACTACTTGGGGCCTCCAGTCTTTGAAGGGTTATGTGCATCTTTTCTGACTGAACCCAGAACTGGATGTCCTCTGCTGTATATGTGTCAGAGGCCTCATATCAGCTGGTGTATGCTACCTGGTTGTGGGTTCAGTGTTGCAAAGATTTCCAGGGTCCAGGTTAATTGAGACTGCTGGTCCTCTACAAAGTCCCCCTCCTCCTCAGTTTCTTCTAGCTTTTTCCTAATTCAACCAATAGGGTCAGCAGCTTCTGTACATTGGTTGGGTGCAAATACCTGAATCTGACTCTTTCAGCTGGTTGTTAAATTCTTTGGATGGCATTCATGATAAGTCCCTTTTGTGAGTGCTCCATAGCCTCAATAATAGTGTCAGGCTTTGGGGCCTCTCCTTGAGCTGGATCCTACTTTGGACCTGTTGCTAGACATCCTTTTCCTCAGACTCCTCTCCATTTCCATCCCTGCAGTTCTTTCAGACAGGATCAGAATTTTAACTGTGGGATGGCAACCCTATCCCTCACTTTTTGCTGGAAGTGGACTGGAAGTGGAAGTTCCCTCTCCCTATTGTTGGGCATTTCATCTGAGGTCACTCCCTTTGAGTCCTGAGTTTGTTTGTTTGTTTGTTTGTTTGTTTGTTTTTGGCTAAGATCTACTTATTAGTGAGTACATACCATTCATGTCCTTTTGGGTCTGAGTTACTTTACTCAGGTTGATATTTTCTAGTTCTGTCCATTTGCCTGCATAACTGAGAATGTCCTTGTTCTTAATTGCTGAGTAGTATTCTATTGAGGAAATGAACCATATTTTCTATATCCATTATTCTGTCATGGAACAGATGGGTTGTTTCCATTTTTTGGCCATCACAACCAAGGCGATGACTAAGAGACTTGAGCTATTTATGATAACCTGTGGTGGATTTTCATGACTAAACATGATTTTTAAGTTTAGTGTATTAAGAACCCCCAATAAGATTTATTGGCCACCATGAAAAGGCAGAGATTGAACCTTTGTATTCTGAAAGAATACCAGTACACTTGAACTGTGAGTTGTCTTTCAACCCTCAATATGTAATCTGAAAAATCTCTAAAGGCTTGAGAAAAGTGTCATTCATGGATTGACACTGTTGTGTCACACATTCTGTTACATCAAGGCACTCTACCTAACTTTCTTCAGAAAAACAATGCTAAATTCTTTGCAAAATTGCCAGGCTGAGACTTATTTTCTATGAAACATAGTTTCTTACTAATGTTACAGATAGCTGTTCTAATAACACATAATTTCCAGCAAATATAATATAGAGTTCCTATTAAAAAAGACAAGATGTTGAGAACTGTTATTTTATACAATTCATTTAACTTAATTGATACTTGTAGTAAGTATAAGAAAAAATTATTCAAATATATTTCTCAATAAAAATAGGTTACGTGTGAATATTTACTTCATATGTTTATCAGGAGGAGAAAACATAGAAATTAAATGTTGTTGTCTATCTATATCTATATATCTATTTACATATCTATGTATCTATATATTTATATATCTATGTATCTATCTATCTATATATCTCTATCTATCTATCTATCTATCTATCTATCTATCTATATTACAATTTTCCAGGTATTCATATATAATATTATTTAAACTTTACATTAAAAAAAACATAGTATGGATTTAAGTAAAAACCTTAAGACTTGTAACACTGGACTAACCTTCAATGAAAAAAGAAAAGTAATAAAGTCAAAAGACAGAGAAGGCTCATAATACACATACTGCACACTAACATGTATATTATTGTGTACAAATACTTTTACTTATTTATTTTGATTATTAGGGGCAAGACACTCTGTATATTGTTGGCATTCTTAGAACTCACTCTGTATACCAAGCTGGCCTTAAACTCCTACCTTAATCTGCCTTCTTCTGCCTCCTGTGTGCTATGATTAAAGGTACGTGTACCCATTGCCCAATTAAATGAACAAATTTAGTTAATGAGGATAATAACAAAAATTATGTATAACAATTTTGAGATTTAAACTTTTATATTTGAAAAATGAGAAGGCCAAGCTGAAAATATTAAGGAAGTATATAAAATGAATAATGAGTGAAGTTATTAAAATTTAATTTAAAAAATTGTATGCAGTCATTCAAAGGATGGGAAATTAGTGAGTGGTTAGATAAAAATGACTTAGAAAGTTTATCTGTAGTAAAATTTAATCAGGCAAACAAAAGTGTAAAAGAAGCTATTGCAAATAAGTAGTATTATTCTAATAAAAGTAAATATTTTTCATTCATTTTTAGACTATACATAGAATATTAGAATTGACATATTTATACAGACCAAAGGGCTACGCTAATTGCAGATATTTTTAGTGACATGTAAAAAGAATCATATCCTTTTCATCAAAGGACATAATTATCGATTTCTAAAAATCATACATTTATAGAGGTATGATGCAGGCATGGAAAACATTAACTAGAAGGAATCATTGTAGTTTTTTCATATTTTACTGGGGAAGATAATTATTTATAGTGTAACCCTGAAAAAAAGGATTAAAGGTTAAAAAATTAGCTTTAATTATAATAGAAATAATAAAAAGGAGTGGGAAAAATTAAAAATTTATAGCATTAACATGCAAAAGTGGAGACTGAGATATAGAAAAGTGTGGATAGAAAGCAATTATTAAAAAGACATATTTCTGAACACAGTTCATAAGTGAGGCTGTGTGAGAAAACTCCAATAAGGAAAGAGTCTAGTAACTTCAGTACTTCCATATTTAGATATGTTCTTGGATTGTGCTTTTGTGCCCCTCTAAAATCTAGTAAAAATGAATGGGTTTGATTTCTTACTCTGTCATATTTTCTTATTCAAAAGTGTTTTAAACTAAGGATTTCTCTCTTGACTGTATACAGTCTAAAATCATGTCGCCTTTGTTTCTGTAGCTTTGCTTAACATTCAGAATATCCTCAATCTGGTTCACTGAATACATTTTGATATTGCATGAGACTTTAGTCTACTTCATTTTTAGGCTGCACTTTCCCAGGGTTCTCTCACCAACAAGAGCAGCAACAGACATGGTTACCTAAAAATCACCTTAATATTTAAGTGTAAATGAGTTGTTATAAAATATCATGCAACTGTTATTATAAAAGACTAAATTATGTTCTATGAAAATAAATGAACTGTCAGTATATAAGTAGACTATATTGTAACCATTATGAAACAACAAAGACTTTGGAATTTAGATTGCTTTTATGAAATCAGAGATCCAAGAGAGTATGAGCAGAAATGATCACATTTTATAAGTAGAAAAATAGTGTATTCACTAAGATGCTATAGCAATATTTCATTTAAATATGTGCAAATTAAAATAATTTTCAAAACAGCTTGAAGTTACAAAACATTAATGTAAGCACACAAGAAAAATATATTAAATCAGTTCATAAACAGGTCTCTAAGACAAATTTGTATGGTTTCCCAATATCTGAAGAGAGAGAATATTATCTCTGTAAATATTATCTCTGTAAATGTATCTTACTCACATGATGTAATTGTTGTCTCAGAGGCATACTGCTGAATAAACTCACACTTTTAGTTCTTTCTGAATTTTGGCTGGTTGGTTCAACTCAGATGATCTATCTCACAAGCCTCTGCAACCTGACTGATTCAAACTGGCTCTCTCACCTTCTCAGTGAATTGCTCTCCTGTGAGACTGGCCATGAATTCCATGAACTGAACTTCACTGATTTCACTGACTGCAGGAACTGAACAGAACTTATGAATCATTTCAATGGCACTGCAGGAACTGAACTGACTTAATTGATTCAACTGTACTTCACTTCAGGGGCTGAACTAAAACTGAACCGAACTGCTCTGCCCCCACCTTCCCCCTCCCCCTCTGCTCTGCACTGCCCTGCTAAGTAGTTTTTCTTTCCTGATATATGTATGTATGTATGTATGTATATATATGTATATATATATATATATATATATATATATATATATATATACATATATATACATACATATATGTGTGTGTGTATGTGTATATGTATGATGTGTATGTGTATGTGTATATATATATGCACATATATAATTACACTGCTGTGAAGTTTTATAAATTCTCTAAGAAAAATTTGTCATTTCATCACCTATTCCCCCTGCCTTCAATCTCTGTTGTTCTACAAGTAGAACACTTCTAATATTTTTTTAAGTAGTCGGGATAAGCTTAATCATTTTAATATTTAGGGGCTTAATGTTAAAATTGTTCCAATACCCATTTTTCACTTCACAGTCTTGTAAAAACATGATAAACACATAGTCTTAAGTTACTGTTTAAAATAATAATTTTAATTGAGTTTTAAGTCAAATCTATATTTTCATTCCTTATTTACCCACTTGAGTACAGAAAAGCCCAAAGTGTTAACTTCTATACTCATACACTGTTTTCCAAATGTTTTGTGTACTCTCTTCCCTTCTGTACCATTGTTGAAAAGCTTTATTACTTTGTCACTTAGTAAGAAAACACTATTTTAAATTAGCATAAACAACAAACAATCTTGTAACCTCCTACAGTTCCTGTTATTGATTTGAGCTATACATATCATTGCTTCAATTTCTAGCTTTCTGAGTGCATGTCTCTGTGTGTGTCCATGTAATTGCATGAAAAGAGAGGAAAGGGAGACAGAAAGAGAAAGTGAGTGAGAGACATTACAGCATCAATCTGGGTTATTCTAAAATAAACATTAGTTACCCTGACTACACTTGTAGATGTCATAATATACAATAATTGATAACAGCATGTCTTATAGATAGAACACTAACAGTTTGTATGCATGTGTCTATGTATAAAATTGTAGTCTCATTATCTCAGGCTAGCCTCAAACCAGATGTTTTCCTGGCTCAACTGAATATTAAGATTACTGGCAAGTGTTGCTGTACTCAACCTTTTAAAAGAAATTTTGGTACTCAAAATATATTATTCAATGTTAATGTAATCTTGTCAACTTGTATGGAGAAAACCATATATATTAGCTTTTAGTACTCATATTTCAGTAATATTATGCTGAAAGAGACTTGGTAAGAATCAGGAGTTAGGTCTGAAGGTACAAGCCTGAAATCTTAGCTACTTGGGAGGCTGAGGAATTAGTGTAATTGCATGGCCCCACTGTGCTGCAGAGTGAGTTTAAGCTTAATGAGGTTTGCCTCAAGAAGTTAAACAAGTTAGTAGAACACAAGACAATTATGCAGAGGAAGGGAAAACAAAGTACCCCTTTTATTCAAAATTATATCTGTTCATAAATAGATAATTATGCCTCAGTATTTTATACTATATATTATATTTTATACCTTTGCGTTTTTATTAAAACTCATCAAATAAATTAATACAAATACAATGAATGAATATTGGACAGAAATAATTTTTGTTAGGTTTTAAGAAATGTCCTTGTATAGCCCTGCCAAGTTGAGCCTGAATTTAGTACATAATAGAGGATAGATATGAATGGTCAGTCCTGCCAGTACCTTTCATGTTGTTGGAATATAGGAAGACTCAGTTAGCACTCTATTCATAGAAACAGAATCTTTTCTAAAATGATATTAATGACTCAGATAGCTAATAAAATTTAACTTAGCTTAATGTGTTTCTTATGCTGTTTTAATAAGGTACTGTTAAGTTCAAATGAATGAAAAATATCATAATAAGTATTCCATAATATGATAGTGTATTGAAATGGGTTTTCTCTTTTGTTTACTTTGAGTTGTTACTGCTTTAAATGGATACTTTTTATACTGGATAATAGATATTAGTTATTAGACCAGTAGGCAATAGTTAAACTCTGAGATCTTAAAATTTCTGCTAACGTTTTACCTAAGTAAGTCTCCCCACACTGTGGATGCTAGATGGCAATGTAGTAATCCAATAAAACACAAAAATGGCTCATGGTGGTTTAAAATGAAACAGAGAAATATAATGTAATGATGGACTTAATAAGTCAGAGCATGTCACTACCTGCTGATGTCCTCATGTGGCCATCAATCACAGTCTAATTATTTAGATTAGTCAGCATAAAAAACTATTACTCAAAGGGTGTTTCTTGTATCTGCCCTTGATCCTTCTATTTTATTTCTTAGTTGGTTGATTTCTGTCTGTATTGAAGATAAAAGTAAAAAGAGTCCAGGCTTTAAGAGTTCATATAAAACCTTTAACGAGAAATGTGAGATTGGTACTTTATCAGAAATTGAACTCGTGGTATTGTAAACTATAATCAAAAATATTTATCTCTTAAAAAATAGCCTAAACACTTCTGCTGTGACTTATAGGTCATTGACATTTTAATTTTGGTGACGCATTCATAAAAGTGGCTGTTGGCAGAAAAGCCCCTATAAATGGGCCAAGTCACAGTGAGAACTGAGAAGGACATGTACACATAGCTTATGTATATATTTGTATCCCAACTATCATAGAAGCTCAAAGGTTGAACAAATAAAAAGAAGGAAAAACTTATATTTACATTTTGTACATATATATTTATATTTATGTCCTTATAGTACAAATGTTAAGCATTCTGTTTCACTTAAGGTACCAAATTTACAACCGTTGCTTGTTTTTTATGTTTTTATAGGAACTCATAAGCTTGAGCTATTTTTGTTTCCATCTTCAACAAATAGAGAAATCAACTAACTGAGGTAAAAGAAGGATCAAAGGCCAAAGTGAGAAAGTTCTTTAGAGTAGCAGTTTTTCATGCTGGTTAATCTTATTAAATAGATTATGATCAATTGATCACAAAGGCACAACATCAAGAGAAATATGCTAAAGTATTTTGCCAATATAAACTCTTCTGTGTTTAAAAATAGATGTTAGTGTTATGTTGAAACACATGAAATTGCATGTGGTTAGTAAATTCTCCAACTTTGATTCTTAGCTATGATGTGTCTTCAAAGAGCAACACAAAAATTATTTTAAATCTATTCTGTAACAAAAAGATCAAAAGATAAATTCTGGTTTGTATTCACAATAAATTGCTGTAATGTATTAGCTTCCTTCTAAAAATTAGAAACTAAATATAATTGTAAATAGCCTTATATTTTATACAACAAAATGTGATGTATGTTCAAATTTCTAACCTATTAAATATGTAATTAATTAGATAAAGCAGTGCTTACAGATTGATAAATGGTTTAGCTAATTTCACAAAATAAAAAATGGTGCTGAAAAAACAATTATTACTATCTCTAAGCAAAATTTCTATACAAATAACGTGTATACAGTGGCAAAGAATCTATGCATAATTTCAACTCTAAATTGTTTACTCTCTTTCTGTCATAAGACCATGACTGAAAGCAACCTGTCTAGCAAGGGCTTATTTGGGTTGCAAGCATCTACCATACTTCATTACCCAGGTAAATCAGGCCTGGAACCTAAGCAGGAATCTAAAGTCTTGTTCTTGAGTAGACAGCATAGAGGAACACAGCTCACAGTATTACTATGAATGTCTTGTTCAGCAAACTTTCTTATACAACTGAAATTCAAAATCCCAGGGGATGCACAATCTAACAGTTCTGAACTCTGACACATCAATCTTGGACCAAGAATATATCCATAGACTCAGATCCAGCTACATTCTGATAGAGGCATTTTCTCAACTGATGTTTCCTCTTCCAAAGTGACCCTAGCTTGTGACATTGACAACCAACCAAAACAATTTTTGTAATTATCATAGTCAATTCACTTAATAGTTTTAGTTTTCATGCATATATTTCTTTCAGACAGCTTTGAAGAGATATGGCCCATGTTACTGTTCTCATTATTTACATGAAAAGAAACATATTTACTGTTCACTTCTTGCTTACAGTTTACAGAACAAAATGCACAAAACTTTGACAGATCTTAAATATTGCTCATGGGAAATTATTAATACTGTATTATGTATGGGTTTTAAGCTTTTCTCTTCTCTCTGACCACAGGAACACTTTAGATATCATTAACTTCCTATGGAGCTCTGCGGAAACAATGAACATCATCAAAGAGAGCACACTTGACACTCGATAGAGATTATAGAAACTGTGAGGCTTGTAAGTGGCTAGAGGGCTTTATTTCTGAAAGAAAATCAATCTTTGATAACACTTTTAGGAAATACCATAGACATAATAAGCATATATCCAAACAGAGTATTAACCACAACAAACTTTCCTTACAAAACATCCCAGTTTTGGAAAAGTTTCTTATCTACTAACATCAGCATATGCATCAGCATATGACCAGCTTTTCTGTATATCATCTGTTTTACATCCAAATTACAGAATATCTACTTATGAAATATGTATTATCTTTATACTTTATAATATATTTTTGTTAGTAAGTAAGTGATATAATGAACAGTTCTAGGGTGACAATAGATACATACAAAAGTATAGAATTATAAGAGGTGGTTTAGTAGAAAGAGAGAAATTCTGACCATTAGCTTAAGGAAGCAATAAATTTTGATGTACATGAAATTTTGAAAAGGGCAAGAGGGTAGAAGTATTGTTATGGTTTGAATGAAGAAGTGAATGAGAGTGCAATTAACAGATGGAAACAACAGAAGAGAAGGAATGATCTTATTTCTGAAAATATTAGCATTGAATGCTATCAGTTATGAAGGAAAGCATACTATGGCACTTTTGTAAATTGAAAATTGAAGCAAATAATTCACTAAAGTTACAAATTCAAATATGTGGTAGAGTTTTGTTGGGTTTCAGACTAAGAATGACCTAGCCACCATGTCATACTGACATCAGTAAATTGAGTTTGAGAAATTAACGTACATCTTTGAAAATTAATATATCTTATGGCTTATATGTGCCACATGTTGTGGAAGGTCCTGGTAATAGGGTAATGGTGACTCTTTACCTCTGGTTCTGCTAGGGATTTTATTATTTCTCCCATATGGCACAGAAGCAGCTTTTAGGAGAACATCTGGGTAAGATAAATTTATAAAGATAGGGCTGCATCATGAGCTTAGTACTATTATCAGAAGATTTTCCAGAGAACATGTTTTATCCACCCTTCCAATTTCAGCCAGAGGGAACTATGCATGACAGCCTACTATAAGAAAGTTGAAAGTTCTCATCAAAGACAGAGCAAACTGGTCACTTGAGTGTGTACTTTACTGTACACATTGCAACAAGGAAAAAAAGAGTAATTGCTTTAAAAAGATAAGTATATAAGCCATTCACTTTGTAATGCTTTTTATTAGTGCTTCATAGATTGATTAATCTTATAGCAGATGACATAACTTTGAAAAGATCTAAAATCTATTTTTTATATTTGTTATGCAAACTAAGTTTTTCTGGATTATTATTTTTAGTAGAATTTAAAAACAAAACATTGATAATTTGTTTCTAGAAAATTTAGTAGAAAAACAAATATGCCCTTTCTTCATTTAATACCCTGAGTATTTGTAGGAAACTTCCGAGAATTTTTTACTTATGGATCAGACTACTGCTAAATTTAACATCAACAGTTACATCATGGCATATTAAATATAGACATTTTTTTTAAAGATCCATTTTCATATTAACTATTAGTGAAAATTAAGTATACTGTATAGAACAAGCTCAACATACTGTTGGTTGTTAAAATGTTATGCTGCATATTACAATAAATAATGCCCTGACTGAAAAAATTATCATGGTATAGAGGACTGAAAACCAGAAATCATATCAACTGTCAGATTCAAAATGAAAATCCGATGTACTCTATTAAAGATAATGAAATAGATATAGATAGATATAGATATACATATAAAATATACATTATAAAATAATATATATGAAGAATCCAGAAAAATAAGGAAGATAATTCGTGGGAGTTCTGACCAAAACCATTACAATGTCTCTTGTAACAGTTAATAATTTTCATCATTTTAAACATACACTGTGAGGACAGAGGCAGTTTAGTTTGATTCACCACTATTCCCCAAATTGCCTTCCACAGAGATATAGGTTCTGATCCCGTCACTAAGTTATAGAGAATGTGTGTGGAAATTATCAATATTTGAATGAAGAGAAAACATGTGAGGAGGTCAGGTTTTCTTATGACAACAATATACTAACTGTATAAGTGCAAAATTCATTTCCACAAATTCTCCCTAAGAACAGGCACTTTTTGGGTTTGAATTCCAAGTAAATGATATAGTCAAACAATATTTTAAGAGGTAGGAATTTTTGATTCTTCTAAAACTCAAATCTACATCTGATTTTTCTGCAGTAAAGGCAAGTGGTTTATTAGATATTTTGTGACCTTTTATAATTACCTGGAGTGCAAAACTATCACATAAATTCATAACAGTTCACTGGACCTTTCACCTTTGAATTCAAATTGTTTTAGTAATGTTGTTCTACTCTTGAGCCTTTCGTCTTTCATCACAATCATTAGCCACTTCACATTTTAATTGCATGACATGAAATGTTAATAAGACGTGATTTCAAAGAATGTTTGACCTTATGAGACCCCTTGGCTGTTTGAAACATTAGCTGTGACTATCATGAGTTCTATGTAGCAAGGATTATTAAATATATATGCTAAGAAAGTAAATAAAATAATCATTCAAATATAAGATGAAGTTCTTAGATCATTAAATATATGTATCAGTATAATATACTATATATTAAAAGGCTATGTTAAATATGTTTCTTTTATTTTTCATATTATACTTAGTTGACTGTATTTAAATTTTGACAGGAGATTTTTTTCTTTTTTTATTTAATTGTTATTCTTTTTTTAAACACTGTGAACAGTTTCTCCTCCTTTCATTTCTTCCAGTCCCTTACCTTCAACTCCCTCCTAGCACTCCATTAACAACAATTTCTCTGTTTCTCTTCAGCAAAGGGATTCTCTAGACAACATACCATTCACTCCTCCAACCCCAGCCAGAGAGAACTGTGTGTGGTAAGCCTCCCAGGCTTATTAACCAAACATGATATGTCAAGTTGCAATAAAACTAGATATTTCCTCTATGATTAAGACTGGACACACCAACCAAGTATAAGGAAACAGTTAATAGGCAAAAGAATCAATGAAAACCCTTGCTCCTACTGTCAGGAATCCCACAAGAAGACCAAGCTACAAAACTGGAACATATATCCAGAGTGCCTAGGTTAGTCACATGCAGGTTCCCTGATTGGTTCATTCCCTGTGGGTCCCTATAAGCCCAGCTTAGTTGGTAATGTCGGTTATCTTGTGGTATCCTTGATCCAATGTAGCTCCTAATGTCTTAATTTCCCTCTTTCAGGGGATTCTCATAGCTGTACCAAATATTTGACTGTGGGTCTATACATCTATTTATATCAGTTGTTACATGAAGCCTAGGGATTTATTTTGTAGTATAGATGGTTTCTAGTTGTGTCATATTACTCTGACTGGTTTTCATTTTGTTTTTATGGTGACCTCTAGACATGTAGGTTTGTAGGTATAGGTTTAGGTGTATTAGTGAGTTAATCTTTACTGGATGAATATTTTTTCCTTGATTTTTGTTCCCCACCCTGATCTTCTGGCCTGAGGTTCTGGTGACTAGGGAGTTTTAAGGAACTGTAAGGTGTTTCCACTGGGGTTTTGGTAACCTGGTTATCCTATAGGGTTTTGGATGCCCATGTTGCCTCTGGGCTTCCAGTTACTTGTGTGGTCTTTGGAATTATAAGTGTCTGGTTGGTCTTTGGGTTTCCTATTGTCAGCTTGACCTCTGGAAGAATAAGAACCTTTCTTGGAGTTGTCAGTTAGGATAAACAACTGAGGATAGAGGTTATTGTTGAGGATAATTGGATGCTCTCTAAGAAGTATTAGTAGGCTGCGGGCAAAGTCTTACCTAGGGTTCCTAGTATTGATGTGGCCTCTAGTAGAGCAGGGTTCATCCTGCTGGAGTTGTGGGCAAGGGTATGGGGCCTGGGATAAGGGGTGCTGTTAAGGACTGCAGTACATGTTGTAAGTAATGTTGGAAGTACAGAATAATCCAAGATATGTTGCTTTCCAATTTCATTGTGAGTCTTTATACACTCACAGTGTTTGTGCTCACTTCCATTGTCCTAATCTACATAATGTCACTCATATGCATGTCCAGAAGCTAGATTCTAGGTGAATCTTACCAAATTGATGGCCAATGTTAACTATAAGAATAAAAGGGATGGAGGGAGGAAGAAAGAAAGGGAGTGATGAAGGAGAGAAGGAAACCAGTGAGAAAGAGAGAAAGATTGTCTCTGTACCTCATGACATACCAATTTAGTACTTTCTTTGGCTCACCTTTATATATGCATGCTTAATGATATTGCCATGTTAGAAGTTACAGAGTTAAATGTAGGAATATGACTTTTTATTCAATCAAAGATTTCAGTATGTTCCCTCTGGTGATCTGAATTTACTGGGGTCATCCTCATATTTTGCCAAAGGCCAAGTCTCTCATTTAACTGCTTTTCACACCTAAATAACATTTGTCTTATGCTGTCATTTTACAGCTACTGACATTCATGTTAACACAGCCATGAATAGACACTGCCTCAAGAAAACACAAATCATTTCTAGCTAAAAGGAGAGTATGTCTTTGCTCTTGTTGCCACTGTATCACTTGTCTGTGAGAATTGCTGACAGGATTATTTTTCATTCACACCCTTGGGAAAATAACTCTTCTACATCCTGAAAGTCCTTTGAAGTCAGGAGTAAACATAAATAGGGTGCCAAAAGAAATTACATTCTAATCTTTTATAATGTACTTAATAGTGTATTCTGAAGCAGCTCTGTGAAAAGATTTATATGGAGGTGAATGACACAAAACCCAATTCTAAAATGCCCAGGGAGAAGTACATCAATCAGTTTTTGGTGACAAATGTGTTTAAAATACACAGCAATATTTCTAGTAGATCACAGCATAATGAGGAATTGTTTAAAATCTAATATGTTTTGTGTAACTTGATAAATGTATTCAAAAGATAAATTGCATAGCTTATTAACACATTATTTTTACATCTGAATATAAATCTTGTTTTCTTTTTTAAAATGCTTTCACAGTTGAACTAACTGTCCCTTGTTCTTTTTCTGTCTCTCAATATTTTGAAATGGGATTAACACACTTGAAAATATTTCTGGGAAACTGATGGATACACTGGTAAACTGAGCAATAAGTGACATTTAAAATGAAGTTAAAAAGAAGGAACTGCATGAAGAAAGACACATTTTAGTCTGTAACTCATTTCATTTAAGCATAGACAGAAAGGTCAGTGTTATAAATATTTGCTTGATACTAGACTACATACATGAAAGACCAGTGACATTAGAAGACAGAAGGGATCATGCTTACATAAGTACTATCAATTATTGTTAGGTCTTAGTAAATTTGAAATGAGTAATGTCTAATTAACTTATTTATTGTATCAAGGATATAAACTCAAAATGTATTCATACCCATGGACCTATGAAATCCCAGTGAAATGAAATGAATGATATGTAAGGTAAATTTATCAAAATATGTAGCAATTTACTGGGGACATAGAGAGCAGAGCTATCATCTTTACAGTCAGCCTGATGAAATTTTAATAAAGATTTGAGACCCTGGCAGCTACTCAGTCTAAGGACTCAGGAAATAAGAGTGAGTTTCTTCTATAAACAATACATAATCATATAGAATTGTAGTTACTTCCTATATGTTGTAATATATTTTTTGACTTAAATATCCAAAGTATCTCTAGTAATATCACCTTTATATTTCTGTGTTTGCAAGTTTCTCTAGAATCACTTGAAATTAAGGAACATGCTTAACATAAATATGCTCTGAAACATCACTTTTTATCACTCCGGAGAATCACATTCTCCAATGAGAAATATTTGTTACTTCCTTAGGCAGAATTCTATGTATTGTAAATAATTACATAGTCTTCATATATAGTTTTATTTCCTCAAATTATCTGGACTTCCATCATAAAAAAGATGTATAAATAAATTAAAATTTTAATTTGATATATTTGTAGATTTTAGATTTGCTGCATCTCCTATAAAGCACATTTCTTTGAAAAACAAGTTAAAATATATTAGTGAAATTAAAATCTAGCATGTGTATTATTTAGAATATACAACATATGTTAAAGCTATGTACGTCTGTAAGGTTATACATCATATATTCATGGCTCCTTCAAAAAAGTGAATAAAATAGAAAAGAGACATCATCCAAAAATGCAATCAGGAGATATATATGAGAAATTTATTGATATTAGCTGTGCTTTTCAGGAAGAAACTCAATTTTAGGATTCAGGCAAAATGGAGAAATTAATTACAGTGTATTCTAATAAAGCTTCAATGGTCAATTAAAAGCATCTCTTTTAATATATTATGATTTAGTGACAGATATTTACTACAAATTTACAAAACACAAATTGTAAAATATGATTTTATTGATTTATTTTAATTTATTACTTTCTAAGAATTTCACTCAGTAGTCCTATACTTAAATCTTTTTTCCCATCATTTACTTTGCTCCTGTCAACACATTCTCTGCTTTCTATCTTCCTCTCAAATTGTTCTATTCTTCTTTAACTAATATTGTTACACGCCCACACACACGCACAAGCACATGCACATGTACACACACACAAAATAGTCTTTTGAGTCCATGAGTTTATGGCTTACTGCTTGGGAATGGGGCTCATAACTGGATAAGAATGATCACCTATCTATCAGGTGCTCATAACTGGAGAAGGATGGTCATCTCTCTAGCAGCCTTTAGTTGCCTGTAGCCCTTTTTCTAGAAGTAGGGCTGTGTGGGACTTTCCCTATCCATAATAGCTTTCCAACTGGTATTGTTATTGTGTAGTTCTTTTATAGTTGACAATATTTTGAGATTTCTTGAAACAACCCTGACATATGTAATCACCTCATAGCTAACGATCATTGAATATAGGACTTGGAATAAACCAATATAGAATTAACTTGAAGGCCTTCTCCCTGGTGGCAAGCTTTCACAATATCTGAGGCACTACAACAACAGCGAGTAGTAGTAATTAAGAGTCCTATCCATCATAAAATCCAAAGGCTGACAATGACCTGCACTATAAGATTTCTCAAAGAGTTCCATCATCTCATTTATAATTAGGAATAACTAATATCCATATAATTAGACTTAAGTTTTGTTTTAATGAGAGGAAAGTAATACCGTGTACTATAAACCTTGCTAACTACCTTTGTCTAGTGATGACATGGACATTAGAGAAAAAATTTATTTTTATTAATATCCTAAACTAGTAAAATTTCTAATTGTGTAGGTAAATTTAGTCTTATATCTACAGGTAGTTCTAGCCATTATTTCTCATCAAATATTATTTATTTAAATGTTCTGCACCATGCTAAAAGAGCTACAAAAAATTATCAGTAAACATTGCTATATCATAAAACGTAAATTATTTGACTACCTATTAACTTAAAACAACTGAATTGAGATGTTGTAGACAGTCAACCTTTTTTAAGAACAATCATTTCAATCATGTACAGTGGCCACAACACACACACACACACACACACACACACACACACACACACACACACAGGATCCCTGCAGACCTTAATTGTTGATTACTGTTCAGTAGAGAGTGCAACCTACAAAGTCCTTATCTACTGCATGCATAAATCTTTAGCTCGCTTATTCTTGTAGAGGAAATTGTATATGTTGTGTTTTGTATGCATAACAACAATATCATGTTACAAAAGAATACTTCTCCCCATCTTATGCCTTATAATATTTCTAATCATTTTTTCCTAATGTTACCTGAGCTATATTTGAAAGGTGGTAAAGATATCTACTCTATATTTGATGATTATAGTCACGTATTCTTAGCAACTGGAATATGTATGATCATCTATATTACCCAGTACACACTTCAATAAGAAACATTTCTACCCTCAGTAAAAATTAACACAAAGTTTTGGTATCTAATTTAAATACAAAAAGCAACTAAATATCACACACATGGGATGTAGTATTATCCTGAAACTCACAGTCTATGCTTACAAACAATTCTCTAATCATACATAGAGACAATATAAAGTGATAAAATTTTATTGTACAAGCTTTAGTTACTCTGGCAAACTGTTCACATTCTTCTCATTTCTATAAAATTTGCAATGCCAATACAATTTCTAGCAAATCTGTATTATTTCCATTAGCCATATACAATCTTACACTTTGTTTTCAGTTTATGAATTCTCCTAGAATTCATTTTAATTTCTGGGAACCTTGCTAAAAAGGCACTGAATAGACAATTGCCTACAACTTTAATTTATTTTCTCTCAGAAAATGTTGGTAAATCTTCTGATAAAATATCAGTGAGAAAGTTGTGGGAGCATAGAGAAATGCTTATATCATTATTATGAAAAGAATGTTATTTTAATGGTAAAAGTATATAATCTGTTGATGTAAATATTTAGTGCAAATCAACAGAAAAACTAAGTGAAATTAAAATGTCAAAAAACTTAACTTTGTTCATTCGTAGTTTAATAGTTCCATTTTTGTTTTTTCTTTTCAATAAGAGACCTTTTTCTATTGAAGTCTACTTATTGAGTATACTACAATCATAGACTCAAAGGATTTTGCTACTTTAATTTTTTAAACTTTATTTTTCATGATGATTTTTAAATACTTTAACATCCCTTTTAGCACCTCACCTGCCAGGGGTAGTGAGAAAGAAAGGATACGGAGAAAGAGGGTATGTTTGGATACATTCTTTTTGTATCCAAAAAGATTGTCTGGAAATTGTCAGGTCAGTACACAGGTCAGCAGTGGCAGAATGATCTACTTGCAAACACTTTATGGATACATCAGCAGTCCAGTGCTGTAGAGTCAAGATAATAAACATGAATAAGCAGTGGTAGCACTACCTAGCAGACACATTCAGGCTTCAGCCTTGGCGTGAGTGAGTAGGAGAAACTAAGATGAACACCAGCAGAAGTTTGAGGCTGTACTTCTTTTAGGGAAGAGAATATCATCAAAGACAAGAGACCCACAAACATGGTACAATTAACTCTATAAGCAAGCCAAGGTGAGCCTCCATCACTGTCCATCAAGTCCTATTTATAACCTCCAAACCTCACGTTTCCTCCATAGGTCTTGCCTCAGCATGTGTAACTGTGGCAACTGACATCACTTGGCCAATCAGCCTGAGTTCATGGAAGCAGCAAGAAACTCTAGCACACCAGCAGAAGTTTTTTGATGCATTTCTCTCTATAAAGCCCCAACAAATGCAGCTCAACTTTACAATGTAATATAGACCAATACATGTGAGTTTTTAGCAAAGAATCTTTCATAAGGTGTTCTTTATGTCCTTGCTTTTGCAGAGCATCCTTTCTCCTGTGTCTGCTTCAATTAAATGTTTCTTCTAGGATCTGCTTTAATCTTTCACCAGTGTTCACTTCAAGAAAACCCTTCTTCATGGGTTTGCCCCAGCAAAACACCATACAATCAACTTTACACACACACACACACACACACACACACACACACACACACACACCAAAACCGACAACAACAAATAAAACAACCAAAATGTCCTTCAACAGATGAATGGAAAATAAAAATGTGGCCGATATACACAGGGGAATACAATTGATATGTAAAGAACAATAAAATCTTCAGGTAAAGGAGCATACCAAGGAAAATGGGATCTCCAAATGGGTGAAGAGAAAGAGTTTGCGGTCAATATTGAAGAAGAAAGGAGAAGGGAAAAATAGCATTAAGGATTTTGATAAAGCCTTAAATTATTAATTTATTTTTACCTTAAATTATGTCATATATATACAAAAAGACAAATATGTATGTATATAAATTTTAAATACACACACACACACACACACACACACACACACATATATATAAGGAAATTAAGCTTCATGGACTGATAAATTTTCCATAAGAACCAGACACTATAAAAGACTCCAGTCTCCAGTATCAGTCACAAGAAGTCTCTTTTCTAGTTATGGTTTAGGTAATTTAGGTAATATGTAACTTCCCAGAGGTTTAGGGAAAGCAAATATTGCTAATGATTCTGCATAATTAGTATCCAGGACTAGGATGACTTAAAAAAGACCTGACTTGAAACTCTTATATGAACTTTAGCTTTCATAGTAACAAAACCACTATGTAAGCTGATAAGAAGAGGTAGTTAAATAAACTACATAGCCACATCACCTATGGACAACAGCAATGTGTGTCATGGCAAGATAACTTGAACAAACATATTGATGATAATCAATAGCTGTCAAATTGAAATTAAGATCCACTCAAATAGACAGAAATAATGTATAGTGATTGAAACATAGCTAGGTTCTTAGGGCTGGCATTGTTATAGTCCTTAAAAAAATATCTAGTTTAATACTTTAATAAATTATAAATTGTTCCTTTATACTCATATATAAGTGTAACTGTAACATGTCATCAAAGAAGCCTTTCCTTACAACAGATTACACTATCAATGGATAGTGGAATGTCAAGTCCTATCACATAGATGTTTGTCATAGCTCCTATATCTATCGATAAATAAATATAAGTGAAAAAATACAAAGATTGTAAGAGGCCAAATAACAGAAAATGTGCTGTTAATTCAGTCTCTTCTAAAATGTCTGCACAAACCAAATGAGAACAATGACAGTATCAATGGAAATGATATCATGACAGGAAATTGATTTCAGAGTTTCACCTGTAGAAAAGAATTATTCTGAATTAATGACTGCTATAAAAATATTTAACCTGTCAGTGGGTCATCACTCTCATGTATATATATATATATATATATATATATATATATATATATATATATATAAACAAATTCAGTAAAAAATAAATATATACTTATATACTTGCACGTTAAGATACATGATACTATATACTCATATATGATATATATATATATATGAATAATTATAATCAAAGAAAAATTATCAACCTGAGATTAAGAGAGTACAAGAGGATTTGGGAGATGGTGGCTAGGGATGCTGGAGGAAAGAGTAAATAAACTTATTTATTTCTATTTTAATTAAAAAATTAAAAGTACCATGTCACCAGAGATTGTCATGACTTGTGTTATGACTTTTTTTAAAATATATTTTTAATGTATATCATCCCATTATTTGCCTACAATATTCTCAGAGATTTTTTTCTCTATTTGTAGTGGTATCAAAATATTATTTTTTAAAAAATAGAAGTTAACCAATAACTCAACATGTATCAGGAATACAAACAATGTTTCAGAATCAATTGTTTTACTTAGGAAGATTTTGTTTTAATACTTCATTTCAAATCTATCTCAACACAGGACCTCTGTTCACAAGAATTTCCTGAGTCTATGTGACTACACTATTACCTATGGTGCTATAAAATGTATAGCACTACTGTGATAATAGTCATTTTTCCTTACATTTAAAATTTTACTTGCTATATATACTCTAATTATGATAATTAAATGTATCTTAAAATGGAAAATTAAAGAAAATTACTCTTGGTATTTGAATTGTGCATTCATTGTTGTTGCCTTTTACCCATTATCCCTGCTATGGTAGAAGTCCAAAACAAAACAGTTTCCAAGCACTCTGAGTTACAATAGTTATGGAGAGAAATTGGAAGTGAGATTGAGAAAGAGCACAAATGATGTATCATTCAAGTGATTATTTCAGAACATTGTATCAATTCTGGGATTTTTAACCTTCTGTTTATATTTTAACTAATTCATGAGAAACATTCACATATTGGATATTTCTTTAAAAAAATAAATCATTTTAGTATAAATGTAAATAAATGACATATATAAATTTGCCTCTAAATTATTGTAATATAAATATAAATCTAATTCTTCATTGTTGTTAGTTTTTGTCTGAAATGAGAGTAAATTATGCAAATCATTTAACACTTACATTAAAGTAAATTGTTTTCACGATATTTTTTTGTTTTTGCCTTTTTTGCCAGATATTTTAAAGCTAGAAAATTGCAATTGTGTTTTTTCTGTAAAATCCTGTAGAAGTGTTAAATTATGAATTTCTGTTTCCTAAATCCACCAAACAATAATCTATTTTAGTTATCTATGCACTTTTACATGAAGCAAATGACTATGTTTCTTTCAAGATCACAAAGCTCATAGATGATTCTACCATGATGGGAATTTAAACAACTCTACCATAATGTTGAAAGAAATAATAGTATACAAATTTAGTACTATTTTGCAATATTCTTTTCTTTTAATTCATGTTCATTTTGCTTTAAATAATTAATACCATAAAAAATTAGTAATCTAGTCCTGCTTTTATAGCTTGGTCTTCTTGCTTTGCTGTTTTACCACAGATAGGCTGAGGACAATTAAGGGAAACCCAAGCATGGATATCTTTACAGTTGTCTGTCTAGTTAGAATCACATAATACACTTCCAGTTTTCATCTGCACCCAGAGCTGATCCTATGCCACAGTGCCTGGATCTGATCCTGTGCCACAGTTTTCATACCCAAATACCAACTGGAAAAGAGCTGGTATCCCAGGAGCAATGACACATTGGCTTTCAGGAGGGACAAGTCACAGTCAGAGACAGCAAGATCAGCTAACACCAGAAATATCCAGATGGCATGAATCAAGTTGGAGTAGCCATTCTAATATTGAATAAAATCAACTTTCAATTAAAAGTTACCAAAAAAGATAAGGAAGGATGCTTCATACTCATTAAAGAAAAAAATCTACCAAGAAGAACTCTCATTTTTGAATATCTATGATCCAAATCAAGGGCATTAACATTCATAAAAGAAACTTTAACATAGCTCAAAATACACAGGGCACCTCACACAATAATAGTATCAGACTTCACTACAAAAAATACTCAGTAAAATTCTTCAAAACCAAATCCAAGAACACATCATAACAATCATCCATCATGATCAAGTAGGCTTCAACCCGTGGATCCAGGGACGGTTAAATTTACGGAAATTCATCAATGTAATCAAAGACATAAACAAACATAAAGAAAAAAAACTATGTGATTAGATGCTGAGAAAGTATTTGTCAAAATTCATCACCGCTTCATGGCAAAAGTCTTGGAAAGATTAACAATTCAAGACCCATACCTAAACATAGTAAATGCAATGTACAGAAAACCAGTATACATCAAACTAAGTGAAGAGAAACTTGAAACAATCCCACTAAAATCAGAGACTAGAAAAGGCTACCCACTTTCTTCCTACTTATTCAATATAGCTTTGGAATATCTAGCTAGAGCAATTAGACAACAAATAAAGGTAAAAAGGGATATAAATTGGAAAAGAAGGAGTCAAAACATCATTGCTTTCAGATGGTACGATAGTATACTTAAGTAAAGCCAAAAATTCTACCAGAGACCTCCTACAGCTGATAAAGAACTTCAGCAAAGTTCCTGGATATAGAATTAACTGAAACAAATTAGTAGCTTTCCTATACTCAAAGGATAAATGGGCTGAGAATGAAATTATGGAAATGACACCCTTCACAATAGTCACAAACAATATAAAATATCTTGTTGTAACTAATAAATAAATGAAAGATCTGTATGACAAGAACTTCGAGTCTCTAAAGAAAGAAATCGAAGACTTTAGAAGATGGAAAGATTTACCATGCACCTGGATTGGTAGGATTAATATAGTTTTTTAAAAAGGCCATCTTTGTGAAAACAATCTACAGCTTCAATGGAATCCCCATTAAAATTCCAGCTCAATTCTTCATAGAGTGAGAACAAGCAATTCTCAAATTCATTTGGAATAACCAAAAACCCAGGGTAGAAGAAACTGTTCTCAACAATAAAAGAACTTCTGAGGGAATCATCATCCCTGACCTCAAGCTGTACTACAGAGCAATAGTAACAATAATAATAATAATAATAATAATAATAATAATAATAATAAAAAGTATGGTATTGTACAGTGAGAGGTTAGTAGATCAATGAAATGGAACTGAAGACCAAGAAACGAATCTACCTAAGGTCTCTTGGTCTTTGACAAAGAAGATAAAGCAATCTAATGGATAAAAGATAGCATTTTCAACAAAATGTGCTGGTTCAACTGGTGGTCAACATGCAGAAGAATGCAAACTGATCCATTCTTTTCTCTTTGTACAAAGGTCAAGTTCAAGTGGACCAAGGGCTTCCATATAAAACCATATACAATGAATCTAATAGAAGAGAAAGTGGAAAACACCCTCAAACACATGGGCATAGGGGAAACCTGCCTGAACAGAACACCAATGGCTTATGCACTAAGATCATGAATTGACAAACAGGACTTCATAATATTTCAAAGCTTCAGTAAAGCAAAGGACACTGTCAATAGGACAGAATGGCAGCCAACAGACTGGGAAAAGGTCTTTACCAATCCTACATCCTATAGAGAGCTAATATCCAACGTATACAAAGAACTCAAGAAGTTAGACTCCAGAAACCCAAATAACCATTTTTAAAAATGGGGAACAGAAGTGTAACCTAATACCCAACATTACCATACTTATAAAGTCTTTGATTAACATTTAAAAAAAATTGTATAAAAGCAAAATGGAAAAGGGGGCACGGGATAGGGGTTTTCTAGGGAGGGGAAACTGGGAAAGGGGTTGGCATCTGAAATGTAAATAAAATATCCAATAAAAAAAATGGGGAACAGAGCTAAACAGAGAATTCTCAATTTAGGAAACCCAAAAGGCTGAGAAGCACCTAAAGAAATGTTCAAAATTCTTAATCATGAGTGAAATGCAAACCAAAACAACATTGAGATTCTACCTTATACCACTCAGAATAGCTAACATCAAAAATTCAGATGACAGCAAATGCTGGTGAGAATGTGGAGGAAGAGGAACTTTCCATTACTGGTGGAATTGCAAGCTGGTACGACCACTCTAAAAATCAGTCTGGCCGTTCCTCAGAAAATTGGATATAGTATTACCTGAGGACCCAGCTATACCTCTTTTGGGCATATATCCAAAAGATGCTCCAATATACAACAAAGACACATGTTCTACTATGTTCATAGGAGCCTTTTTTATAATAGCTAGAAGCTGGAAACAACCCAGATGTCTCTCAAGAGAGGAATGAATACAGAAAATGTGGTACATTTACATAATAGAGTATTACTCAACTATTAAAAACAATGACTTCATGAAATTCGCTGACAAATAAATAAAACTCAAAAATATCATCTCGAGTGAGGTAACCCAATTACAAAATGACACACATGATATTCACTCACTGATAAATGGAATTTAGCCCAAAAGTTCTCAATACCCAAGATACAATTCACAGACAATATGAAGCTCAAGAAAAAGGAAATTCAAAGTGTGGATGCTTCAGTGCTTCTTAGCATGGGGAGCTAAATACTCATAAGATGAATTCTGGAGATAATATGTGAGGCAGAGACTGAAGGAAAGGCCATCCAGAGACTGCCCCACCTCGGGATCCATCCCATATACAGTTGTTAAACCCATATCCTATAATGGATGTGCTGAAGTGCTTGTTAATGTGAGTCTGATATGGCTGTCTCCTGAGAGGCTCTGCCAGAGCCTGAAAAATACAGAAGTGGATGCTTGCAGCCAACTATTGGACTGACCAAATGGTCCAAATGCAGGATTTGGAGAAGGAACTAAAGGAGCTGAGGGGATTTGCAGCCTCTTGGGGGAAGCAACAGTGACAAACATACAGAAACCCTAGAGCTCCTGGGAACTGGACCACCAACTAAAGGGTATGCATAGAGGAACCCATTGTTTCAACCTCATATGCAGCAGAAAATAATCTTGGTGGACATAAGTGGGAGGAGCTGCCCTTGGCCTTGAGGTGTTTCAATGCTCCAGTGTAGGGGAGTGCCAGGGTGGAAAGGCAGGAGTGGGTGGATGGCGGAATACCATTATAGAGGCAGAAGGAGTGTGATTGAGATAGGGAGTTCTGGAGGGGAGACCTGGAAAAAGGATCATATTTGAAGTGTAAAGAACTACCCAATAAAAGAAAAAATAAGAATCACATAACACAAAGAATGGTGGCTAGTTAATACATTATCTTGTCACAGAAATTCCTCCTCTCAAAAATAACAGGTAAAATCTGATTTTAAATTTTATAGCTGTTTTTCTAAGAACAGTAGTGAAGGCTCTGAGAGAAAAATCAACTTTTTGTTTTTCTTATGAGTATAAAATTGGAAGCTTATTAATCAGTAGTGGTAAATTAGTAAAAATAGTTCATGAGTACTTGCAGCAGTTTTGGTGAATGGTAGCTTATTTTTGCTTTGCTTTATTGCTATTAATAAATTACTTGGAGTGTGGTTGTCTTTTAAAATTATGTGCCAATATTTCCTAATATGAAAGAGAAGTTTAGTAAACAGTTAAGATCTTCTAATATGAAGTGAACTTTGGAGTAAAATATTGACTCATAAAGGTTCACTGTATTAATTAAGGTACATTATTGTGATTATATTAATTGCTATAGAAGGTAGTATATATATATATTATATTAAAGAATCAATTGTCAATAAGCTTGATACCCAGGGTTACCTCTAAACTGATAAGATGGTCCTGTACTAGAATCTTTCACCTCTATATACTTCTTTCTGGAAAAGCTGACATCATCAGCTTTATTGACAAAAGCATTTAAGAGAGCCACCAATGGATAAAGTGATACTCACCATAATTCCTAATATTCTGGAAGGAGATGTAGCCAGATCTCTGTGAGGTAGAGTTCAGTTTGGTCTAAAAAGCAACTTACATGGCACATTAACAAGTGTAATATGGTGCTGACAGAACAAAACTAATCAACCAAACAACCAAAAAAAAAAAAAAATACCAACTTCCCTGTTTCAAAAACTTTAATACTTAAAACAAATAGTTATGAATTCTTGACTTTATTGTTGATAAATAACCTAACATTTCTGTAAATTAATTTGGTGATACAGGGACTTTGAGTTCCACATTAAAAATGATTCATCTTTAAATGAATAATAATGAGGTCAGAGTGCTTAGGCAGAAACTAGATCTTGTTATTCAGAGGAATCATTGAAGGTGCTATGAGACTCCTCATAATATCAATATTTATTAGCTGAGAAAAATTGAATCAGATCTACCCATATATTGAGTATTTGAGCCCCCTGGTAAACATAAATGATCTTTGGGTACAGCAAAAGCTTTACTAGATGCATTATTCCTAAATTTTAATGAAATCATAATTGATATATATCTTTATACTGGACCTGTTGAGCCACTTTCATGAATAACTTGGTTCAAATTAGATATACAAAGAAATGACAGCAGTTGGGTCTTCACAGTCAATGTCGTGTACAATTTCAACGTTAGCAAGTGTTTTGTTGCTTTCTTTTTTTTTTTTTTTCAATTTAATAGTGAAGCCCACAGACACAATATTTTTCTCAGATATAATATATGGTAGTTCTCAAATATTCAAATATTTTTTGTAAAATGTGTGTGTACGTGGGCAGGGTGCATTTCAGCTAAAGGGAATGAAAGCAAACACCATGGTTTACAGTTATCTGACTTTGTAGGTTTCATCTTTGGTGTGCGATTATCTCTATCTAAAAAGTAGAACAGTTCAGGTCTCAGAGATTCACAAGTAACTATGATTTTTGTTACAAATGTCAATTCAGATTTACATTCTCCCTTGATACCATTAAATGCTATTTTTTCAAAAGTTTCTCAAACTAGTTCTGTCTTTTCGAGGAAAACTTTGCTGAGCAACATACTAATGGCAGTTACTCTGATTTTCTTAAGCAATTGTAGCTCCCCTAAGAGTCAAATCATTTTCTAGGTGGATATTCATCAAATAAATCTAGTTTGTTTGTGGATTCAGTGATTATTTTCATCATAAATATGACTGAAATTTTAGGCATTTCAAATTTTCTCAATATGGGCTTCACAGTTACTTCCTCCAACTTTAAAAGTTAATCTGGAATCTGTATCTTGAAGGAAGAATTCAAACCTAGTGAAATTTTATTTAGTTTTCAATTTTATTCTTTTAATCAATTATTCTTAAAGTTCAGAATTATGATGCTCATGTTAAATTAATTGTATGCTTAAACATAAAAACATATTTTTGTCCCTACATGGCTAAGTACAACCTGATTTATGGCAGAAAATGGAAATCCAATTTAAAACTATTCCCCTATAAGTGGCTTTGTTGGAACCAGTAAGAGAAGCTGATCTCTAGTTAATAATAGATGATCAGTTTATTTGAGGCAAAAATTTGCAATGAGTTAAGAAGCTTCTGTGCGCCATTTTGTTTTTTTAATCTATAAATGTCTTCTGACCCTGTTGCAGTTCCTGAATCTTGCGGTCTCTTTTTAAATTTAAGTTATTGATTCAAGATTTGTGAATGATTGCCCAATAATAGTCCCCATAATTAAATTGTCCTAATTTTGTTCATGAACATGTTGTATTCTGATTTGTATATTGGCTAGTTCTTGCACACATTTCTGGGTTTTTTATTCATTTCATTATAAAGTTCAGGGTGTGTAATAATAATAATTTTTTGTTTGTTTAATGTCACAACATTCTAGTTATTGAGACAGAATGTAGAAAATGTGATGAGAAAAATACTGAAGAAATCACCTTTGCATTATCAATGAAAGACACATGTCTGCTTCATCTTCTCTTTAAGAATGGATACAAATCTTTCTAACAGTAAGGTACACAAAAATAAATTTTATAGATACTCTTTTGAAATAGATTGTGATTAGAAGCAATAACATTTTCACCATATGATTCAATTGAAAATACATACTTTATGAACTACAAATAATCTTAGTGATTGCACTACTTAAGGTGGGAGCCAGATTTCTACTTTCTCTCTCAGTGTTGTTCTGAATATGACTCAATGCACAGCAAATATTAATGAATTTGCACCTGCAGTGTTTTGTTTATTCTGTTCATTTAGCAGTTAAATTAATATCATAAATAGCTGTTTAATAACATAAATAGATTCTCAGTATGGTAAATCCTACAAGAATAATTTTACTTAATAATATAAATTTAATCCTATTTGAGGTGGTAAATAAGTAACAGTTTTTAGAGCTTCTTCCTCTCCTTTACTCATTTTACAGTATATTAAAGAAAGCTTATGTTGATACTATAACATTTTGATAGATATATGTTATATAATTAAAATTACCTACCAGAATTTATAAATTGAATATGAAAGGTCCTCCATGGTTTATGTGTTCAAATATGTGAATCCTGGTTGTTGAATTTCTTTGAAAGATTGTACAACTTTTGCTGTGTGAAGGCTAACTGAAAAAAGTGACCATCCGGGTAAAGGGCACAATCTTTTACAGCTGGGTATCACCTCTTTTCTGTTCTCTGCTTCTGGTGCTACTGGAATGTGAGGTAAAAATGTCCAACTGAAAGATCCTGAACCTGTGACACTGTTGTTTCTCCACGGTCTTCTCTGTAATGTAATGTACTCTCAAACTGTGATCTAAAGAAATAAAAAAATATCCTTTCTTTATTCTGTTTTGTTAAGGCATTCTGTCGCAGCATAAAATCATTTTCCATACCAATTGATTAACCTATTCCCCATGTAATATGGTTTTCTCTTTTTGTGTGTCAATATGTATGTACATGAGCATGCATATTTGTGTCTATGGTGAGAATATTCAAAATATATTCTCATAGCAATACCAAGCATTAAATACAGTGTTAAACACAGCTACTTACAGTGAATGATAGGTATGTGGGAAATATTAACCTTTGTTTAAACCTATCAGTTTTTTAGCATCCCAAAATTTCCCTCCCCTACATCGCTGGCAAACATCATTGTAATTCTCCTTTCTGCTCTTGTGAGTCCACCATTTTTAGATTCTTCAGAGAGCAAATGGCAGTTTACTTTTTGCTGTAGTAATTATTTAAAAAAGAGGCCTCTGGTCAAGCCAACTGGCTAAGCTGCAGAGTCTCTGGCTAGCTCAGCCACCACGTTCAGTGGCCGGAGGCCACATAGGCACCACAGCTAGAAACGGCCAGCTAGAAACACCAGCCATGCCACTCAAGAGACGCCAGTGTGGGAGATGGCTCTGCCAATCTTCCACGCTTTCTCTGCAAGTCTGGGCAGTGCCTGTACCATCCCACCAACCACATGGGCTCGGTATAAGTGAGACTCTAATGCTTAGATTATCCAAGGCTTATATATTTAATTATGATCAATAACAAGATACCCTTACAATTAGAGGTGTAACCCAATACCCAACCTAGATATACCAACTACTTTTGACTGCTACAGACAAGCAAACATCAGCTTCCACTTCCCATCTTTCCTTCTCTGTCTCTCTCTTAGCCCCTCCTCTTCCTTATCCCTCTGTTCCTCTCCTTTACTCCTCCTCTTCCTCTCCTTACTCCTCCCACCTTAGCTCCTCCTACAACTTCTTTTATTTTGGAGGCATGCTACATTAAAAACAATGTTCTTAAATTTCAAATGTGCCTGACATACATGCCTGCTAACACAAAGCCTTGGGTCTCTGTGGAAAAACATTGAAACAAATGGCTATAAGCTATTGTAAACAGGCAGCTTCTGTGGAAATTTACCAGCCTGAGCTGCCATAGACTGTGTAAATAGGAAGCCTTAGAGGATAGTACCAACTTAGATAAGGACAAGTGAATCATAGGCAGAGTCATAGTGACCTGTCCCCTGAACCTTCACCCAGCTGATACCCTGATCTGAAAGATATTTCCCCTGAACACCTATGCTCCTGTTTCATCCCCTTCCCCACATCCTGCCTTTTTGTGTTTATAACCCCTGTTTGAAAAAGTAAAAATTACGATTTGATTTAAAAAAATAAATATAAAAAAGAAAAAAGTAAATAATATACCATGAAAATAGAAAATAATCTTAAAACAACTCACAAAACTAAAATTTATGCATCTAAAACATGACATTTGAAAGTAAAATAAAACAACCCTCAAAATAAATTGACTAAATATTTCTGAAAGAAAAAAAGTAATTTTACCCAGCACGTTTCAATATGTGTCTGTGTGTGTGTGTGTGTGTGTGTGTGTGTGTGTGTGTGTGTGTGTATCTATTGCCTACAAGTGCTTTGCTAAACATAGAATCCAAGAATTCCCTGGAGACTTCATTATGGTTTGGGGACTCTGTACTATAGTCTTTCGTTACCTCAGAGAGAGCAAAGTGATTTAGGCCAGTTCAATTTCACCAAGTTGATAACTTTGCCCTTGCCCGTCAGTTATCTTGAATCACTGCTGACTGTGTTCAGTTCTATGGGAGTCCACATCTCACTCTGTTTGTGCAAAACCACATTTGTTTTAATGTTTCCTGACCTTCTGTCCAGGCCTTGTGGCTCAGCAGGAATAATGAGAGTTTACCAGGGTCCAGGTCTAATTTGTGGTGAAATGGTAGTACCAATTGTCTCTGTCAGCTTCTTCTGAAACCAATTATTTTGAAAAAATAAATTAACAAAACAAGGTATATGAGAAAGCCATGAAAAAATAGATATATATAATGTTATTACTTTTCCTTTTGTGTCCCCTATTGCTTATAATATAGAATCGAATATTAGCCTTTCATGCTGTAAGTAAATTCAGAGTACTGAGAAATGGAAGCTAGACTTGGTACTTTAAAATTTTAATCTAGGGACAACAAAATGACTCAGTAGGCAAAGGGATTTACTGCCATTCCTGAGAGCTTAAGTTTGATCACAGGATGCATGAGGAGGCAAGAGAGAAACAATTATCTCAAGTGTCCACCACCTTTCACATATGTATGGTGGCATGCATCCATCACAAACAAATAAATGAATGTAACTTTTTTTGAAAATTAGATGTGGACATTCAAATAGAAAAAAAGTCTAAAGACAGAAATTTTTAAAATCTATACCAGGTAAATAATCTGAGATGTAATAACAAGTTACAATTGATTTAATGTTTTAAGAAGTACATATACTTCAGTAAATAAGGATGGGGAAAGCACAAGATGAAGATGCGGCCTGATTGCTGAGGGCTTGAAGACTGGTTGGTGAGGGCCATGTCTCTCTGGAACTTCATTTTGGAAGCATCAGGGTAGATCCTTATATCTCTTTATATAGGAATATTGAACCCATAAAAACTAAGCCTATAACATGAATTGAAAAAGACACAGTTTATATTTTAAAATGTTTTTTAGTACAGCAAAACATCTCGCCACTTTCATTTTAACAGGCAGAATATGTGATCTTTTGGCAGGTGTCTTCATCAATATTATGTCCTTCAATTTGCTTAATTTTTTTGCTAATACTATGATTTTCTTCTATATGTCTTTGCTAAATTTTTATGCAGTTTCTTACAATTTTCATTGTGAGCATATCCTCTAACAGCTGAGCTTTCTTTCAAGCCTCTAGTATCTATAAAAATCTTAATAAAAGACGATGAAAAATAACACAACCTAGAAGTTACATAGAATTTGTAGTTTTCTCAGTGATAACATTTTTTTTGTCTTAGTGATCTTAACTGTGCCAATAACTTCTGGCATTCTGATTGTAAATCAATGCCTTACATCTTTTCTTCTCTATAAATAATGCTCCTAGAGAAAAGCACTACAATTAATTGTAATTGAACAGACAACAAAGATTTCAACTACAGAGGTAACTCCATCACTGTCTTTTCATCTAGAAAAAGGTGATGGGTAACATGGCAAGTAATGTTAAACAGTATTGTCAGGGAAATACATAGGAGTGGGACGTGAAACAGGCAGAGAATTCAAGGAAGAGAGAGAGAGAGAGAGAGAGAGAGAGAGAGAGAGAGAGAGAGAGAGAAACAACTCATACAATGGGAAGGTAGAAACATTGGCAGAGGGAATAATGCTTCAAGGCAATAAATCAATCAGAAAGTCAATCATGATTTTATATAATTATAATAAAATAAAATAGACTATAATTTACATATTATGAGTGTTACATTTTTAAAAGTTTGCAGGTTTAATAATTCCCAGAGTTCACATACTCTGAACACAACTTCAAGTTGTGTAAGTCAGAGAGATGTCTTTTTTTATTAATAGCAATATTGAATGTACTCAATAGAAAATTTGTGCTATAGTTTATTTACCAGAAGGTATCCATAGACAGAAGATACTCAAACATTTTTCACAAGCTAATTAAAAATAAAAGTTAAACTCTAATAATAAAATTACTGAACATATTTTTTAAAGAAAATAAAATTGTTTTCAGCTATTAAATTGTTACTTGTAAAAGTTTTTTGGTTTTCAGAACAAACCCATCATAGTACAAAAGACACTAAGTGGGAATAATTTGATATTTGGTCATTCAGAATAACCTGGAATCTTGGAATTGACACCCATCTTTAATCTCCACTCAAAGACCCTGGGCAATAGCATATGTGGAGGTATTTAAAAACCATTCTGAACCTCAAATGATCTGAAAAGTGAACAGAACTCTTTCAGGCAGACACAAAAGTAAACATATATTTTGGTTTTCTTTCTTTCTTTCTTTCTTTCTTTCTTTCTTTCTTTCTTTCTTTCTTTCTTCCTTCCTTCCTTCCTTCCTTCCTTCCTTCCTTCTTTCCTCCTCCTCCTCCTCCACCTTCCCCTCCCCTCCCCCTCTCCCTCTCCTCCCTCTCCTTCTCCTTCTCCTTCTCCTTCTCCTTCTCCTTCTCCTTCTCCTTCTCCTTCTCCTTCTCCTTCTCCTTCTCCTTCTCCTCCTCCTCCTCCTCCTCCTCTTCCTCCTCCTCCTCCTCCTCCTCCTCCTTCTCCTTCTTCTTCTCCTTCTCCTTCTTTTTCTTTCTTTTTTTTGATAATGCCATAGTAATTACTCTATAGTTTGTACTTTTGCAGACATTTCTAAATAAATATTAGGTAAAATTTAACTACACAATACAAAATATTTTTATGACAATGAATTGAAAATGATTCTAAACAGAAATTTACCATTAAATGCATTGCATAATACACTTAACAAAACTGACAGAATTTATACCAGCAGAAATGATCTGTCACTCAAATGAGAAGGACTTGTAACAACAGTTATGGCAATCCAGTCCATCAGCTATGAAAACTATCTCCCTATGAAGGTAATAATGCGAGAATCTGTTTATATTGGAACATTATATGTGTAAGAATAATCAGTGTTTTCTGGTGAATCCTAAATTTTCTCTAAAATAGTCAGCATTTAATCTTTACATTTTCAAGCAAAAAGACCAGGTGAAACTACTGAATAATATACATCTGAAAATTGATTATCACCTATTTTATATTTAGATTTGTCATAACATATGCTTCCCTAAAATTGGCATGATGATTTAGAAGAAAAAAAGAAAAACAAACAGCATCAAATTATTCCCATATCACTTATTTTTAAACTTAACTTCCATCACTGCTTTTCCCATTACTTATGTTCCAATGCACAAATTTTACATTTTATAATAATCATGAAAAATATTTCAAATTAATTTATTGCTTTTTATGCTTTCTTGGAATTGATTGTTTCTGCATCCCCTTTCTTATCATTACAGTCTCTTGGTCTTATCGTTACATTCTCTTGGAATTGGTTGTTTTCAGCATCCACTGTACTAATCACATAGACTAGATCCTGGAACAATTTATCATTCTTCTATAGTGTGATCCTTGTTGATACCATCACACACTATAGTTTACCCAGGGCATTTGTTTTATTGCTCTTCCTATGAAGATTTTTAATATCCTGAATTCTATAGCTTGTTCTTCATTTCACCTCTTATTTTGAGCAAAGCACAGCCAGTCTCTGGTGTGCTTTGATAAACACCACAGAGGTTATCAACTTCTCTAATAAATGATAGATCCTAAAATGCATTATAAAATGAAACCAAAATCATGGAAATTCAGGAAATTTATGTCTAATTGATGTATTTGTTTAGAAAGATTCCTCAAGACATTTAAAAGGAGTGTTTACCTTCCTCTCCCATTTTATTTAATTTAAAAGAATGCTGTTATAATGAATGCTTATTGAATTTTAATGTATTGAATTGCTTCTGTAATGTATTCTCCCACAAAATGGTTTCATAATGCAGTGTGAATTTATTGACTTTACTCACAAAATACTCAAGGTTTTGTTCATGACAATTGCTCTTTTATTTAGTTTCATTTTTTTTTTTTTTGATAAAATATCATGATCAAAGCCAGGCATGGTGATACACACCTTAAATCCCAGCACTCAGAGACAGAGGCAAATGAATCTCTGTGAGTTAGAATCCAGCCTATCCACAAATTGAGTTCCAGAACAGCCAGGGCAAATAAAAAACATGTCTCAAAACAAACAAATAAACAAAAACATCATGACCAAAGTAACCAGGGTAACAAAGATTTTATTTCAATAACAATTTTTATATCTATTCCTAAAGTAAGCAAGCCCAGGAACTCAGAGTCCATAAAAGGAGCAGAGGTCATTAATAAGATAGTTTTATTTTCTCAAGTTAAATTTCCTTTTCCATAGTGACTCGGGTTTGTATCAATTTGACATATTAACAAGCCAACAATGGTTATATTCATTCATATCTCAGGAAAGTTTATGATGCTCCTTTATTTTATTTACTTTTTCATTTTTCTATTCTTAGTAGTTCAATTTTCTAATAGATAAAGATAAAAGCTCGTAAAGTTTTCAAGTTGAAATATTCATAATATATCTCTGTAACTACAAAACATTTTAAGACTCATTATCTGTAATTATTGTCATTCATAAGCTTAATGAAAATGGATAAATTTATTTTCCTTTAAAATGAGCAATACTATCCACAATTCATAATAAATTATAATAAATTCCTTTAACTGTCTGACTATGATATTTATTTATACCTCTCTCTCTCTCTCTCTCTCTCTCTCTCTCTCTCTCTCTCTCTCTCTCTCTCTCTGTCTCTCTCTCTCACTTGCCCTCTTCTCGGCTCACAATGTTTAAATTTTGATCTTTTCCATTGAATCCTTGTCTCAAATTTTGGTTATTATTAACAGTTGAGAGACTTTATTAAAGCTACAGTGGCATGTAATTGAATACATGTGCACCATAATTGAAAGATTTTTTTTTCATGGATTGTTCATACTCAAATTTAATGAGAATGTGTGTAAATTTGAGAATGTATGAAAATTTCCTTTCCTGCTAAGTAGCTTCAGAAGAGAATCTACAAAGTTAAAACATTATTCTATAGTAAAATTGTGAGTGTGTGAGTGTATGTCTCTCTGTATGCGTGTCTCTGTTTCTATGATTTTCTATGATGAATAATTTTTTAAGTGTTATCCTTTAACATTTCTTTCTTTCCTTTTTGTCTTCCAGTATAGTGAAACTCTGAGCTCTAATCATTTGTAACATAGACAAAACCACTGGTACATCTTTGATTTTACCTGCTGTTCCCTTTCAAACAGTAAGTTAATTAGTTTGAAAGATTAATGTAAAAATTAGTGCATTTAATAAAAGCCAGATTTTAAATGTTAAATAAGTTACACTTGATGATATTTTATGAAATATATTAACAAATATGTTGCTATCTGAGTAAACAAGTGAAGGGAAAACATGCCTATGTAAAACAACATGGTTCACATAATAATTTTATGAATAGAAATATAACTTGCTGTCATTATTATGTTATACATTGTAAAATAAACCTCTCAAAAAAATACTGTACTTCTTTTTATTTTTTGTTTAAAACAATTTTAAATTTATTTTGATTGTTGTCTTTCCTTTCTTCAAGTCATACCAGATCTTCTCCCTGTATCCACCTGCTCAACTTTAAATACTTTAAAAGACAAAGAAAAATCCAGTAAAACAGAATACTCTAGAATCAAGAAAACAAAATAAACCAATTCCTTCAAATACACACTAGAAAACAACAACAATAACAAAATCATACAAACTGTAAACCAATAAAAGCACACAAAATACTGTAGAGTCATTTACATGTTGTTCAACTACACTTAAATGTGGGCTGTGATCCAGAGTGTTTGATAACACCAAATTCACTACATGGAAAAAAAACCTGTTTTTTTTATCTCTCAGGAGATAAAAATGAGAGTTAAGTTTTTTAATATTTACCCTAGTACCTAGGTTTTCATTTATTTAAACATTCATCCATTCATCAATCCATTAATTAATTAATTAATTAATTTATATTGTAATAATTAAATATGAAACAATATGATCACATTAATGGTGGACAAGACAAACCAATAAAGTCAGAGTTCAAGATAAGGCACTAGAATTAGAGACTAGTTGAGAATCCCATAAAAACAATACACTGGAGACATAATATGTATGCAGAGGACCTCATGCAGACCAGGCTTTATGCCTGGTGCTTGTCTGTGAGATCACAACTTTGCTCTTGTCAATTTAGTATCTTGTTTTCTTAGTACCCTCCATCCCTTCTAGCTCTTACACACTTTCAGCCTCTTTCTTTTATTGTTGTAGAGAAGAACATGAGTTGTATTACTGTGCTTTCTAAATTTCTGATATCATCCTTCAGAATTTTTTAAAACATTGTTACATATGCAATTTTATTTTGTGTAGAATTTAATGGTTTGGTTTAATAAGTCTAAGGGCTGCTAACTCTGTAAAATAATAGTTTATACCTTCCTCAATCAATAAGTAGAGCTGTGCTCATAATGTTACTTCTACTAAAAATAATTCTATTTCAACTCATTGTAGTCTTCCAAGGTTAAAACAAAATTCATCAATTATATGTCAAAACCACAGTTACTTTGAGATATTAAGACTCTGATAACTTCATGAATGATTCATCATTTATTATATGTTTTAACAAAGAGAATTCTATCCATCATTTTTACAACTTTCATTGTATATATCACAATATTAAAAGATGAATATATACAAATATCTGAATATACATATATATGCTTATATCTATAAATATGTACATATATAGAATATATATACATGTATGTATATGCATATATATATGTATCTATGATACAGTATTGATTATTGTACATCAATAAGTCAAACAAATAAACTAAATTCAGAAAAAAATCTTTAGCATGATTTTTGCAGTTTTGTTATATACAAATATATCAAAGACTATCTTGTAAAGAAGATCCAAAATTTATATCACTGATAATTTTGCACAATTATTGATTTACACTAAAAATTCTTTTAAAATTTAAATAATATTAAATAACAGTTTAGAATTGTTTACTTTATGACAATGAAAATTGACTGATTTTATGCATTTATTCCAAACTAATATTTTACTTTAAAAGAAAGTTAATAGTTATGTTATATGGGTCCTATGAACAGTTGTGTGCAGGGTTTCTTTTTTCCTGTGGTTCTCTAATCAAACACTAATATATCTCTGGTTTTTTTTTTATCATAAGTCAAGATTCTTTTAATGTTTATCATTCTAAGTAGTATGTTTAGTCTTTTTTCTTCTGCTATGGTTTCTTAAACTTATAAGATTCACAGTATTTACTACAATTTATTTTTATCTAATTCTCAAATTCATATCATACCCATGTTCACATGATCCTTCTGCTAAGTCGATTTTATATTATTTTTGTGAGAAAATCATCTATGTCCAATTTTTGTATAACATAACAAAACAATGTACAGTAAATTAGTGAAATTTGACTCCATTATATGATTATGTCTTATATAATTTGTAAATTGTTGACTTAATTAATCCCTTTATTCTATTGATGTTCAGTTCTACCTATATAGAATTAATATATTAGAAGATCAAAAGTTATAGAAATTTATTTATACCATTTATTCACATCTTAATTGTAACTTTTTTGCTTTAGTCTTTGTATTAAGTACCATTGAATGCTTTTAATGTACATATGAAAGAAAAATGCATTTCTCCCAAAACTGAATGACTTAAAGTTTCTTAACCTTTATAACATAAAAAGTCCATAAAATTTTATATGATATTGTACACTATTTTTATTTTATTTTATTGATAGATTGTCCATGTACGCCTTCTCACATGTATATAATGTCATATGGTAAAGGTCATAGTAAAGGTTGAGTAAATCTGTTCTGTTACTTGACCATAAACTATTCTAAGTATAGAATTTGCATCATCGGTCTTGATAGCAAGCAAATTTACTTGCTGAGCCATCTTACAATCCCAGGTAACATGTAAGTTTTTCCCATGAATTACTATTTTCATGTAAGTTTAATGAGAATGACTTTTTCCCATACCCTGCTGAGAAGACAGTTGGAATAATAAGCCTTCTCTCTCCTCAGAATCATTATATTGAAAACCTCTGTGCTGTACATGATTTTTGGTCCCTAGTATATTTAATGTATCTAGCTTCTCAGCCTCTCAATTTAAAATTATTTATATAATACTTATGGTTTCTACGATAATCATAATGAAAAGTTGCAATGTAGCCTAGTCTAAGAAGTAATCTCTGCCTTGTTCTATTAGTTAAGAATAAATTATGCTATCAATCCAAAGTTAGTGGAAGATAATGACTTCTGAGTTGGTGACTATATTAAAACCTTCCATTGGAGAAGAGTTGAAAAGATAAAGATAAAAATGATGTCAGTGTTAACTTTCAAAAAATGTTTTCAATATATACATAAATTTAGAAAATTTTTGTTTGCTCAGTTGGTATTCCTCATCTGAAAAAAAGTTGTATAATTTATTTTAATAATATTTTTATAATATATTTGCAAATAAATAATTGACTAATTTAGTAAATTAGAATTATTGGTTTATCATATGTTTTTTCTTTGTTTGCTTGTTTTTTTTTTTTTTTTTGAGTGTATGGCACCTGTAGTCTGTTTTCCTACAAAATCTGATAAATATCATAGTCAACGGTAACAAGAAACATTCATTCATGATTTATTTTTTTAGCAAAGATTATATATATATGTATATATATATATCATATATAAATAATGATAATATAAATATTTACAATTTTTTTATTTCTGCTAATCTATTTTTTATTATAAAATTGTTAAAAGTTTTTAATATATAATACACTAAAAATTGTTTCAGTTAAATCTACATTAGAAGAATTCATATCCTATCAGAAACAAGGTAAATTTCCTCTGTAAAAATTTTCAGTATTGGAAAACATAGTCTTATAGTATGTGAACTTAGTGTAATCAATAAGTAATCAATAAGTAACAATTTATTGATATTTGAAATTGTAGAAAGGCTCTATGTTAGAATACAATTATAATTATTTTGGTATTATTGGTCAGTAAATTATACTTATGATCATTGTACATCTTATGTATTTATTAGGAATGATATCATGAGGGTGATATGTAGGAGGAACTAAGGTGGGAGGAATACAGAGAGAAAGAGAAGGAGTAAGGAGAGGAGGAGAAGAAGGTCAGGAGAAGCTAGATGATGAGAGAGAGAAAGAGAGAGAAAGAGGGGAGGGGACATGGAGGCAGATGTTCACGTGTCTCCACCAGTCAAAGATAGTTGATATATCTAGGTTGAGTATTGGGTTACACTTCTGACTGAGAATTACCAAACTTATAAAGCCTTTGATTAAAATTTTAAAAAATTGTATAAAAGCAAAAAGGAAAAAGGGGCATGGGATAGGGGTTTTCTAGGGAGAAGAAATGGGGAAAGGGGATGACATCTGAAATGTAAATAAAATATCCAATAAAAAAAAGGAATGATTTCATGGATATTCTTGGATTCTTTTAATCTCTATCATTTTATAATATATACCAGGAACTGTAAGAGGTGGTACAAGAACACAGCAAAAAGAATAGTTAAAACAATGATTAAGTATTTGGCTTAACTTTAATTTATGAAAGTCTCATTTTTCAATATTATTACCTAAAAATTATTTAACACTTTTTACCCCTTTAAAATATATATCTGTGTTGATACTTTTATTTGTAGTGGAAAATATTGTTATAATTGCAATACAGAACAACAATCTGACGATCTAATAGTAGAGAACTGTGTGAATCAATTATAATCAGTATCTATTTGATCGCTCAGTTTATCTGTTTACTTCTTATATTCCATGCTTAAATAAGAAAACACTTAAGATTCTTGATTTCAGTTGTTTAAAATATGGGAATTTAGACATGTGATAAGGCTAATTTGTTGACAGACTCATCTGTTTATCTCAAAGGCTCAAAATAAGCTGAGTTTAATAAAGCTTCCAGCAAAGACTGAAAAGTTATACTATGAACTCCATTTATGTTTGTTGCATATTGTGTTCCCGAATTTCCTAGATAATGGCAGTAACAAAGAGTGAAATAAACAAACATGCTCATTGCATATTAATAAGATAGCTCAACCATAAGCATAACATTGTTACCTTTGTTTTTCCTGAGTTCAAACACAATTACAAAAATTAAACTGTGATCTTATTTATATTTTTGTTTCTTCTTGAGATTCTGTGCTCATTGTCTCAGATGTTGTAATTAATTCAAATTATTAAAGAAAAAACAAGATGTTAATTATGGGATCATACTGTTTTCTTGTAATCAGTACATTGAATTGGAGTATAAAATCGTTTAAAATACAAATACATTTAGGCACCAGTAACTGAAGTTTTATTTCTACTGTTTTATAATAATAAAGTTTAATAGAAATATTTGTGGATACACACACACACACACACAGAGACACATACACACATATATAAATATTCTATAAATATATAAATATAAATATTCCTTTAAGAATATATAAATATTCTTAAAGAGAAGAACAAATAAAAGATTTTATCCAAATCAAGTGTGGGGACATGGTTCAGTCAATTATGTGTTTACCATGCATTCATGAGGCTCTGAGTTCAATGTCCAGTACTTACACAGAAATTCAGGCTTGTTAATTTTGGCATGGGAAGAAAGGTAATAAAATCCCTTGATTCTTCTACTTAGCCAATGTAGCCAAATCAGGATGCTCTGGGTTCATTTAGAGATAACATCTCAAAAATTAATATGGAGAGTAATTTAGTGTAGAACTTGGGCTTAGTTCTTCTTCCTAGCCCATAATCCTACACAGACTCACAATGTGTTTACAAATACCTAGGATTTACTCTGACTAGATCATAACTAAAATAACTAAATTTTAATCTACATTCTGCCTCATAGCTGGTTACCTGTGCATAGTTAGCACAAATTCATCTGCTCACATCTTCCAAGAATAACCACTACAAAATCACCATCATTTAAAACATACAAATAAGAAACACTGAAGAGATTCAGCAGATTGTATTTGTATTTTTATCCATGTATATGTATAGACAGCCAGCCTGACATATAGATATAGTAGATACAGATGGTATAGATGTAGGTACAAATACGGTTAAACACACACACACACACACACACACATACACACACATAGATACACCCACACATTTCTATGATGTTGTGACAAGAAAGCTTATGAAAATATGGGGGTCTGGGTTACAAACCTCTGAGAATTAGAAGGAAGAAAGATGGTAATGAATGTAATAATATCCAAAATGGTTCTAAAAATTAAAATAAAATCTTATGCATATAATTTTGTTATTTTCAAATAGACCTTATCCTAAAATATGTAGTATTTTTATTCAGAAATCTTTAGTAGATATATTACAATAAGTGATGTGTATTATGTTAATTAATAAATTAATATTGTTCTATAGAGTAAGAACACTTATATAATAAATATTTTAATAATTATTTATTTTATTATATTTTGTGGGTATAGAGTTTGTACAAAAATGTAGCATGACTCTATGTGATAATCATAGTAAAGTGAAATAAGATAAAAATGACCAATTATCAGATGTCAGAAGCCAAGACCCTCGCCCCTCACCCTCACCTCCTATCTCTCCCCACCTACAACCTCTCCCCACCTGCACAACATCCCCTGCAGCTTGGCAACCATAAGATCCTGCCTGGCAGCTGCAAGTAGATTCAAAGCAGTGTACCGTGTCTTTGAGAAAAGGAGTTAAATCACCAATTGTTTCAGGGCACAGGCCGAGAAGATTCTGTACTTTCCCACTATACTTTCCCACCACCTGGCCTCTCTTACCCCCTCGCCTTGTAAAGCATATTATAAAAAGGTGCCTTGCGCCCAAATATATGACTCTTGAAAAGCAACTGCTTCCTTGAGTCCTTTCCCTTTCTCGCCCGTTCTTCTTTTTCAGGTTGGGGTCTTCCTCGCCCTCCCACAAATTACAAGACCCGCAGGTCAGGTCAATCAGACTTACTGATTTATTTGGTGATATACTTAAAGTACTACTTTTTTGCCAAGAATTGGTTTACATTACTATCTGGAAAAATAAGAACCAAGACAAATATCTAAAACTATAGTTCATTGCCCATAGGAACCTGAGGGCTAAATCATACACCGTAATTAAAAATGACAATTCAGTTTAGTCAGTTTGATGGTTTAAAAAGTTAATATGAAAGTTGAACATTTCTCTAGGTGCTTCTTGGGCATTTGAGATTCTTCAGTTGAGAACTCTTTAACTCTGTACCTCATTTTCTAATTAAGTTTCTAATTAGTTTTCTGAAGTATAATTTTTTGAGTTTTTGTATATTTTGCATATTATCCTTCTATCAGATGTAGGATTGGTAAAGATCTTTTCCCAATCTGTAGGTTGCATTTTGTCCTCTTGACAATGTCCTTTGCCTTACAGAAGCTTTTCCTTTTATGAGGTTCCATTTGTTATTTGTTGAAATTAAAGTCTGAGCCATTGATGCTCTATTCAGGAAAATTTCCCTCAAGTCTATATGTCTGAGACTCTTTCCCATTTTCTCTTCTATTAGATTTAGTATATCTCGTTTGATGTTGAGGTTCTTGATACACTTGGACTTGAGCTTTGTACAAAGATGTAAATATGGATCAATTTGCATTTTCTTACATGCAGACTGACAGCTACACTAGCACCATTTGTAGAAAATACTGTCTTTTTTCCACTGTACAGTTGTGACTTCTCACAGCTATTGTTTGGACTGAGCCCATTGAAGGAGTTAGGGGAAGGGCTGAATGAATTAATGGGAATTGCAACTCCATTGGAAGAACAATGGTATCAATTAACTGGAACCCTCAGTGCTCCCAGAGACTAAACCACCAACCCGGGAGTATACATGGGCTGGTTCATGGTTCCTACTGTATATGTAGCAGAGGACTGTCTCATCTGGTATCAGTGAGTGGGGAATCACTTGGTTCTGTGGAGACTTGATGTCCCAGGGAAGGGGAATGCTAGAGGAGTGAGGCAGGAGTAGATGTGTGTGTGAGGGGAGCACTCTCTAATGGGCAAAGTTGAAAGGAAAGGTGTGTATGAGGATTTATGGAGAGGAGACCATGAAGGGGGATATTTGAAATGTAAACAAATGAAATGATTAATAAATAAAAAATTGATACGGAATCATCATTTTTCCATGGCAAATGTGTAGAAATTTAGTCAAACAACATATATCTATGTTTTACAGGGAATTATTTTCTAGCTTTTCCACCATGAAAATTAATTTAAAATTCAATAATCAGTGTTAAATTCTATAATTAAGGCATATACAGAAGACTCACACTTGTTTAGGGACCTACTTAAAATTGTGTATCAGGATTTTTGAGATGTAGAGGAAGAAAACTGTAATTGGTTAAAAGAAAGGGAGTCTCATTTATAAAGTGAAAGGGGTAAATTCAAGTTGATGATAAAAGTGACACTCAACCATGTCACAGAGAGAAGGAAAGAAGCATCTATGTCAAATTGGGCTTTAATGTTGATAGAAAGTCATGATTACAAAACTTGAAAAAATTTATAGTTATTTCTAAATGTTCAAGTCTTACTTCAAAATAAAGGAACCATGCTCCCACATGTAGCCAAGGCAATTATGCCAAGAAATATTAGAAAAATAGTATTTATTCATTTTCAGAGTACTTCTATTAATGCACCAGTTGAACTGCTAAGATTTGAAAAATAAAACTAGTGAATATATGACCTTTAATTCTAAGAATAAAGTTTGTGATATAAGTATAAATAAAAAAAAACTTATGATGTTTTACTAGATTCATTTTTTCCTGAAGAGGGGATTATAGCTTCAGAAATACCTACAAGTCTGTTCAGAGAATTAAAATGAATTAAGACAAATCAGTTTTAGGGATACTGTTGAGATGGCAGTTCAGGATGTGGTATGTTTCTCCAAGCCATCTAGGAAAGGTTAAGATTTGACTAAACATAACTTTATTATAATTCCTAAGGTAATTTTTAACTCCATGTAAAAATTTGGAATTACATTCTAATGTGTAATTATTACCATTTTGAAATGCCACTAGTAGTCTTAAGAGGTATAGCATCTTATTAGGCAGTTTTTAAAACTGTTGTTAAGCGGTCTCATCTTTTGACAGAAAAAGAAACAATTTTGCCCATTTTATGTATATACATTTGTGGGTATACAAATGTACACACTCAGCTATGTGCCTCAACTTACAAAAGATTAAACCTTGAATTGTAGCTAAATGTGCATGTTCAAAGTGAATATAGTTTATTAGTCTTTTTTTTTTTTTTTTTTTTTTTTTGGTTTTTCGAGACAGGGTTTCTCTGTGTAGCCCTGGCTGTACTGGAACTCACTCTGTAGACCAGGCTGGCCTCGAACTCAGAAATCCGCCTACCTCTGCCTCCCAAGTGCTGGGATTAAAGGCGTGCACTACCACCGCCTGGCGGTTTATTAGTCTTTAGTTAGTTGGTTAATTAGTCAATTTTGCTGGTTTGTTTCTTTGATTTTTTTGCACATGGCTTAAATATTTCTCTAAATAAATCATATAGAAGATTTTTAACCCAGTAATTAGGATGCTATAGCAAGGGGGTCTCATGCATAGACTTTCTAGGTCTATGTGATCCAGATAGAATATTATCTGGCTAGAATACAGACATGCAATTTCTATTCACCTTTAATACAAAACAATGACTTCTAAATGAGGGCAATTTGGTTGAGCTCAGGAATGCAGTAGAGTTTAGGTGAGTACAGTTCACTTTATGGGGATGGAGGAAATAGTTTTGCTAGCACAGTTTTGCAGAGACAGCGTTCAGGTGAAGACAGAACAATATAGACAATGAGAAAGAGCCATAAGATTAGAACAGATTGCCACCATGAGTTTAAGGCCAAGCAGAGCAATTCTGTCAGAAGTCTAGAGAAACCAGTACAAATCAGTCATCTTTGATTATAGAATTTTATCCTTGAAATCTTTGAGCCATTTAATGCAAATCTTGTTTCTACAAGTTACTTTATTGTAACAACAATGGCCCATTGTCAGTAAATGGGTCTTTGTAGGTTTGAACCAGACCCAAAGTAATACACATGTGTATTCTCTACACAATATTATAAATACTGCTTAGAGTAAAATTTCTGGTTCAAAAACTACATCGTTTTCATAGGAACACAACTTCAGTTTATTGAAAGTCATAAGTGTGCAGTCAAATACAATGAATGAATGAAAGATCACATATATCATAGTCTTTTAGTGCAACAATTTCTGTCTTTGTCAAAAGTATATATTTCAGTTCTTTATCTGAGATATTGTTAAGAAGTACATACAAGTAAATGACCAACCCAGTAAAACAGATTGATCTCTTCAAAAGGGACAAAATGTGGATTCAGATATACATTGGCATGGGAAAAAAAGCAGAAACTTCTTGAAGTCACATATTATTAGAAAAATGATATATTGAATTGGAAATTATTTGTAATGTCATTTGAGGCGACTCAAATATTGTTTTGCTGCGTCAAGACCCATGGGAGGATACATGATGTTTGGACAGAGTATGAATAGAATTCAATGAACATAGACTGCATGTTTATATAGCTAGCCTTGCAATATGACATTGGGCTTGCAACTTTTCTAATCTTTACTTTGTTGAGAGAGGCACAGCAAGGAACTCCTGTAGACCTGGCCAGTCCTAGTTGCTCCTGCTAAAAAGTTCCTGGTGTTTTCTTCTAGATCATGCTGCTACTACTGAGTTGCGGATGGTATCCAGATTCTACAAAACTGGACTGCTTTTATCCTAACAAATGATGATTAAAATAGTCCAAAGAACAACTTCTAAACATGTCCACATCCCCTTGTCATACTTATTATCTTTCCTTCTTTACCTGTAGTGGGCTAGAATGGGGGTTGAAGCATTTGTGAACCCTTATTTAAAAATGGTTTTGAAAATTCAAAGCCTTCAGTATGTCATAATAAAATGTTTTCATGACATAAAATGATAAAAAATAATTATTATGATATAAAATGATGTCACGATCAAAGTCCTAAAAGGTCACTAGTACAAAGAGTTGCTTTAGGAATGCTTTCATCTCTTCACTCTCATCTTATATACCTGTTGCTAGAGATGTACATTTTGGCTAGTGTGACATCTAATATTGTACTGCTGGTTATCTTCATTATCTATGCCCAGGTCTCCAAGTAGCAAAACTTTCTTTTGGAATTGTCAGTCTACATTGAAACACACAAAAAGGATTAATAGCTATTTGTTGAGGGAGATATTTAAATAGGTGGCACCCAGTCTGTCTTGTGATATGGGATGACAAATTCTCAACTAGGCTAGGTCTGAGGTCACAAGCAGCAGCATGTTCTCACTGCTGTTGCTACTGCAGCTGCTGCAGTTGAGGCAGCTGGCTCAGACCACTTGCTCAGGCACGCAGAGACACCAGCCCTGCCACCCATATGACACTAGCATAGGAAATGTCTCTGCCAACCTCCCATGCTGTCTCCACAAGACTGAGCTGAGCCCAGACCATCTTGCTATCCATGCGGGCCCAGTAGGAATGAGACTCTGAAGCTTAAAGATTAATTAAAGGCTTTATATATTTGATAATGCTAAATTAATAAGATGCTCACATAATTAGAGGTGTTAACCAATTAATTAACCAAGATGTAAGTTGTTACCCAGGACTGTTCCCTGTACATACATGGTTCTCCATCCTCTTCCATCACTGCCACCCTAGCTCCTTCTCCTCCTTCTCCTATTCCTCTCCTTACTCCTCCCACCCCTTAGCTCCTCCAAACCAGTGAAGAAAATCTGCTGCTATAGCTGTTTTACTATATCAGTTACTTGTCACACTGATAACTTACCAATTTATTCAGAAACTGAAAAATAAGTGGAAATTTCTCTCAATGAAGAATTTATACAAAAAGTTCAGTTATCCTTCATTTATCTGTTTGTGTTCTTGACATTAATTACTCATGATAATATCAATATAATCCTATAAACTGGTACTTTCCTACAGGCTTCAAAATTGTGCTGAATTTGTATCTATTGTTGGTGAAAGACAATTTGTAATTATTCAGTTTCATTACAGGACATATTCTGAAAGCTTTTTGAAAGACTGTAGCATAATCAAATTAGAGATCCCATCAATAAAAACCATCTATGCCTTTTCATTACATTTGAAGTAAGCTATGAGACTTAGAAGTCACCTTACCTTAAGTCACAAGGAACTTCATTTCACATGCTAGAGAAACATATCTATACCAGCAGGGAACATTCTTGCAGAGATTTGGTAAGGCTGACTGAACTCACAAGGGGAAACATGTACAAGGTTTAAAGGTTAGATTCAAAAGTACTATTTTGTACCAATTGAACTGGATCATCCTTTCAAAATTGAGACACAGTACAGTTCTTCCCTGTGAAACCAAGCATATCACAAAAAAGCTATCACATTATTATTATACGACTGTATTCCTCCAAATACTTGCCTAGTTTTAATTTATCACTTTTAAGAGTAACTAATGTACTTCCTAATGTACTGTTTTTGATCCACTAATGCTCTAGAAATGCTGAGAATATTGTAAGTGGTGGCTTCATTATATATGAATTAGAATACCAATATAAATATTGTAATATATGGAATGATGTCACATTTAGAAAATAACACTAGAAAATAATACTCAAAATAATTATTACAATAAAAATTGCATGACAAAACCTTAAATTGGTTTAGCAATATTTGGTAATTGCAAAGATTTTTTAGACATATTTAACTACTTGAAATAAAAAGGGAAAATTTACTACTTACGTATACTCCTTATATTAGTGGGGTATATACATTTTAATATATATTATATTATATTGTATTATACTATATATATATATAAAATTTCATAGGAAATAATGGAAAATAGACCCAGATCTAACACCCATGACTCTCTAAAACAGATGTTCATTTAAAATAATATCTAAACAAGCAGAATACTTTTAGCATTTGAGACACCACCAAACCATAGACATTGATTGGTTCCATCTCTATCATTTGTTTCTCCAGCATTCATGCAAAACCACAGGATTTATCTGCCTAAGAGTGCTAAAAAACTTCAAATAAAGTTATTGCTAAACATAAGGCCCATTCATGTATTTGTGAAACATCATTCAGAAATGGTTAAAGCAACAACATACATTTATCAATTCATTTACTTCTATAACATTAAAATAACTTTGAGTATTAGAAATAGTTGAATTTTCATTAGATTTTCAGTGGATTAGTGGTCTGCATATAAAATTTAAAATTATTTGTTTTATTTTTGCTTAAATTGTTTTTCAATTCATTGTTCCTATTTATGTGGGCATGTGCTTGCACAAAATTATATGTACCACATATATACAGGTACCTACAAAGACCAAAAGTATTCAACAAGAATTAGAGGTAGCAGTGACATACGTTATATGGGTTGGGAACTGAACCTGGGCCTCTGTGGGAAAATTACTTGCTCTTAAATGATGATCCACTGTGGCAGAACCTTCCCCTAATGAATAAAGATTTCATGGAACCAATCACTGGGAAAAGAGTAGGCAGGACTTCGGGATCAGGGAGAGGAAGAAGGGAGGCAGGAGAAAAGGGGCTTTGTTTTGTTTAGGTGCAGATTGATAATACCACTGCAGAATTTAACACAGACTAGCTTACAAAATTAGGATGCTAGTTTCTGAGCCCAACAATTGTGTTACCTGTTGATTCTAAACTGAGTTTTTATGGTGTTTTTCATTACTATGACTCAGCTGGGTTCCAGAGAAAGGTATGATGGCAGGGCACCCAGTCAGCCACAAGAATTTGGAAATCTGGGTATGCATAGCAATAGTCTGTCATGGAAAATTCGTGAGCCCGGTGGAGAAATTTCAGAGCCCTGAGTCAGAGAGTCTGCTGATCTGAGAACAAATCATACTGTTTGCCAGGCTGAGAACAGGTTTGCCTGTCTGTTTGTGGCTTACTGGCTGTAGCATGAATTACCCTTTAATATTTTACACAATCCATCTTTTCAGCCCCAATTTTATATCTTACACAGATGTTTTTGCTTACAGAATCATATTTTTTAGGCAATATATAGAGGATACAGCATCATTTATTCAGGAAAGATTATTTTACACCTAATATACTCAAATTAATTGATATTAAAATTGGTAAAGTCCACTAATTTAAGAATTATTTACACTTAATAATGATATTATTATGATTTTAGGCATATATATATAATTTCATGTATCTGTGTTTATTAAGCATTTCTATTACAAATTTGTTTCAAATATGTATACCTACCAAATTTATATTATATTAGTGTCTTCTAATTTTCTTTGGTGACTTGTTCCAGAAATGTTTGTAATAGCAAACCATAGATAACCCAACTTAAAGACACTCAACAACTCAAAGGATACTGAAATAGCTTTATTCTTTAAAAGCATTTGAACATTCCTAATGTTTCTAATGCTGTTTTTTTCTTTTCTTATTTAAAGAAGTTGTTCAAAGTAAATAATTTTGCCTATGTGAAATTTACTGACTCACATGTAACATGATGCATACTCACTGGTATATTGAAGTGGTAGACATTTTAACAGGAAAAAGAAAGAAATGAAATGAATGAACCCACTGTACTTTGCATTATTCTGAGCTACCAATCATTGTTGTGAATTGAGTAAAGACTCATATTAAGGATAATGGAAATCAAATGTAAATCAGCACAAATAACCCTCCAGAATGTACCAGAGACCTGGGTGTTGAGAGATTCTCAATACTCAAAGAGAGGGACCTTAGATGAAATGCCCTACATTGGGGAGAGGGAACCTGTAGAGCCCACCTCAAGCAGAAAGACAGTGGGTTGCCATCCCACATTCAAAACTCTGAATCATAATTGTTCCTGTCTGAAAGAACTGCAGAGATGGAAATCTGAGTCTAAGGAAAAGAAGTTCCAGCAACAGGCCTTAAGTTGGATCCAGCACAAGGGGAGACCCCAGGACCCGACATTATTACTGAGGCTATGAAACACTCACAAAAAAGAACTTATCATGACTACACTCCAGAAGACAAAACAAACAGCTGAAAAAAATCAGATGCTGATATTCGCACCCATCCAATGGACAAAAGTTGCTGACTCCTGTGGTGAATTATGGAAAAGCTAGAAGAAGCTGAGAAAAAGGGCGGCCCTGTAGGAGGACCAGCAGTCTCAATTAACCTGGACCCCTGAGATCTCTCAGACACTGGAACACCAACCAGGCAGCGTACACCAGCTTATATGAGGCCCCCAAAACAAACAGCAGAGGACTTCCTGGTCTGGGTTTAATAAGAGAAGATGAACCTAACTGTCAAAGAGACTGGAAGCCATAGGAAGTTTAGAGGTTGTGTGGGGGTGGGGGTTGGGAACATATTCAAGAAAACTAGGGGGCAGATAGGAGGTATGGGATGTGGACCAGGATGATAATGATGATGATGATGATGATGATGATGATGATGATAAAAAATAGTTTCCTTGTTATCATCCATCTCTTCTGGCTCTAAGAACTTTCCTCCTCCTCCTTCTCCTCCTCTTCCTCTTTCTCCTCCTCTTCCTCTTCTTTTTATCCTCCTCTTCCTCCTCTTCTTCCTTTTTCTCCTCCTCTTCCTCTTCTCTTTCTCCTCCTCTTCCTCCTCCTCTTCCTCTAGTCTTCCTCCTCATTATCATTCTCCTCCTCCTTCTTCTTCCTGGTTCCCTGATTATTGACAGGGGGGGGGGGATTTTAAATAACATTCTATTTGGGACTGAATCTTACAAAGTATATATTTCTTCACATTATACAGGTATATATCTCTGTACGAGGTTATTCTGAATTTAAAGTGAGGCTTCTGTGACAATGGCTGAGGAATAAACTGATATACAAATATTGCAGAATATTATTAAGAATCATATTATTATTATTTTTCTTTACCAGAACAGCAGTGTAAGGTTTGCTCCTAGGTCCATGGCCCAGGTACTCTTAGATTATTTACCACTAATCAGTGTTGAAGTGGTGTTTCATCTCATGGAGTGTATCTTAAAGGTAATAAGAGAGTCATTAGTTTTCTGAAACCTTTTCCATTATTGAACCAATATATCTTCTATGCAGTTCATTATTGTAAATGGGTTGGCAGTGCTTTTTTATTGACTGATAGTACACAGAGTACCTTCCAGTACTACAAACACTGGGGAATATGGAAGAAGGTTATAGTTATGCCCCAGTTCAAGTTTTCTGTATTCAATAAGACACTTGAGTACTATGTTTAGAAACGTACCTGGACATCAGTTTGTAGAGAGAAACCACAGACTTGACAATCAACAGTATTGTTTGAAGTTTTCATGTGACTCTTTTGCACAAAGATTCTACTTGTTTTAAGTCAATCCTGCAAAAACTTGTCAAGTTTGTGCAATGTATTCCCAGTTATTTGGTGGTTCTATTGAGGTTTCAAACACACACTTGCAGACACACTCACACTTGGAACCACTCACACATACACACACACACACAAACACACACATGTAAGTTTTCTTGTGACTCAATAAATGACATTTCATGTTGTTTGTTCTCCCTTAGTTTTCTTCACTTAACACCCTTATTCACCTCCTTCCACCTTAAAACTTCTGGCATAATCAATCTCCCACTGTTTCTCGATAACCATTCTATTTTCCTATCCTTGATTGACTCCATCATCACTGTCTTACTCTAAGTTTAACTTAGACATATATTTTAATTGCCACTAATTTCATGGTTTCCTTTACTCTGAAATGTGTTTGCTTTCCTCACTTTATGTCTTGAGTTTTCTCCTGTTAAGCCCATAGCCAAATTTGCTTGGTAGCACTAAAATTGTACTGCATTGAACCTTTTTCCAAAACCTGTCTCCTCTGGTAGATAAATAGTGGACATATATGTTTGTCAAAGTAGGTCATGAACATGTTCTTTATAATGACTACTCATATCATGTTTTCAGTTATTAAAAAAATGAGAAAATTTACTATTATTAGGATATCTTAAATATTATATAGCACGAAAAAGGCTATCTGGCTGTTCCTTAAAGCACACTATTCTACCTAGAATTATCATTGGCAACACTATTGAATATTTACTAGTTTCCATATATCAATAAATGTATATTTCTACTAATTTATAACCTGACCAAATACATTTATATTTAAACTTCATAAATATTGTATACACCACCCTCTCTTAGACTTTCAGGTTTCAGAAAATATAAGGCATACTTAAAAATGAACATATATGCCAGAAGTGTATGAGAAGCATACCTTTCACAGAGGAGATGAAAGAAGGGGAGAGAGGAAATAAAGAGGAAGGGAGAGAAGAGAAGACGAGAAGAGAGGAGAGGGAAGAGGATGACATGACCTGAGGCAGATGGCTTGGTACACAATTACAGTTTAGTGCACAGGACAAAAGTGAGGACAAGACCCTACAAAATATTAATATCTCAGAGAAGACCACCATCTTCTAACATTATCATTGGTTTTCAAAGTAGTAAGAACTAAAATTTTTACCATTCAAATACAAAATTGTGCAGTAAATTATATTGTCTATTTTTAAGAGTAGAGATAAAAAACATTATTTAATTGTATAAATAAAATGTCCCTCTCCAAATACTGTGGAAAGGCCTTGAGGCCTTTGTGTGAAGCTGTGGGCTAGAAGCCTGGGTAGCATTGTAGATACCAAGATGTTAAAGATAGCAGAGCCTTGATGTGCCTTCTACAAAGAGATTTAACACACACACACAGACATATACACACACACACACAGAGACATACACACACACACATACATACATGTATACAAAATGTACACACATGCAAACAAATACATATATAAATGTATTTATAATTGTAAAATGTATGTAAAATCTGCTTAGTCCATTTAATGTTGCTTTTATATACATGTGTTTGGAATGATAATATGAAAATAGATAACCTCTTGTACTGATTATTTCTGGAGAAGACCCTAATGCTCTCTTTCTCAGAAGTGATTAATTTCCTGTAACTCTGAAAAGGAAGAGAATCATTTCTAAGTGCCCCACCTTCTATATGGACAGGTTAAAATATATGACCATTTTACTGGTCTTGTTTAGGAAAACATTGTTGAGGCATTTTAAGGTACAGCTGCATTATGGCTGACTCTATGTGCCTTTAGCCCTTACAGTCTTTCTGCTTTTACTTTAGTGATTTTTCTTGAACTGTGGATATGAGGCTGGTATTACAGATTTATCAAATGAGGCTAAGAACCCCATCCTATTTTTATTTGTTCTTTGCCTTTTGAGAAACTGCTTTTTTGTAATGGTCTTCATATATTGAAAGATGGACTTTTGTTGATGGGGAGTTAAAGTTTCAGTTATCTTTGTGTATGTAGATAAATATTCAGATTTGCAATTACAAGTTATATTAATTATGTTGTATTTGGAATAGCACCATAGTAGGTTCTTTTTTAGTAGTAGGTTCATGACACCATCAACCACTGGTAGTTGGCTAGATTTTCAGTATCACACATGAATTCTAAGTGTGAAGTGTGTGTGTGTGTGTGTGTGTGTGTGTGTGTGTGTGTGTCTGTGTATGTGTGTGTATATATATATACATATATATATACATATATATATTCATGAATATATATATATTCATATATATATATATATATATATGAAATTTAAAATTCTGACTTTAGAATTTGTTGATAAATTTACTAGACAATTTTGAAGTCCTCAATACCAGTTGTTGTTTCAAAACGGAAGGACTAAGTACAGGGCAATGTCTCTATTCATTTATCAGTTGGCAATTGACAGAAATTAGAGTGTATCTATTTCTTGACTATTGTCAGTAAAGCAGCAATGAACATAAGCAAGGCAAGTTTCTCAATAGTCAGCTTTAAAATGCTTTGATTTTTCTGTATATTACCTAACAGTACTAAAACTGGGTTATACAGCAAATTTATTTGTTTTTAGGGATGTCCATAGTAGAACTGACAGTGAAGAAAGTGTTTTCCTTTTGCTAAACACAAGTCAATATGTGTTGTCTTTTATATTTTGGTGGCATCTACTCTGATTGTTTTTAGAAAAATGATTAAAGCAGTTTTGACAAATATAAAATAAATTAAATAATGAAAAATAAAAAAGCAGATATTTTTTAAACAATGTATTTTTTAAAAAAATCTTGTTCATCATTTGTTTTAAATATTTTGGATTTCTATGTTAAAACATATGCCCCATTTAAGCTTTAATTGTTATTTGCTGGTTTGTTTGACTGCTTTCTTGATGCTTAATTTTTGAGTTATTGTATATTCTATATCTGCTTTTAGATACTTTACAAAGCCTTCAGGGTATAAAAAAAGCAGGACTCAGAGTTTCACTTGTTTATGTCATCAGCAGTTGGAACATGTTCTTCACTAGACAATAACTATTAAGGTTCCTTAGTTTATTCAGAAGGTTAAAAATAGGTTTGGTGGCACACACCAATAATCCCAACACTTGTTAAGCTAAGGGAGAACAGCCAAGTTTTAGCACAGTCTGTGATACATAATGAAACTCATTCCCCTAATAAACATAAAACAATGTGTATGATTAGTTATAGGTAACTGACTACATTTTCATGAAAACTGAACCAAATTATTTACTGGGAACAGATGTAGTATATTTCTAGATGTCTTCATATATATATATATATATATAATAGTTTCATATATATATTTGAGACAAACTGAAGAGCAAATATCTAATAAAGTTCTAGAGTAAAAGTATAAAACGGAAAATGTGACTAATCAGACACTGTCTTGCAAATAAAGTAAAATAAATAAAATTACCTCTGTCTGCAATTTATTCGTATCCATTTTTAAAAGTTGACTGACACTTATAATGGTTCCATGTATGATGGGATATACAAAACATTCAGTAAGTAATATATTTGTTATCTTTCATAAGAAAAGAAATTTCCTCCCACACTTAAATATTAGCTTTTTAAAAGCATTTTTATTATAATTATTGGGTGGGTAGGTACACACCTTTTAAATTTTTACACAATTTTTTTCTTACGTTAGTAACAGAATTTTATTACTGTTACCTTGGTTTTGTAGTGGCCAGCACTTCAGTAGATCTCTCACACGTTAGTTGAGGTGTTGAATTTCTTTAGGTTAGGTGTTGATTATGTAGAAAAGGGAATTGGTGAGTAGAGGATAATGAAACTTCCACTGTGAACCTCTCCAAATTCGGTCCAGATGTAAAATTAGAAAGCAGAATGACATTTAAGATTGTACTGACTTCACTGCCTTGAAGCACATTCACTAAGTAGTTAACCTTACATCACTCATGTAATTATGATTACATCAATTGTGAAAGTTTCAGCCACAGTTTTTGCCAGTAAGAAAAAAATTCAAAAGTTTTTTAGTTGTCAAAAATTCGAATAAAAATATATGGTTTTTTTTGTATTAATTTTTGATGAGCATATACTACATCATGATAAGCAGGATCCATCTCAGAGATGCAGTCATGATTTAGTATACAGAAATCCATACAAAATTCACCATATAAACAAACTAGAGAAAAAAATCACATGACCATCTCATATTTGTTTCTGACTGGTTTTAAAAGTATAAATATGTTCTACATGTCTTAGTTATAGATTATTGGCTTATACTTTATTGTGTATGATTAAAAATTTGTAATACTGGTAACAGAAAGTTAGCTTAAAACTGATAATTCAGGGTTGGAGTCATTCTAGACAACACATGGCATGAGCCCAACCAGGGAAACAGGTCTCTAAAAATAACTCTAAATTGAGATAATATTTTATATAATTCTTATTCTAGAAACCAGAGTTATAAATGATAGGATTTAGGCAGTGTCTCTTTTAGTTATTGGAGGCTGGGCCCTCATGTGTTCATGTGCAGGAATTGGCAGCCAAACATTGTAGCATGGGTATGATGCACTTGGTGTTGATTTTGAAGTGACTGAATTATTTGTTGGAGATTAAATTTTGCTTTCTAAAGTTGTGGTTGTGCTCTGGTGTTGTAAGGATAAGTTTGATGATTGTAGTTAAAGTGTCAATGTTCCATTAGCTGTAGTCTACAATTCAATCACAAGCTCAATGTTTTAATACACTCATATTTGTAATTAAGAAGAAATCAGGCAGGTGGAGATTATTGAAAGATTTACAAAAGGTTAATGAAATTATTGACCTTATAGGAGCATTATAACCTGACTAACTTACTCCAGCTGCAATTCCAAGAAATATAAATAAAATTGTTATAGATATAAAACATTGTTTTTATATTATTCCTTTGCATCTCATAATTGTAAAAGGTTTGCATTTAACACATTTGCTTGTAATTATAAAGACCCCCTGAAGCAAGATAATTGGAAACTTTTGCCACAGGGAATCGCTAATAACCCTTCATTATACAAACAAAACAAAAAAATATGTTGCTGCTTCAATTCAAGAAGTTAGAATTTTGAATCCTTAAGTGTATATTAATTATATGGGTATTTTATTAGCTGATTCCTCTGAAGGAATTTTACTGCAAGACTTTGCTCTTATTCCAAGAGCTCTAACATTTTTGGGAACAGTTGTTGCTCCAGAAAAGATTCAAAGACAATATCCTTTTCAATATTTGGGACATCAGTTGTATTCCTAAACAAATTGTGACACAGGAAGTCCAAATTAGAAAAGACAGTTTACTTTAAGTTATTTTCAAAAGCTTCTAGGAGATGTTGATTGGCTAAGGCCTCACCTTAAGCTCAACACAGGACTTAAGCCTCTGTTTGATATTCTCAAGGGGGATGTGTATCCTAATTCCTGTCAACAGTTAACTGATGAGGGATGAATAGCTTCACAGAAAGTAGAGGAAGCTATTATTTAACAATGGATACATTTTAGAATATAATCAATTGTTGGCTGTTCACACCCACATCAGTCCTTTGGCAAAAGGGACCATTAATGTGGATTCATCTTTCTTCATCTCCAAAGAAATATTTAACACCCTATCCTGAAGTTCTTTATGTGTTAATACAGAATTGTACCTTAGAATCACAAAAGTATTTTGGAAAAAAATGTTGGTGAAATAAACCTTATTCTAAACAGTAATTAAATTAATTATTGCAGAACAGTGATATTTGGCCTATTGCATGTGCAAGCTTTTCAGGCAAAATTGATAATCATTATTCAAAGATAAGTTGTTACAATAGGCCTCTATGACTGCTTTTGTATTTCCTGTAAATTTGCATATATAGCCAATAGAGAATATGTTCACTATATTTACAGATGGCTCATCTAATGGGAATGTACTATGTAATTGAATCACATGTTTATTCTTTTGAGTTTCCCCCCACGTCTGCACAAATAATTGAAATATGTGTTGTAGCCACTGTTTTTGAGATGTAGAAAAATCAAGCTTTTAATTTGTATACTGAGAGCAAATATATAGCTCATGGTTTGCAATTGCTTGAAACTGCTCCTTTTTTATATATACTATTAACCGTCAAAATTTGAAATTATTTATGCAAATACAACTTAAGAGAACATAATTTTTCTTACTTTATAGGACATTTAAGAGCTCATACTGGATTACCTGGATCCCTTAGTAAAGGCAATGAGACAGCAGGTTTGCATACCAGGCAGATTATAGTCCTTACACAAGAAAAATTGGCCATACAATCTCATTCTTTACATCATCAAAATAATAGCTTAGTAATATCTTGAGGAAACAATTTGATATTTCTAGAGAATGTGCATGTCAAATTGTAAAGACTTGTCCTGAATGTCCTCAGTTTTTCCCTGTATCACATAATGGTGTTAATCCCCAAAGACTCACATCTATTCACTTATGGCAAATGAATGTTAATTATATTTCTGATTTTGGAAAATTAAAATATGTAGATGTGACTATTGACACCTTAGGCTTTCTTGTTTCAACTGCTTTATCAGGAGAAGCAATAAAAATGTATTACTCACAGCCACTGTTGTTTTTCTATGCTGGGTGTTCCAAATCGGATTAAAACAGATAATGGAATTGACTATGGCAATCAAGAATTTGAAACATTTTGTCAACAATTTAATTTTACCCATATTACTGGAATTTCTTATACTCCTCAAGAACAAGGTATTGTGGAACTTTAAAACAATATCTTTATGAAGTTACAAAGAGAAATTATATCCTTATATACCACAAATTTATTCAAATCTTGCTTCTTTTGTTTTAAATTTTAAAATGTGGATATCACAGAACTCACTGCCTAGTGTCTGTGCACCCTACAATTAGGTATACTTATACCTAGGTGAAATATAAAGATCCACTTACTGGCATATGGCATGATCCTGATCAGGTATTAATATGGGAAAGAGGTCATGTTTGTGTTTTTTCCTCAAAATGCTGAAGGAGCATGCTAGCTTCAAGAATGATTGGTAAGACATACTCATCCTGGAACAAAGAATGACACTCACCTGTGAGCTAGCTGAGTGCCCTGACAATGGTGACTGGGAAGCTGTACTGGACATGTTTCTGACTCACCTTTGTTTACCTATATCACAGATTGGGCAAGCTGTTTTGCTTCGAGCTTTTAGATCCTGTGGTAGAGAGAACATGGAGATTGTGGATACAGCCTTCAAAACATTAATCAAATTAGAAAAGTTATAATGACCTTTCTTTTTTCTTTAATGTGACCAGTTTTTCAGACTCAATCATGGACTGATCTAGAAATCAATCCAATACTGAAAAAAAGGATATGATAGTCTTCATTTGGAGGGCTGGTTATGGACATTTTCAGAGTCATATTTGAAAATTGACAACTAACTTGTATGACGTTATGTTCGCAGTGAAAAAAATGGGACAGGATATAGATTTCAGCCAAGTATTAATGTATGTGTTATGAGTCCTAATCTTTTATTAATTAGTCATGTTCATATTACTTATGGTTCTTCTATGATATTTAATATAAGTTATACTGATTGTACACTTCTTAATTGTATTAGTTTATTGAAATATGACATGTCTGCTATGGTGGTCTATCAACCAGCATTTGTTTTATTGCCTATGAGTAGTACAAGACCTTGGTATTCTGAAAAAGCTTACAGAGAAAAGTGAGTCAGGCTTTAAGCAGAAGTAAGAGGGTAATCAGCTTGATTATTGCTGGTATATCAGCTTTAGTTACATTAATAAATAGCACCACTGTTTCTGAAGTTACTTTTCCCAAGAAGTTAAGACATCTACTTTTGTTAATCATTTAGCAAAAATATTACTAATGCTCTGAGTATTCAAGAGGATTTAGATAGGCATTTGGAACAACAGATTTATGCTTTTAATGATACAATTCAAATTATTGAAGAGGAGGTTGAGAGCTTAAAAGTAAGAAGCCATTTTGAGTTTCATGTTAAATACCAATGAATTTATGTTATTTCTAAAATTTACAATGATAGTCACTTTAATTGGGAGAAAGTTCAAAGATACTTGCAGTGTATTTGCCATAATTCTAACACCTATCTGGATGTTTTAACTTTGCAAACTAAGATTATAAATCTAAAAAATGCTGCTCTACTGAATTTTGATGCTGTAGAAGATATTGCTGATAAAATTATTCATGGCTTAAGGTCAGTATTTCCATCTTGGTAATACTTCAAGAATGGCTTATATAGCTTGATCATATTAGCACTTCTTGTCCTGAAAATACTTCTATTCATGTCCATAGTGTTGCATTTAACAACATCAATATTCTGGAAGCCAGAATACATGGCTTGAAACTAAAATCGGATTCCCAAGCAGAGTTATTAATTTAAGTCTGTCAGTCAAAGATAACAACGGGTAAATATCTGTACAGTGCTTTACTAACCTAAGACAGAATAGCATTGCTTTTTAAAATGCTAATTCCATGATGGGTAAGGAAGGCATTTTTTTCAGAAAAATCTAAGGCAGATACAGCTTTATTTATAAAATAAAAAAGAGAGAGCTGTTGAAAGCTTTTGGTACTGTTTATAGAAATTTGGCAGGTACTTGTCACTGGGCTCAAGGAAGTAGGCTCATATAGAAACATTCACATTTTGGCTAATGCAAGAATCTAGGTGAACAAGGAATGTGTGACTTCTCTTTTGTCTTGGTAAGCCTATACCCAGTGACTCTGGGAACTTTCTTATTGTTTTGTTTGATTACTACCTGGTGTGATCTCTTTGTTCTTTGCCTTCTTTGATCACTTTGTCTTTGATCTAAGAGCTGACCCTATTCTCTGCTAGTACCTAGGATGGTATAAAAGCTGACTGGGAAAAATTAAAGATGCTTTAGTCTCAGAACTAGCTGGGGTCATGGAACAGTGTTGTCTACTTATCCTTTTGCTTTTTAATTCTTATTCCTGCCCTGGAGAACCTGTTGACTCTCTGAGCTGGTTTGGTCATATAACTCTATTCAAGTAAGTAAAAGATTCATATGACAAGAACTTCAAGTCTCTGAGGAAAGAAATTTAAAAAAAAAAATCAGAAGTTGGAATGTTCTCCCATTCTCATGGGTTGGTATTACTAACTTAATGAAAATGAATATCATATGAACAGCAATGTACAGATTCATTGCAGTCCCCATCAAAATTCTGAGACAAGTTTTTATAGATATAGAAAAATGAAATCTCATCTTCATATATAAAAATAATTAAAAAAGGAAAATACTGAAAATAAAAGATGTTTGATAGGGATCACCATCCATGAATTCAAGGTATGCTACAGAACCACAATATTAAAACTGCATGGTATTGGTACAGAACACCAATGGATTATCAATGGTATAAAACTGAAAACACAACTAAAATCCCACATCCCTATGGACACTTTAAATTTTACAAAGAATCCAAAACCATACAATGGAAAAGAAAGTATTTTCAGATGTTGGTCTACCTGAATGTCTACATGTAGAAGAGAACAAATAGTGCTATATTTACCTCTCTGCACAAAACTCAAGTCCAAGTGGATCAAAGATCTCAACATAAAACTAGACACTGTGATCCCACAAAAGAGAAAGTTGGAAATACTCTTGAATGCATTAGTACTGTAGACAGTTTCTTACCAAACATTAATGGTTCAGGCTCTTTTATCAACTATTGATACATGGTATCACATGGAACTGTATAGCTTCTGTAAGGCAAATGACACACTCAAGAGGAAAAAAAATGGGAAAGAATCTTTACCAATACTATGTATGATAGAGGGCTAATATTCAAAATTTATAAATAACTAAAGAAGTTAGACATCAATAACCCAAATAACTAAAATAAAAAATGGGGTATATTGTTAAACAGAATTCTTCAGAGAGTAATCTCAATTGACCAAGAAACACTTAAAGAAATTTTCAAAATCCTTAGTCATATGGGAAAGGGAAATCATAACAACTCTTGAGGTTCAACTTTATATACATCATAATGCCTAAGATAAAGAAAATTCCCACAGAAAGAACAACAATATCAACAAACCCCCACCCCCAGGAGCTCCCAGGTACTAAACCACTAACCAAAGAACACACATGGATGAACCCATGGCTCCAGATGCATATGTAACAAAGTGTCACCTTGTCAGACATCAATGGGAGGAGAGGCCCTTGGTTCTGTGAAAGCTTGATGTAGGGGAATGCCAGGGTAGGGACATGGAAGAGGGTGGGTTGGGGAGCACACTCATAGAAGCAGGGTGAAGGGGGAAAGAATGGGGGGAACAGGGAAGGGGTTAACATTTGACATGTAAATAAAGAAAATATCCAGTAAAAACTAACAAAAACAGAAAAACTCAAGGTATAGCACATGTGGTGAAGAGGTGGATCAAAGGGAACATTCCTCCATTGCTAGTGGAAGTGAAAACTTGCACAACCACTTTGGAAATCAATTTGACAATTTCTTAAAAAACAGGGAATATTTTACCTCCAAACTTAGCTGTACCACTCCTGGGCATATAACCCAAAATACGTTCTACCACCCTACAAAGACAATAGTTCAATTATATTTATAGCAGCTCTAATAATAATAGCAAGAAATGAAACCAAATTAAATGTCTCACACTAAAGAATGGATAAAGAAATCTTGTGCATAGACATAGTTGAATACTATTCATCTACTAAGAAAAGACTTCATGAATTCTCAAATCATACAAAAAAAGTGTATGGAACTTGAGAATATAACCCTGAATGTGGTAGCCCAGTCTGAAAAGATATGCATGGTATGTACTCACTTGTAATACTTGTAATACATTCCACAGACCCAAACAAGGTAAAGAAGAAGAAAGATACAAAAAAGGATGTCTCAATCTCACTTTGAAGAGGGAGTAAAATAGTCATAAGTCAGAGTAAGAGAAGGATAGCACCTCCACAGGAAGATAAACAGAGTCAACTAATCTGCATCTTTGGGCTCTTATAGTCTGAACCACCAAACAAATAACATATATATGCTAAACCTAGGCCTCCCCACATATATGTAGCAGAGGTGCAGCTTGCTTGTATGTTGGATATGTTCTTCTAGCTGGGTTGCCTTGTCTGGCTTCAGTGGCAGAAGATACTCTAGCCTTGCAGAGCCTTGATGTGCTAGTAGGATGGTGATGGGGATAACTTGGAGGAAATCCACCCCTTCAGAATAGAAGAGGATGAGGGATGGGTGAAGAATTTGGAAGGAGATGACTATGATGGGGGCAGGCAGTGAGTGGCATGTAAAGTGAATAAGTAAAATAAATAAATAAATAAATAAATAAATAAATAAATAAATAAAATCATCAGTTCTGTATATCAGCACAATCAAGATCAAATTTTATTACATAAATTCTGAATGACAGTCACACATAGGAAATAATGATAGTCATTCTTAGGAACAGACCTAAGTGCTATTATAACACAAACAAAAAATGAGCTATTACAATATGTTAGTAAACAATTTAATGACAGTGTAGTTACTCATTTGCTGTTAATATTGAACACTAAAGTTAGTGAAATCATGGTGATTTTGAAGCAAAATAAAGTTTAGTATGAGTACATGAAACATGTTCAAATTTGTTTTGCTATTTGACTCAAATATAGAGTTCACACTTGATGAAAGATACAATTTTTGCATATGGAACAAGAGTTTATGACTTCTAATATGGTAAATTCAGTGCTCTCCAGTTCTTATGAGATTTCTGCATGCTTCTCTACATGTCTCACTGAGTACTTATGAGAGGAGATTGATAAATATATCTCATTTATGTCTGAATGTTTCAAACTCTTTCTTTAGGTATTTGCATGACATGTGGATATAACTACAGTTGGTATTTTTTTTCAAAATATATAATTCTCTACATTCTGCTGGACTGTTGCCAGTGTTCTTGTGGATGACATCTTTCTCATTTGGAATATGTAGCTTTAAATCTTTAAGATGGTTTTATTGGGGAATAACATACTTTCATTCTTAGAAAATTTAAGCAATGATAAAACTTGTATTTGATCAAATATTTAGTTTATAAAATTGTGAGGTATACTAGTAATTTTTCTGACTTAAATTAGGACTTATAGAAATACATACTTATTCTGATATATTGTATTCAATTAATTTGAGAAGAAAAATGCATTTTGAATTGAGAAATACTTATTAAAGGAGCCATGCCTTATTGACACCTGATTTCTCCAGGCCATTTTTAAATTGTTTGAGACCATATGAACAACAGCATAAGTCACTGAATTTTACAGTGTGATATATCACAAAAGCATTCATCCTTCTTCCAAAGTTCCCCAGGGAAATATCTGTCAATGTAAAGAGAATTGCATTAGCCCAGAGGAGATCGAGGACACTAGACCAAAGAGAAAGAACACACATAACGAGAGAAAGGTGTCAATGGATTTGGTTCTAAAAAGATTATTATCACTAATCGATAACAGATAATGAATTTTTTTGAAAGGATACACAGATAATTAAACACATACAAACACACACACACATACACACCTACACACATAGGGAAAGACACAGAAACACACACACATCATTCACACAAATTCATACACATATATACTGTATCACCTTATATGTCACAGTTATACTCCAGTTTGTATTTGCATATGCATACAAAAATATACTCTGCTATTTTAAAGATGAATTGCTTATTTCTAAATGTATTAATAAACTGGACCAGCTTGAAATCTGCCCCCCAAAAAGACAATTAAAATTTCAAAATGAATGAAGTATTTGTTCAGCTGCCCTACACTGTTCTAAAGATATATTGACTCTGGGTTGTTGCTGAGATGGAAGAGTCATTTTTTTTGTTAGGGTGTAGCTGCTAATAAGTTGCCTAGGTAGCCTTATATTTTATCCCACATAGACAACACTAATTTGATTCAATGGAATGATGATGATAAAGGTGATGATGATAATTATAATGATGACTATAATGAAGGTGACAAATATAAATGTGAGGTGAAATTGTTACATGGATCTCAGAGTAGAGGGGGAGTTACTGAGTATGATATTACTCAATATATTGTATACATTCATAAACATTTCAAATAATAAATAAAATATTTTTTAAAAACCAGGGTGCATACATCATATTGTAGATATGTGTTCATATACAGAAATCTGTCAATTCTACCTAAATATTGAGATATTACACATACCATTTTTAGTATTCAATTCAAGTTTTCAAGTAAAATTTATATTAATTTGACTCTTAATATCTTGACACATCATTCATTTTGTAGAACCTGAAATTTATGATAGGTAAATTCTTTACATTTTTATTCTACCATTGAAAACTCAAAAGTAAAAGTTCAACAGCAATTAATACTTGTACTTTATACAAATATTATTAATATTTCTATTAAATATTCAACAAAGATTTTAAAAATTTACATTTTTAATTGGACAAATGTTATAAGTGTGGTCACTAGTTGTGTAGCTATGTTTATGCTGTGTGATTTTATTGTGAGATTCAAATTTTTCTGAAGTGAGATTTACATACTCCATTGGAAATATCTACTTTTAGGCATTGTACATATAGATTCATCCAGAAGATGATCTCCACTGACATACCTACTGAATTTCTCATGATCTGCACATTATCATAGACGATATACATAATATCTATAATGTTAGTTCTCAAATATTTTTAATTTAAAAGTACATTGACCACTAAATAATAATATTAATAATTTCTTCCGTATTATAGCAAATAGAAAGTGACATAAATGAAGAACTATTTGAAATGCACAGGTAAAGCTTATGATCTATGAATACCATAGTGTTCTTAAACATACTCAATATTTTTTCCATCAAGTACATGCAATCTTAACAAAAATAACCAGAGTCCTAACCATAATAATTTGTAAGCCATAAATATTGAGTTTTGATAATCTAGATGGTTAAGATGATATTGTTTGCTAGAATTAACAGCAAAAGTATCTTGGCTGACTGGAGCCAAGGTGTGAAACAACAAAATTAAACCATGCAAGAGATATAATGCAAGAAATTTATTGTGAGGGAGGTTATAAAGATGCTGCCTCTGAGTGAGGTTGTTAGTGAAAAAATAAAAGGGCAGGAAGAAAAGGTGCTTGCTAGGTTTTCATGAAGGAATATAGTTCATGAACATAGAGAAAATTCTCGAAATGACAATAAAAATGTGTCGCATTTTGGTATCTGATGATGACATGGCCATCGTTTCTAGGTTACTGAATGTGGGCTTAGAGGCAGGGTTTGTTAACATTCCTCCATGACATTTACTATAAAATATGAAGAAATATTTGGGTGTGAATAGTGAGGGGACAAACAGAAATGAGGCCCATGGTCTTTAGACTGCTTCTTGGAATCTGAGAGTGTTAACATCTTCAGGACACTGCTGATCCTCTATGTCAGGGCATGCTCATTAGCTTAAACTATAGTAAATATTAGTAAGTCTCTGTCATAAATTAACCAGTGTAAGGGCCAGAATATTTCACTTCACTGATGGACTAGTTTCTGTAACTGGATGAAAATGAGAGAATTGTGTTTAGCAACAGAAGGTTTTCAGTATTCAAGACTTGGAGGTCCACTTGGGAGACTCTCTAAAGAAGTGACATGTTGAAAACAGTAAGTAGTGTGGCTAGGAGAAAGGAGATAAACTTCTGTTAAGCTTGTTGTCAGACAGATTGTGAGAGCAAAAAACAAAGGCTCCCACTTTGGCTATAATATCCCTTCACAATAATCAGACAGGTTAACACCCTTAAAAAAGAGAGAGGAACACCTCTGAAAGTGCAATTGAGTGATGGGGTCTGGTGTAGTTTTTAAGGTTGTACATCCTTCTATGGAAAAATAGGGAAATGAACAGGAGAATTGAGCCTCTATCTCCAAAATAGGGGAAAAAAATAGAAGTCACCAAAATTCCATCAGGATTCAATAAGTGTCCCTAGTGTCCAGGAGGAAGGAGATGTGTTCCCCTGATATTAATATGTCTACCATGGCATCTCTGTTAGAGATGATAGTGGTTGGGCCAAAGAAGCCTGAGTCCTCTGAATAGTCCATGGCCAGACCTAAAATGTTGGGTGGAGGATGATCTGGGTCTGATGTCCTCGTGTTGCAAAGGACATAGTGTCGTCAGCCCAATGTCCCTTTTAATTGCAATTTGGAAATGTTCAAGTGGCCTTTGTGCATAGATTAGGGCAGTCCAGAGTGAGCTGACTCTCCTGATCACATTTGAAGCAGGGACTTAGTGGCTTTTTCAGTTTAGAATGAAAAGGAGCCCAGGCAGTCACTAAGCTAATTGAATAGCTTTGGGCAGCATTTGGTAGTTTTGATTACAGGTTCTTTTCTTTCTTCCATAGTGCATATTAAAGTGCTAAGTCTTCTGCCTGTGGGGTTATGGGTCTTTTCTCTGAGTGCTTAAACTTGGTTCTAACATTAGGGAATATCTTACAAAAGGAATAAGTCATGATGAGTTGTTTATCCTCAGAGATTTCAGGGTCTAGATTGGAATATTTTAATACGGCACTTGTGATGCATTCTAGAAATTGAGATAGGGTTTCATGTTTGTCTTGGATGACCTTTTGGAGATTTTCATAATTTACAGGTTTATAGGCAACCTTTATGAAGATTGACCAGGAGACAAGTTGTAAACTGGTCTCTAACTAGAATGCCTATTGATGTATTTTAGTCTAATTGGTAAATCCTGGTTTGGGACCACCTCAACCATGACTGGGTGTGATACCTTAGTTTTGTGGATCTTATCTGCATGTGCACTAGCCTCCTCCCAAACTTTACTATCTTTTTAAGGGAGTAAATTGTTAGTTAAAATCACATGTATGTCATGAATGGGGAAACCATAGCATTCAGTAATATATTTGAAGTTTTAAGGTAACAGTAGTGGAGTTAGAGCTATAAGACCCAAGTTTGTTTTGCTTGTTTTTCTAGTTGAGAAAGTTCATGTAATGTATATATCTTGACTGGACTGTCCATCCTGGCATCCTTCAACAAAGGGATAACCAGGGACAGATTAGGGCAAATGGGGAGAAATAAAAAGGTCTCCCTGAGGTTGTAGTGCGTAGTGAAGGAACTGAAGTCTTCTAGTGGGGCGAAAGTGGGTATATAATTGTTTGTTTAGAGCATCCTTTTGCTAGATTGGGAGAAAATAAGACTGAGGGAGCTACAGGGGAAGAAACTGTGAGCTCTGGCCAACAAGAGGAGTCATTAGCAAGATCAAGAATAGTAGATGTTTCCTTTTGCTTAGACTTCATAGCTAGGAGCTGAATCGGGTAACAGGCAAAACAGAAGGAAAGATTAGAGCGAAGAGTTTCTCCACTGTTGGAAGTAGCTATAGAGGTCCTTAATAATGTCTGATTCTAGGGTGCTGCTGGTGGTGAATTTGAATGATTATCTAAGTTACATTAAGGCTAGATTCAACTAGAATTGTGGAAAAATTTTAGAGGTCCTTAAAAATAGTGCAAGGTATAAAGGTTAAAGATTTTTAAAGAGGCTTCCCAAAGTTGAACCAAGAGGTATTGATGATGATATAGTTCCCATAGGTGAGGTATAGGGGGAAAGTTCAAGGCCTGAAGTTCCAGGAATCTTAGGCAGAATAAATGAAAAAGATACCATTCAACAGTGAGTGGGTCATCATCTCACAGTTTGAGGGCCAGGGCTAAAAGTTCATAGGGCACAGCAACTGTTACCAGAGATTTTTAATGAAGTCAGATATCAAAATCCATGCTCAAAAAGTGTTACTTCATACAAGAGAAATGGTCAAAGGTATAGGTAGATAAGTGGGTCAATTTATGTAGGCCAAAATATCTTTATTTTCTCATTTTTCCCTCAGAGTTAGGGATTAGTAAAATTTTTAAACACACACACACATACACACACACACACACACACACACACACACACACAAATCATTTAAAATTGTACACACATATACATAAAATGCATGTGCTCTAGCCTGCCCCCAAATTCCCCTGTTCTCTTACAGAAGTAATTTTTTAGTTACTGTTCTTCTTTCCCCAGTATTCTTCCACCAAATGCCCAAATGCCCCATTCACTCCTTCTCTGTTTCTCTTCAGAAAAGAGCAGGCCTTACCATTTGCCAGTATTGGATGGAGTGCCCAGCAACTGGTGAGCCATAAAGTGAGTACCTTCACAGAACAGAGCCAAGGAAGGCATGGCACACAAATCACACCATGCACAAATCGGGAGGGTGTATACAGAGATTGCCTCTGAGTAAAGGTATAAAGGAAAAAGAGGGAAGAGAGAGAAGCCACTTGCTTTTTAGAAGTGATAGTGAACATGTGCATGGTTTGAATGTTTGACGTGTGGCAGCAATGGACATGTACCACATTTTGGCAGTTGTTAAAGATATGGATATTGTCTAATCTTGCTAAGTAGGCTTAGTGGTGGGTTTTCACAGCAGTGTTGATAAAAATAGTTTGTGGGGCCTAATTATTTCCAAGGAAAACAATATGCTCATGATTTTCCAAGTAGTGAAATGTTAGTGATTTTTCAAACATCAATATCTTCTAAAATGTTCTGTTTGAAGTTTTAAATGAAGACCTAAAGCCTTTCAGTATTGATTCTATTCACTTTATTGATAAATTCATACATGTAATGTGGAACTTCAACTTTGATTCTTTTTTAGTAACAGCTTGGAAGACTATTTAAATACATAATAATAAATATTCTCTAAACCCTAACAATATATTAAATTCTAATGAATACAATATGTATATAAAATAGCATAAGGGAAATATGTGTCCTGATAATATGATTATATACCTTGAAGATAAGCATTGCTTCATTTACTTTATGTATATGTACACCAATGTGTTGTATATAAACTCTAGTATTTAATATTTTTAAAATTGGTTTCTAATAATATCTGTACATAGTACTTTCTTACTAGCAATTACAGTGGGTATGGAATCTGACTTATGTCAATACATATGAACATTAGCAAAGGAGCTTGTGTGGTGTGTTTGTGAAAGTTATCATTAAAAATAAAAAGATTCCTGGAACTTTGTATATATTTCAAAATGTGCATCTTGAAAAGGGCTGAATAAGTGTTAAACAATAATGTTGTAGATACTAATTAATAGTGTAGATATTAATTTTGTTATCTGTTTATTATTTAAAATAAGTAACTACTGTAAGATATTCCTTCTCAGATTTATATTAAAAAGTTTGAGTACCAGCAACTGCCAATACATTTTCTTTAGACATGTTTTTTTCTAGGTAACATATTTATGTGAAAATAAATTGCATAATAATTCAGTGTATGCCAAGAGAAGGGAAATTTAAATATTTTTCAGCACTTATTCATGCAGATGGCAAGTTGTTGGCTTTTTCTGACAATAAAATGTGGGCCTGCTTTGATGCAAAGGTATTTGTTGTGTATTTGTATATTTTGTCATCGCACAAGTGGAGCGCTTAAATTAGGAATTTAAAATATATGTTCTTCTGTCTTCTTACAGTAGCATGATCAAAACAATAAACGGCTAAGGTTTGGAGAGGAAAATAAAACACAAAAATCTTGTATTAGAGACATTAAATATGAAATGCTTTGAGTCTTGACTTAGTGACTTTTTCAATTTCATTTCATGCATCAATTATGAATGATAACAAAATTACCAGAAACTTGGGAATCTGTATGGTTAGGAATCTGAGGAACTGATGTCCTAAGGGAAGTCTCATGTTATTTCACTCTCAATTGTTTCATGAGGCAATTAAGACGCTTATTGTATTCACAGTATTGAGCTCTGTGGAGTCTGGAGGAAGATGAATTTAACTCTACAGCCCGTTGCTAGTCTCAGTCTTGGCTTCTGTCAGTGCACACTGAAATTTTTACTTCTTGGAAACCATCAAGTTTTTGAGAATGAAAATAAAATGCTACTTCTGTAAGACAACAACTCCAGGAAGAAAAGAGAAAAAGAAAGGAGTCAACTAAAGAAAGAGTTTTCTTTCCATAAAATGGCTTTGACACCACTTCGAGGTAGAACAATAAATAAGGAGTATGCATAACAACATAATTGAAGACATGTTTGTATCAGTGATTATTAGCTTAGTCATTTAAAATTGACTGGCTGGTATTCCAATACTAGAGAAAGAAATTTTGTTCATAATCCTGTTTTAGAATTTGGGTATTTGCTTATTAAATTAAAGATAGTCATTCTGAAACTCAGAATCTAATATTGATTGATAAAAATATTTAGATAATCAGAGTTTCACTTTCATATTAATGAAGGTAATGTGACCTTCATTAGGTGTGTTTTTGGAGACCCAGGTAAGGCATATGATGCTTTGCTAGGGCCTACAGGTGAAAGGATGTTATGCTAAAGCAAAGATATGAAAGAATGTTTTGCTGAAGCAGACACATGTGAAAGGATATTTTACTAGGTCATACAGGTGAAAAAATGTTGAAGCAGACACTTGAAAGAAAGAGTTTTCCTGAATATAAAGGGACATTTATTCGATATGTTAATCGGTCTATATGAATCAAAAGGTGGACTGATGTTATAATTTTTGTGATATGAGTCATGATTTGCAAAATTATATCATTCATAACAGTCATGCTTTCCAGTATTTATGTTGTTTTTTAGAAAACACACAGAACATTCAAATTTAATTTCAACTAAATAATGATCAGTAAACTATTAAAGGCCTTTTCAGTATCTCACTAGGCACACATATTAAAAATATACTTTTCATCTAAAATTAGAAATAAAAAATTGTAAACCTTATTTTTTAAGTCATAGTATATATATTTCTATTTGATATTATTAACCTTTTATTGCTTCAGATGTTATATCATCATTATATTCAATCTGGGCATACAGATTTTTTTTTATCTAGAAAATTTTTGTTAAGCTACTATTTATTATTATTATTATTATTATTATTATTAATCTTCATCTTCATCATTTTTATTGTCCTCATCATATGTATTCCACCTTTCTCTAAGAAATAAACATGTATAAAATTTAAAATGTTTTCACACACATGTGTTTCAAAATGTGTATTGCTGAGATAAGAATCAAAGTCAAGTAAACAAACATGGATGCATAGACTGCTCAGGTTCTGGGGCAAAGAATTAGAAATTTCTATTAATTTTAATATGAGTATGTTACAATTGGAGCATCTTTGGGGTATATGCCCAGGAGTGGTATACTGCAGGTACTACTATGTCCAATTTTCTGAGGGACCACCAGACTGATTTCAAACTTGCACTCTCACCAGCAATGGGGGAGTATTCCTCTTTCTCAACATCCCTAGCAACATCTGATGTCACCTGAGTTTTTAATCTTGGCCATTCTGATTGGTGTAAAGTGGAATCTCAGGATTGTTTTGATTAGCATTTCCCTGATGATTAGGATGCTGAACATTTCTTTAAGCGCTTCTCTACCATTCTAGATTCTTCAGTTGAAAATTCTTTGTTTAGCTCTGCATCCCATTTTAATAGGTTTATTTGGTTCTCTGAATCCTAATTTCTTTAGTTCTTTTTATATATTGGATATTAGCCCTCTATCAGAAGTAGTACTGATAAAGATCTTTTCCCAGTCTGTAGGTTGCCCTTTTGTCCTGATGACAGTGTCCTTTTCCTTACAGAAGCTTTTCAATTTAATGAGATTCCATTTGTCTATAGTTGATCTTAGAGCCCGGGCCATTGGTGTTCTGTTCAGGAAAATTTTCCCTGGACAGATATGGTCATAGCAGTCTTATTTTTAATAGCCAGAAGCTAGAAATAACCCAGATTTCCCTCCAAAGTGAAATGGATAAAAAAATGTGGTACATTTATCCAGTGAAGTAGTGCTCATCTATTAAAAACAGTGATTTCATGAATTCACAGGCAAATCTAGAAAATATCATTCCAAGTGAGGTAACCTAGTAACTAAAGAACACACATGGTATGTATTCACTTCTAATGGATATTAGGACAAAAGCTCGGAAAACCCATGCTAAAACTCACAGACCATATGAAGATCAAGAAGAAGGAAGACCAAAATTTGGATGGTTCAATCCTACTTAGAAGGGGAAAGAAAATAAATATTGGAGTCAGAGGGTGGGAGGGACATGGGAGGATGAGAGGAGATGGAGGGGAAAAAGGGGGTAGGATCAGGTGTTGGAGGAGACAGGAGAGATGTATACAGGGTCAGGAAATTGAACAGAGATATATAGAAATAAGGAATGGGGAACTGGGGATAGCCACCAGAAAGTTTCAGATACCAGGAGAATAAGAGGCTCCCAGGACCCACAGGGGATGACATTACCTGAAATATCCAACAAAGGAGAGAGAGAGAACCTGTAGAGACCACGTCTATTGGTTAGGCATGCCCACCAGTTTAGGGATGGGGCCACCCTCAAACTTTTAACCTAGAATTGCTCTTGTCTAAAGGAAATAGAGAGAAAAAAAGTGGAGCAGAGACTGAAAGAAAGATCATCAAGGGACTGCCCCACGTGGGGATCCATTCCATATACAGACACCAAACTCAGACACAATTGCTGTTGCCAAGAAGTGCTTTCTGACAGGAGCCAGATATAGCTATCTCCTGAGAGGCACTGACAGAGCCTGACCAATACAGATGCAGATGCTTGTAGCCAACCATAGGACTAAGCACAGGAAGCCCATAGGTCCCTAACCTATGAACATGTTCTCTACTGGTTCTCTATCCCCTTTGTTGAATATTTCAGGTAATGTCATCCCCAGTGGGTCCTGGGAGCCTCTCACTCTCCTGGCATCTGAGACATTCTGGTGGCTACCCCCAGTTCTTCATCCCTTATTGCTCTCCAATGGATGTAGATGTGTGTAGCCAACCATAAGACTAAGAACAGGGAACCCAATAGAGAAATTAGAGGAACGACCTAAGAAGCTGAAGGAGTTTCCAACCCATAGGAAGAACAACAATATCAACCAGACACCCCAGAGCTCCCAAGGACTAAACCACCAACCAAAGAATAGACATGGGGGGATCTATGGCTCCATCTGCTAATGTAGCAGAGTTTGGACTCATCTGGCATCAATGGAAGGGGAGGTCTTTGGTCCTGTGAAGGCTCTATGCCCCAGTGGAGGGAGATGCTAGGGTGGTGAAGCAGGAGTGGTGGGTGGATGGGGGAGCACCCTCATAGAAGCAGGGGAAGGCGGAAAATAGGGTACGGGCTTATGTTGAGGTTAACCTGGAAAGATGATAGCATTTGAAATATAAATAAATAAAATAACCAATAAAAAAATTTAAAAAATGTTTCAGTGCTTTACAAGTGTGTTTTTGCATAAAAGAATAATAACAAAGTGAAATTAATATATAACTTGGTCTGTAAAAATAATTTTTCAGTTTCAGATGTTTCTTTTGCCTTAATCATATATTATTCACACTAGAGGTTTGGGGAATGATCCCCATCTATTCAAAGTGCTCCAAAAAGTGGCATTTATATTAACTTTTGCTTTGTTATTCACTTTTTAAAAATTCTTCTTCTTCATATATTATATCTCAACTGAAGTTTCCATTCCTTCCTTCTCTCCCAGTCCCTCTCTCCCACCTAACATTCATCCAATCTACTTCTCTGTTTCTCTTCACAAAGTGGCAGGCCTTTCATGGATATAAGCTAGTCATAGTATACAAGTTGCAGTAAGAATAGTCACCTCCCCTTCTACTTAGGCAGGACAGGCAACTCAATAGGAAGAAATGTGTCTCCAAAGCAGGCAAAAGTGTAAGAGACAAACTCCCACTACCATTATTATGAGTCCCACAGAACATCAAGCTACTGAAGTACCACATATAACACCACTAAATAAATGATTCCAAGTGTGAATAATATAAAAAATATTCTTTATCATTCCTCATAAACTTGAGATAATCTTCATGTTTGATACTACATAGACAAAAATATACTATTGAGTCAAAAATCTATTTGGACCTCTTTGGCTACAGATATGATGGTTAAATACAAATAATTGAAGCTTTCATGGAGAAGGAAACAGATTCAATACCTGGATTTTCTCAAGAAATTAACTTTCTGCCATTTTATTTGTGAGGCTCCATTTATTTAAGGCAATACTCTCTTCTGAAAACCACTAGACATTAATCAAAATACAGCCATGATTTCCCAACTTTTTCCTTCCCCAACCATTTTTTAACCTAATTTATGTAGAAGATATAATGAAACCCCCCAGAGTTTTTTATCTGTAAATGAAGTAAACTAATAATCCTATTTTACAATTTGTCTCTCTGTTTATTATAACTGAAATCAGTGAACCATCGTTAAGTAATTGAAGAAAAACATGAAGAAATTTCTTACAGAATTAAAAATAAAATAAAAATGCTATTTTCCAACCATTTTTAACCTAATTCATGTAGAAGATATAATGAAACCCCCCAGAGTTTTTTTATCTGTAAATGAAGTAAACTAATAATCCTATTTTACAATTTGTCTCTCTGTTTATTATAACTGAAATCAGTGAACCATCGTTAAGTAATTGAAGAAAAACATTAAGAAATTTCTTACAGAATTAAAAATAAAATAAAAATGCTATTTTATATAAAGTAAACAAATAATTCATTGTAATTAGAAACTACATTTTTGATTCCCAAAATGAGATAATTTCATGATGATGAAAGAAAATTAGAAAAACTAAATTAAGTATAAAAGTATCAACATATATAATTATATCCATTACTATGACAGACATATGGATTTATACAATAAACTTGCATTCCTGAAATGTTCTTTCAATTTCAATTTAAAGAATATCTTTTAAAACTATGATTTATTCAACAGTATATTCCTAATTTCATTCATATTCCTGTCTGTAATGAGTCTTGTGATATGTGGCATATGTTGTATGTCATTCCATAATTCATGACTGGAAACTAATTTTATATATTCTGCTGTCTAATCATTTGTGATTTCAATACACTGATTTTTTTAAACATCATTATTTTTAATTATATTTATTCATTTGTGTGGCAAACTGTCTGAGAAAGATGTTGTACCCACTTCTACTCATCCATATGTAGAGAGCCCTGGATAGAACAAATACAAATAACACCAAGGTTCAACTTGGCATACCATGAATTTTAGTAGGGGTAACATAGAAGAATATGAGTGAAAAGTTACTTATAGAAGCAAAAAGTTCTCAAAGACAGTTGCTTCACTAAGGATTAATCCAGCATGGGTGTCAGGTCACAAAAGTGGTGAAACCTGGAATATATTGTACAGTATTTAAAAGTTGCAGTGAGCTCTCTGCTAGCAACTTGGGTCTAAACCTCATCCTGGAATATCAGCTTGTTTCTAGCTCTTCTCCAGAGATCTGTTCTGGTCTCAGAGTCTTATTTGCTTTTTGGCCAGTCTGAATATTCTTTGTAACTTCAGTAGTCTGAATTTTATTTGTAGCTTTTTAATTATTGTTATTGGTTATTATATTTAATGACGTTTCAAATCTTCTCACCTTTCCTGGTTTCCCCTTCACATACTTCCTATCCTATTCCCCCTCCCCTACTTCTATGAGAGAAATCCCACAAACCCAACCCTCCCACCTCACTTCTTTAGCATTTGCCTACACTGGGGCATTGAGCCTTTGCAGAACCAAGGAGCTCCCCTCACATAAGTGCCAGATAAGGCCATCCTCTGCTACATATGCAGCTGGGACATGAGTCCCTCCATGTACACTATTTGGTTGGTGACTTGGTCCCTAGGAGCTCTGGGGATGTTTCGTTGATATTGCTGTTCTTCTGATGGGGTTGCAGACCCTAACAGCTCCTTCAGTCCTACCCTTAACTCTTCCATTAGATATCAGCATATATGTGAATGTCAAAGGGCAATTTATCAGAAGAGCTAGATGCTCTTCTACCACATAAGTCCTGGGTATCAAATTGAGGTCATTTGGCTTGGCAAAAATTGACTTTACTCACTGAGCTATCTCAAAAAAAATTACCTATCATTTATTCTTATGCTATTATGCCAAATTGAGTTATTATCATGAAATGTAATAATATAAAATTTTAATATAGAACTTTTTATTTTTTTAGAGCAATGTCCTTAAGTATGGAGTAGATGATGTTTGTTGTGCAATTTTGGAATCAACTATTCCATTTTCTATCTTAAATAACTGAATTAATCTGCATATTTACAACAGTAAGCATAATGTATATAGAATGTTAACAAAGTATATGAAACTATAAATATTACTTACTTATTTTGTTAATATTAGAAGGAAATACATTTGAGCTTCATTTAGGTAAGAAAACACATGGAGGTAGCATTGAAGAAGGACACTGAAGGAAAAATCAGGGTAACCCAACAACAATTTTTGTTTCGCAAGACAATATGTGTTCTGTGTTTGACACTGAATTCAATGTTACTGACTTGAAAAAGTGTCAAGTCATGGTACCAAAAATGACTTGTGTAGTGAAAAATGAATTTCTGCACAGATTAACAGGAAAATTCAATGAAGAAAGAAACAAATGACCAAAGGCTTGAATTAACACAGCACTGAAAATACAAAACCCAGACAAACCAGAAGAGGTTTTTTTTATAAGTTTTGGAGAGAGAAAAGTTGCACAATTTTTGTTCAGCAGCCATCAAAAACATTTTATAAGTTTTGTTCAATGTTTAAAATAAATTAAAAAAAGATTTTGTGTGGTTAAAGGGAAAATTGCATGGTGATAAGAAAAATTGTGTCTCTTTATGTCTAATATTGGAAAGATGTCAACCAGAACATGGCCAAATTATTGTAAAATATGCAACTGCCAGTATAATGGTTAGGACATCATGAAAGAATTAGTTTGGTTAGTGTAGGATACCAACATGAATTTTCATTCTTTATGTGTCATTGGTAGCATTAAAATTATATATATAAAGTACATATACTATTCAATATGTCAAAACATAAAAAGAGTAATTTACTAATAGGAATATTCAGTCTTAAATATCATATACAAGTATTTAGAATATAAAAGACAGTAAATTATACCATCTTGTGAACATAAACAAGTTACTTATGTTATTAATGTGTTAAATAATTCTGATGAATTTAATAGAAGTATAATATAGCTTATTTAAAAAGTAGTAGTTTTACTTTTTAAGACATATGTACCATTCAAGTAGCACTGAAAACACAGGAAGTATAAATTGAGGCAAAATGAATTTTTAAACATGTTCAAATGTTATTTATTTAAGAAATGCAAGTGTCTGACTCAAATGTTGCCGGAAATAGTACACTTCCACAGATGTTAGAATTAAAATATGCTCTAGAGTTTTTTAGTGTGTGCTTTGAATCAGTTACAGTTTGGTGGTTTTGTTTTTTGCATTAGGGGTGTTGTTTTATTGTGTTTATCTAGGGAAAATTTTTCTTTTGTTGTTGTTTGTATGTTTGCTTTTGTTTTTCCTCTTTTTGAAAAAAAATAAATTTGGGTGGTTAAGAAGAAAGAATATTGAAGGACTCAAAGAAGAGAAGAATATTATTAAAATAAAATGAAACAAACATAATAAAAGAAAAAATTAACATAATCTCAAATGTTTCATTCTACTAATAAAGACTTGAAATCCAGATGCTGGGCTGAAAGCCTGATGCCTCAGAGATGGAGCGAAAAGATCAAGCTGAAATTGTTCTTGAGCTGATGTCCCAAAAGAAAAAAGGGAAACTTTCTTTGTGTTGTCTCAAATATTTCAAACTGAATGTCCTTCCCTTTCATTTCCCATGTATCATTCTATCCATCCTCCTGACTTCTTCTTACTCCCTATGGATTTTTCTATGTTCACTTCCTGTCAACTGGTTTCTTGCTCTGCCTATTGACCTTTTATTGACATTTTGATTCCTACTTACAATAAACAGATAGTTTTTATATTTAAGATGTATGCTGGGGTTGAGACATATCATAACAAGAAATAGTTTTTTGTTCATTAAATAATATAATCTCTGGGTTCATAGTCTGATCAAATATCTTGACACCAGACACACACACACACACACACACACACACACACACACACTATACAATATAGTTCACATATTAAAATTATGAGAATATATTTCAAAATAGAAAAGCATTAACATCAGGAAATATGTAAATAAAAACATGATATAGATAGAACAAGAAGCAGAAAGTGAACTTATCTTTGGGTTTCAATCGTCAACAAACTGAAGTCAAAACAGTTAAAAAATCAGATTAAATTAAATGTGTATGATTGCATAAGTGACCAATAAATGTATTTTTACACAATAAAATATAATGTAATAAGCTGATTTGTTTAAATATTTAAGAAATATTTAAGATTTAAGATGTGGTTAAATATTTAAGAAATATTCTTCTTCACATTGACAGTACACATATTTCTAAATGAAGCAGTCATTTAAATCACATAATCAGGTCCTTATGTAGTTCTCATTTTTGGTTACCATTAATGATCGGTTAGTAACAATAGGAAGGTTAATAAAACATTGAATTAAAAATTTGTCAAAAGCCTATATAAAATTTATGTTCCTAAAAAATCAAAAGTAACTTTTTTGTCTATATTTTTTGAAAATATGAACTTCAAAGTTGCATATATTATATTTTTCAAATTACTTTCACATATATTATTCAAAAAGCTGAAAGTCACATGTATGTGTGCATGTGCCTATATATATATGCACCTAGGATATATAAAAAAATATAATTGATTGCCAGAATATAAATTTTAAATTAATTTTCATGAAAAAGAATAAATAAATGAAATATTGCTTTATTTCTAGTAATTAATTTCATGTGTCTACCTGGAAATTTGTTAAGAACAGAGTACTGAGAGTGTAGTCAGAAGTTATTTTGGTATCCATATGCTTTTAAAATTAGAGGTAGAGGGATAGCTCAGGGCTCTAATACTAGGGCACATATGACACTGTATAGAACTGCTTGTAACACCAGTTTTGGAGAAACATGATGTTCTTTTCTGGTCCTCTTAGAGATCCAGTTACGAATGTGGTTCATAAATATATATGTTGGGAAAACATGTATACACATAAAATAAAAAGATTTCAAATTAGCATTTGAGCCAAAAAATATTGAGTAAAACGGGTCATACTTCATAATCTGGAAGACATTATACAATCATATGAAAAGGTATAGTAATTTGAAGCATAAAGAGAAATAAATGACTCACTATATCCTGTTTCCCACAGATCAGTTTTCAGTATAACCTTACCACAAATTGTGTGTGTAGAGTACTTTAAACACCATTGCTTCCATGATGAAAAGCAATATTACTCTAAGGAGCAGCTGCTGTGATTCTGCTGAGCTGCCTAAGATAGTTTCATGAAGACAGTTAGAATAGTCTAACCTAATAGCAAGTCAAACAACTTTCTATATTTAGCCAAATCCATACCGCAAGATAATTAAAAGCCAATGAATTCACTTTCAATCAAAAGTTAATGAAAAAATCAAAAACGATACCCGACCAAATTTCATGTACTTCACAAGGATTATCATGAACTGCTTTGCCATAAAAGTTGATACAGTTTCTTAACAGCAAACACGGAGATTTTCTTAATTACTTTCATGCAAAGAATTTTAATTTGGGGGAAGATAAAAAAGAATTGATGAAAGTTGCTGTAAAATGTATGATATTCTATGTTTGAAAACATTTTTAAGTCTCTACATTTAATGATTTGTTTTCTTAAAAAATTATTAATTTAAAAATATAGTGGAGTATGGTGAGAAAAAGATAATTATGATATCATATCAAAACTATTCAAATTTATTTTTAAAAAGTATTTTTAATGTTTGAGTTGAGGGACTCATATGTTTACAAATATTAGTAAAACTCAAACAATTTTTCAACTCCCAGGAACATGGTACAGAAACATATATAAAAGTGTCTTGAAAATTATTTTGTAAATTTAAGCAAGCTATTGGATTAAGTATGTTTATAATCTAGTGTAACTTATCCAGGTTTATTCTTATACTACATACTTTTATCTTCTTCAAGGAATGGAGAATCATTTCTTCCAACACCAGATACCTTTCTTTAGTTCCCCTCTCTTTTCTGAGACTAGTTTCCACTAAAAAATAAATCTTGCCAAGGCAACTAACTTGCTTATCGTTAGATATTACCAAGGTGTTTTATTATGGAAATAAAGTAAATAAGTGTGTAATTTTCAGTAGAACCTAGGCTCTACTGTTTTCTATCTCAAAACCCCTCTTGGTGAGATGAGTATACTTTTTCCCTATGGTATCTTTTACAAATCCTCTTTTCTACACTGATTTTGGTTTTCAGATTTTAATACAACTACACCAACAAGTCATCCAAAATGAAACGCGACAACATGTGTAATTTGGGTTTCAATCATAGTCAAATTACTTAAGGAAATTAAGCTGTTGAAATTGAGTCCAAAGAAACTCAGTAATGATGGCATTAGAGTAATATGTAAAAAAGAAATAAATAATGAAGTTTTTATAGCAAATGTGGTATGCTATATTAATGTCAAATACTAAGGATGATATAATGTGAGCAAATATTCAATACTAATTGCCCAATAATTGAAATATAATCAATAAACCAACTGTGCTGCTTTCTCAAAAAAACTCATTGACATTTGAGGTCAATTTTTTTCTTGTAAACGACAACATTTAGTTGGGCCTGGCTTACAGGTTCAGAGGTTCAGAGGTTCAGTCCATTATCAACAAGGGAAGAACATGGCAGCATCCAGTCAGGCACATTGCAGGAGGAGCTGAGAGTTCTATAACTTCATCTGAATGCTGCTAGCAGAATACTTCCAGGTAGCAAGAATGATGGTCTTAAAGCCCACACCCACAGTGACACACCTTCTCCAAGGCCACAGTTACTTCAAAAGGGCCACCCCTTCTAATAGTGCTACTCCTTGGGCCCAGCATATCCATCACAAGATACAAGGGAAAATAGTCTTGATTCTTCTCTGACAGGTTTCAGACTCACCCTGTAGTTTGAACAATGTCCCTTAATAATATCCCACAAGTTCACTGGACTACCCTTTACAAGCCACCACAGCTCTCTGTGGCTGGGAGTAGCTAAATTAACTTCTTTAGGATGCTTTCAGCTTGTCCTGACAGCAGTTTCATATTTGAGAAATTAAGACATAATTCTTTTTAATTGGATATTTTCTTTACTTACATTTCAAGTGTTATCCCCTTTTTAGGTCTCCTCTCTGAAAATCCCCTATCCCATCAACCCTCCTCCTGCCTTTATGAAGGTGTTCCCCCTCTTTGACTCACCCACTCCTGCCTCTCACCCTGGCATTCTCCTACACTGGGGCATTAAACCTCCTTAGGCTCAAGGGCCACTCTTCCCACTGATATCCAACAAGGCTATCCTCTGCCACATATGTGGCCAGAGCCATGACTCCCTTAATGTGTACTCTTTGGTTGGTGGTCCAGTCTCCGAGCTCTGAGAGAATCTGGTTGGTTGACACTATTGCTCCCTACCCTAACCCCATGGGTCTGCAAACTCCCTCAGCTCCCTCAGCTCCTTCAGTACCTTATCCAACTTCTCCATCGGAGACTCCTCACTCAATGTAATGGTTGGCTTCAAGCAACTACCTCTGTATTTGTCAGGCTCTGGCAGAGCCTCTCAGGAGACAGTTATATCAGGCTCCTGTCAGCATGCACTTCTTGGCATCTACAGTAGTGTCTACATTTTGTGACTATATATGCAATGGATCCCCAGATGGGACAGTTTCGGGATGCCAGTTTCTTCAGTCTCTGCTCCACACTTTGTCTCCATAGTTGCTCCCATGAGTGTTTATTCTCCCTTCTAAGAAGGACTAAAGCACCTACACTTTGGTCTTCCTTCTTCTTGAGCTTCATGTGGTCTGCGAATTGTATCTTGGGTATTGTGAGCTTTTGGGCTAATCTACTTATCAGTGAGTGCATATCATGTGTGTTATTTTGAGGTACATGGTACCTCAAAAGGTGAGGTGAGGTAACCATGGGTTACCTCATGTGGGTCAAGAACAGATGTGAATATAATTGGAGCTTTAGCATGTAGGTAAACTGAAACTGGTTTTAGTTTGCAATGTGACAATCTTATAGAATATCAGAAATTTAAATTATGACTTATATCAGTAGCAAAATTCATGTTATGATGTACTAGAAAAACAATTTTGTGGTTGGGGGAGTCTCTACAATATGAGGAAGTGTATTAGAAGATCACAGCATTAGGAAGGTTGAAAACCACTGTTTTAAATTGTGCATCTTTCAATAAGAATAACCAGAGAGGCCAAGTAGCTACTAAGAGAACAGAAATAACTGGACTTTCTAAGGAAGGGAAAATAGAGTACAGAGTTAAAATAGTAGTGAATAAGTAGTGATTAGAATAATAGCATTAAATATGGGGCATGGGGGCAGGATAAATTATGAGTTGTAAGAAGCAAGAACTAACAGGCTTTTTGAAAGCCTTTGTGGAAATATACCACTAGAGAAGACCTGCTAAAATACAGAAATAAATGCAAGAAAAGTTACTGGAGTCACCATAGTACTGCGGTAATAATGCTCTAACTAGATACTTCTAAGTAGATAGAAGTAGATAGAAGTTACTGGAGTCACCATAGTACTGTGGTAATAATGCTCTAACTAGATACTTCTAAGTAGATAGAAGGCAAAAATGAAACTTAAAACCAAAAAAATGGTTTATTCAGTGTATATACTGTGGCTATGTGGAAATATATAAATATGATGTATGGATAACTGTCTACATAAATGTCTCTATGGCATTGTAAAGTCTTAAGATAGATGACAATAGAAATTGAGTATGGTATTGAAAAACTCATGTTAATATTTTCAGGTATATAGAGATGATTACATAGAAATCTAATTTATGATTAGATTACACTTCCTTATATTACTCAGATATCTATTTTAGTAATTCTTGGCAAAATAAAACTTAAATATACCATTTAAAACAATTCAAATATTTTAAACTATTTAATTGTAAACTATATAACTTGTAATAGATTTCTATTGGTATGTAATTTGTAACTTGAGCCATATACAACTTGCAATAAACAAAACAAACAAATTATAATAATATATCAAAATTTTAGCTTAACAATGTTCTCATCACTATTCATTTAGCCAGACAAAGGTGTTATGAGGTGCAAAATTTCAGGTAATAATTTGGGTTTCTTTCCCTATACACAAAGTTAGCGCACTATCTTGACTAATTTGATTTTGAGGTCTCTGAATCTGCAAGTTAATTCAGAAAGTTCATATGAAAAGCATAGTTGTTAATACTATGCAAATTGGGAGCATGTGAAAATAATAGCTTGAACTTATTATTCAGCTTAAAATGTTTAAAGGCCAGAAAATAATGAATAGGAATTATATACCTAGAAATATACTGCCTAACTTTTATTACGGTCTTTAGAAAAATAATAATTGTTAACATTAGCAATGATGATTTTTAAACTAAAGAAAATTCTATAAAAATATAAACCAATTCTTAATGTAAAATGTCAATGAGATTGCATAAAGGTCTTATTCTGAGTTCTGAATTTAAATTACTAACCTACTGTGCTGTTTTAAGGCATTATACCAGGTGTGAGCTTAGATAGAATAATAATATTTTATAATTCTGAAAATTGGTGAAACTACACTGTTTTACTTTATATTGTTCATTTAGAGGACATTCTTTGCTTACCATATTTTCTTTCAGAAATCATGACTTTGTTACATTGTACTTCTTGAAAATATTATTGAACTAAATTTGTCTAACAGTTCTTTAAGTGGAAATTGAGTACTGAAATATTCTTAAGATTAATTTGGCAAAAGTAGCTTGAAGCTATCTTTTCCTATAAACCACTGTTTCTGAGAAAAAACACTACTACACATTAAGCTAACTGCAAAAGAGAAAGCAATCTCTTCATTGTTTGAGAAAAATTGAATTTTGTACTGTCATTGGTCCTCTTCTGGCAAACTTAAGATTTTTAAAAGTGGTGGTAACTATTTAACCTAGATAGTTGTTTGTACCAGAACTAGAAAAACTTGAAGGTCAATTTGATTTTAAGGGTGTTTTACTAGTTGCCTTCCCAAGTTTATTTTGACCATTTCTTCAAAGAGTTCCTTGAACTTACTGTTTTAGCACATGCTATACAAGAAAATATTTGACAATCATATTAATCAATGATGAGTTAGTTAAAAGATAGATTGGATCTTATTAACCATTCATCTTCAAAGTACTGAAATACAGTGATGAAAAATAGTCACATATTGGCTTATATGAGATTTTAAAGTGTTTAGATATTATCTAAAATTAAAAGAAATAATATGACAGTTCTTGTGATTGTGTAGAAGAAAGCATAATTAAAAGTGCAGCTTATACATTATTAGTCAAACTTTAAAGCCATGGACATTTTTGTAAGTGTGGAAAAAGAAGTAGACATTAAAGATTATGAAGATAAAGATATATTTGAGAGTTACCTTTTTTAACCACAAATATCGTTCATAAATGTGAAATTTAATTGCTCAGTTGTATATGTCTTTTGTGTGGTACCAAGTAGTCTACTTTTACTACTATTAACTTCTCACAGGACTAATGCTGTTTTTATAAGTCCATTTGCAAGAAGACAAATCCTGTGAAAGAATTGGTGTCTTTAATATGAAGAGATGTAGAATAATAAAAAAAAGTCTTTGGATGTTTAAAACTAATGGAATGTATAGGGTAAGATAATAATTTTACATACTAAAAAATTAAGAGAAAAACTGTCTATTTGGAATTATATAACACATATCAAGACCCTGCTTTCAGTTTATACCTCTGATTTCTTTTATGTTTCATAATGTTATATGAAGATTTTGAAAACCATATATGATAGTAAATAACAAACAAGTACATATGTACCTAATGCATTTATTTTTTGTAGTTTTTGTAGTTTTCTCTGTGATAGATTCAGTCTTTCCATCTTCTTTTTGGTGTTTCCTTAGCCTTGGGAAAGGGATTGTCATATAGAAGTCCATTTAGAGAACCTTATCCTTCAGATCCATACTCTGTGCACATTGATCAGTTGTGGGTCTCTATGTTTATCATAACCTAATTCAAAAATCTGTTTCAGTGATGAGCATTTACCAATGAACCCACCTATATAGGCAAAGTTTCACTTTCTCAGTACCTATTCTGAATAACAATGTACTAAAGAGCTACTAAAGACATACTATGAAAAGATACTTCCACAGAAATATTCAAGAGCACTAATTTATGTCAATATTTCCTGTAACTATCATTAGAAATAATTTTATGCAATTTCCTTAATCAGTTGTCATAATAAGGATGATGTTTTGCTAGCTGATTCTGATACAAATGGCTTAGAGAATATGTTGAAAGTGACACAAAGTTTTCTGCCATGCTAGTGGTTTCAAATTGCTCCAGAAAAAGAAAAGAGGAGATTCACTTAATTATTTGGGTTAAAAATCAATCTAAAAGATTTTACCACAAAAGGAACAAATCCATAGAGACCAATTGAAAAATTAATGATTTTCAAAATTAGGAGACATTAACTGACTGAGACCTATAGTTGGATTAAGGCTATATTAGTTAAGTAATTTGTTTCAAACATTACAAGGAGATTCAACTTCAAACAGTCTGAGATGGCTAAGAGCTGCAGCAGAAAGAGACAACTGCTGTAGAACAAAGTCTGCAAGATGTGTATGTGGATTGAATTGATCCTAAATTTGCTCATATTTTGTTCAATTTGCCTTTAACTCATTTTCCTACTGAGCTCATTATGTGTAGTCAAATAGTATTATGTAATGGATTTTCTTAGCTCATAAACAAAGCAAAAAATTAAAGGTATATATAGAAAACAATTATGAGTTAATTGTAAAAGAGAGTGTAAGACTGCATCAATTATCAGGAACAGATTCATATGAAATTGTAGTACTTTTACACAGACTGAGATTATGTCATTATGTGTGATGAATGAAGATTAGCAAAGTTACTATTTGGATGAAATTAATAACAAATATCAAAAAGTAAATGTACACAATTTATAAAAAGAACTAGTTGTTTTTCCTCATAATGTAAAGAAAACACCAGTTCCAGAGGCACCGGAAGGTTATAAGTCAGAGAAAAATAAGCAATGTTAGTAAAAGTCCATATACCTCAGTTAAAAATCTAAATGGCATGAAATCCTCATTGTATTATTAGATTATCCTGAATCTCCTAACATAATTACTGACTCTTTATATGAAGAAAATTTTTTTTGATATAAACGTTATTGAATATTTTTTTTGTTTTGTTTTTTTTCGAGACAGGGTTTCTCTATGTAGCCCTGGCTGCCTGGCTGTCCTGGCACTCACACTGCAGACCAGGCTGGCCTCGAACTCAGAAATCCACCTGCCTCTGCCTCCCAAGTGATGGGATTAAAGACGTGCGCAACCACCGCCCGGAGAATATGATTTTGATAATTCAGAATTAACTTTAGAATTTGTACAATTGCATCAAATGTAGAAACATTTAATTACACATTACTCAAATTTGGTCTCATACAGGTTTGCCAGGTCCATTAGCTCAAGGAAATGATGAAATTGACTGATTACTAATAGGAAATATATGAGTAGCCTCAAAAGTTCATGAGAAACATCATATTAATGGAAAATATTTGAAGAAGAAATTTCTTTCACTTGGCAGCAAGACAAAGTGGGAGAGAGTAAAAATTCTACATATTCTCTATACAACCAAACTTCATTAACTGTTGGTCATAATCCTAGAGGAACCAAACAAATGATACTTGGTGGATGGATATTTTTTCATTTTGCAGAATTTGTAAAACAAATATATATATATACATCATACCATTGGCACATACTCAGAGTTTCAATGGGAAATCACTTTAAATTCTGAAAGGACTGATTGTATTATTATACATATATTGGAACTAATGTCAATTTTGAGGATACCTGCACAAATTGAAACTTATAATGTTTCCAAATATGCATCCAATAAAAAGAACTAATTCTTTACATATTACAATAAAAAGCATTTTACTGGTGTACTATGAAACCTGACAAGACAAGGAGTTATTGAAAGAGCAAATCTTACTTTAAAAGAGATGCTTCTTAAACAAAAATATTTCCTAGGAACCAATCAAATAATGCCTTATTAAGTCTAAATTTTGTTAATGTTGGTGAGCAAGCAACAATAGCCACCAAAAGACTGTTTTATGAATAAAAGAGAGGAACTAGTTCAACCAATATACTATAAGGATGTCTTGACATTCAATGGTATTCAGATGAAGATGTGGTTAGACTTATGCATATACTGGGAATAATAAACTATGTTACCAACAAAACTTATAAAATTAAATCTGACTTGGAAAAATCTCTTATTAGTGGAAATATTCATATCTCAACAAAGCAAATGCCCATATGAATCAAATTGTTCTAATTCTTGATTTCTCCAAAAAAATGCATGCAAATCAACTTCAAAAGGTCTATCCTAACTGATCAATCACACAAAAACTGAAGAACCCATATAGTAGAGTGATAACACAAAGAACAGAAAACATAGAGACTACACAACAGAGAACTATTAATATCTTATGGCAACATATTTAGTGCTTTCAACACAACAGTAATCGCAAAGACAGTAGTAACATCATACCACATAATGGCTATATGTTATACTGGGAACATAAGCTATTGTTGTCTGAGAATATCTCATAATTGTGTATTTACATTTTTGAATAGTTGAGATACTAAACCTTCTACCAAGAAATGAAAATTATTCACTAACACAATATTCTAATTATATATATATATATATATATATATATATATATATATATAATGCATTTGTTATAATTTTTTTTATAGTTATACCAATAATAATTGGTGGCTTTGGAAACTGACTCCAACTACTAATACTTTGGGCCCCTGACATGGCATTCTGACTAATAAATAATATAAGCTTTTGACATTTGCCCCCATCATTTCTTCTTCTACTAGCATCCTCAAGAGTAGAAGCAGGAGCAGGAACAGGATGAACAGTATACCCACCCTTAGCCGGAAACCAATTCCATGCTGGAGCATCTGTAGACCTAACAATATTTTTTTATACCTAGATGGCATGTATTCTATTTTAGAGACTATTAACTTTATTACTACTATTATTAATGTAAAACCTCCAGCCATAACTCAATATCAAACACCATTATTTGTTTGATTTTTATAATTACAGCTGTTCTTCTTGTACTATCACTCCCAGTATTAACTGCAGGAATTACAATACTATCAACAAACCACAATCTAAATACAACTTTCTTTGACCCAGCAGGAGGTAGAGACCCTATTCTTTACCAGCACCTATTCTGATTTTTCACTCATCCAGAAGTCTGTATTCTTATTCTTTCAAGGTTTTGTATTATTTCACATGTAGTTACCTAGTATTCTGGAAAAAAAAGAACCATTTGGATATATAGGAATGGTATGAGCCATTATACCCACTGGCTTCCAAGGTTTTATTTTATGAGCTCTTCATAAATTCACAGTAGGCTTAAATGTAGACACATGAGCTTATTACACATCTGCCACTACAATTATCACAATCCCTACAGGAGTTAAAGTATTTAGCTGACTAGCAACACTACATAGTGACAATATTAAATTATCGCCAGCTATACTATGTGCCCTAGGGTTCATTTTCCTATTTACAGTTGATGAACTAACCACAATCATTCTATAAAATTCTTCACTGGATATTGTACTTCATGACACCTGTTATGTAGTAGCTCATTTCCACTATGTTTTATCTATAGGAGCAGTGTTTGCTATCATAGCTGGTTTTGTTCACTGATTCCCACTATTTTAAGGTTACATGCTATATGACACATGAGCAAAAGCCTATTTTGCAATCATGTTTGTAGGAGTAAATATAAATTTTTTTCCTCAACATTTTCGAGGTTTTTCAGGAATACCTCAATGATATTCTGGTGTGTGTGTGTGTGTGTGTGTGTGTGTGTGTGTGTAATATATATATATATATATATATACATATATATATGATGTAGATGTAGATGTAGATAGAGATATATACCATATTTAAACTATATAGTCCCAATTTCACCTAGGACAGATATAAATGCCTGCCTCAGGTTGTGTTTGTTGATTTGTCACTGCTTATGCACACACACACAAACACACACACAGATCTTGGTCAGTGTGCCTCATTCTGTTGAGTTTAATCAGTGAAGGTTTATTTCTGAGAAAGTCTGAAGGTTCTGCCTTTTAACTGTGAAAAGTAATCGAATCTCTCTACTCTTTTTTGTAAACAATTTCAGGCAGAGACGAACATTTCTAAACCAATCTTTTTTGCAGAGTGTTTTGTCAGTTGAGTGATTACTTAGTCTGGAAATAAGACCTTCTATAAACTAAGGACTATGAAGCATTTTTGTAATACAAGAGATCAACATTCCTATTAGCATTTTTGTATTACAGGAGATCAACATTCCTATCAGTATTAATTTTAAATAATAAGCCATAAAATGATGATCCATATCTATCTATTGAATGTTTACCTGTGTAAAGCTCTTCAGTAATACAGAGGTTGATACTCCTTAAATTCTTCTTTTTAGTTGCATATTCACAAAATAGTTCTTAAACACAACATATATTTTCTCTATTCAGTTCATTTGGAAGAGGATTTTTTCATTGAAATAGAGTGGGATAATAAGGAATCTCAATTCACAAATTTCAATTATGTTTACACATCTATTTAACAAGCCTAACACTATTATTACAAATGCTTACACAGAGAAATTGTGCCTACAAAAAATGATAAAAGTGTGTATTCTGCACTTCCTCGTGTTAGGAACTTTGAGGGTAAATGGACTACAATCTGATTCATGAGAATAATTTGAACACAGCAATCTCTGAAGATGAAATATATTTCAGAAGCTTTTTGTTTGAAGGCATGTCAACGAGAAGATAAACAGTCAATGGTGTATTAATTTCTGATGAAAATAGCATAGGTGTTTTTTAGTGAAACCAGGATTTAAGGCCCATTAGAGGTGATTGACTAATGGTTCTGAAACACCTTGTTGTCTGTATATTGATAGAGACGGCGGCAATGAAGGCAATGGTTTCAATCTGTTTTATGTAGTGCCTCATGAACAAGTATCTGTGGGTTCTTACTGCATTACATTATACTCTACTTTGTTGATTTATTACTGTTTAGAAAAATCAGTTTTGCTTTTCTGTTTTATTATTTAAACAGAAGATATGAAAATTTCTCCCAAGCATTTACTATATGCATTAGCCATTTCTTAGCTATTTTCTAAAATGTCTATATTACTTTAAATTACTTATTAAATAAATTTCAGGTATTAATTGAAATTGCACATAAGTTGCTGTTGGTTCTCAGCAACCAACAAAGTTGTTATTGTGTGTATAAATCTATCATCTCTCTCTCTATCTCTCTCGTTCTCTGTTGTTTTATTCCATTGATATGGAAAAGAAACAGTGAAGGGTCAACAAAAGAAACTTATACAGCAGCACATCAAATTTGACCTATTAAACTGAAAATGTTTGCACTAAAGAAATGACTAATTACATCTTTTAATTCCTCAGGATAATAAATAAAAATAATTATCATAAATATAATAATTTTGGTCCCTTATAAAATTAACTAAAATTCATGAGAATTTTATTATTCTACACAAAATAAAAGATAATGGACACATTAATAATTATTTCTTAAGTCAAACATCTTCAAAGGCAATTATTTAAGTGATAGTTATAATTAAACTTTGAACAGGTTATATATATATATATATATATATATATATATATATATATATATATAGAGAGAGAGAGAGAGAGAGAGAGAGAGATAAATAAATACTCATTTTCTTAAAATTACCAAATGGTTCTGTGAACAGGTAACGTCACTAAACACAAAATATCTTTGTTGCCTTCTAATAATGAATGTTTTTAAAAACACAATATAATTATACAATCCCATAACTAATTCAACTTTATATTTGATATGCTCACGAACTTATATGTAGTATTGAACCAGTTTGTGTATGTATTTATTATTCGTGCAATCCATGCTAGGAAAGAGAGTGAAAAGAGAAAACGAAAGTGAACCAGGTGTATCTTTAATTTATATCTCTAACATGATAAAAAATAAACATGTTTGAGTGATATTTCTTGCCTTAATATTATAGGTTTATAGACTATATATGTATGCATAAATATTTAAACATTAAAAGACTACTAATATAGAGATTTATTGAGCAATAAAACATCCTTATGTTTTTTGACATATAGTTATTGTATAAATGACATTAATAAATAATCTGTATCTATGGGCGGGTGTGTGTGTGTCTGTGTGTGTGTGTGTGTGTGTGTGTGTGTGTGTGAAATGGGGAAAAGAAAATTTCAGTTATTTTGGGAGGGAATGCAAAGTGGAGTACCTAATAAAGAAATCTATGTAGAGAATTCTCAAAAAAACTAAAAGTACATTAACATATGACATAGCTAAATCATTCATTGTAGTATGGCAAGAAATTTGAATTCATACTCCACAAATACTTGCTCGTCTATTTTCATTGCCTCCATATTCATAATAGCTAGGAAATTTAGAGAACCTACATACTTTACAACTGATGAATCAATAATGAAAACATGCTGTATATATACACTATAGATTATTATTCAGTGGTAACAAAATATAAAAGTATGAAAATTGTAAGTAAATAGATATAATTAGGAACAATTTTATTCAGTGAAGGAAACCAGGTGCTGAAAGAATAAATCTAACTAGCTGTCTCTCTTTTGAAGCTAATCTTCATATGTGACTACACAGACTTTAGTAACTATAAAAACTAAGAAATAAAAATCATATAGTCAGAAAAGAAAATAGAAAGAAGGGAGAAACAGAAGGGTGCAAGATGTCTGACCAGAAAAAAATGGATAAGGGCAACTATTCAGATAAGGAGAAAGGGTATGCATGGGAAAAGGTGGGAGTAAGGGTAAGGGAACACCAGAATACATGTGATCTAATAAGAAATTAGGAGAAAAGGGTAGAAGAGGTATAAGGTAAGATCTTATAGGACAATGCACTTCACTAACAGAAAGTAAAGACCCAGAGTTCACACTGTCCTGAAAACTCTCTACATGACTACTAGCTTTCATGGTTCCAGGAAACACAATGCAAACTTCCAAAGAGAAAGGTACTTAAAAGTCCTACCCAGCTATGATGCCTGTGAACTATATCAAACCCAGCATAACATAAGATAACACTGAGGGTACAGTGATGGTATACATACCTTGGCTCCAATTAACAGTTCTTTAATTGTATTAACACACATTCAACAAGAGGAAAAATGTGTTTGGACCTGAAATTCCTAGTTAACTACTCAGTGATAGTGAAGTCATGGCTATCAGAGAAGTGTATACAACCACTTGGTTATAAAAACAGCAATAATTACTATATAGAGAAAGAAAGTGGCAAGTAGTATATGGGTATATTGGAGGGTTTTGGAAGAAAGACATGCAAGGAAAATTACTGTAATCTCAAAAGTAAAATTAAAAAGATGAAATATATAACTAAGTATTGGGGTCACTCATTGCTAATTGAAAGAAAAAAATATTGTTTTTGTTACAAATACAAATAATCACAAAAGCTAGATTTTCAAACATAATTTCACAATCTGTATTAAGAGTGAGAAACAGGTTATGAACTTGTCCTTAACTGTAACATGGTAATGCCATATGTAAAAGCAGAAATTTATATGATTATTCAGAAATCTTATAAGAAATGATAATTAGTTTCAAGACCTACATACAAATATCTCTACACAGTAGGTAGACATACATAAAAACTAAAATCTATAATCTGAATGAGAGAGAAATCATGAGCAACTTGGCTCTCTGTGCTTGGGTTTCTTCACTTAGCCTAAACATTTTTAGTTCCAGTTCTTTTATTGCAAACACTGTGGTCTCACTTTTTTTTTAATAGCCAGATAGATTTGTGCTGTGTTTATGCACAATGTTTTCTTTCTCCATTAGTCTATTAACAATTAGGTTCCTTCTATTTACTTTCTACTATGAAGAGAACAATAACAAATATAGATATGCAACTTTCTCTATAGGACTTCCAGTCCTCAGGGTGATTGAGCAGGGCCTAACAGTGATTCTGTTTCAGGTTCTTGCAGAACCTCCACATGGGCTCTCATGGTGCTGGGCCAGTTTATATCATACTAGCACTGAATAAGCCTGATTTGTGTGTGTGTGTGTGCCATCTGCACAAACATTTGTTTTGTTTGTTATATTAGATTGCCCTGCGTCATTTTGACAACTGTGAGATAGAATTAAAAACAGTTTTAATTTGCATTTCACATATGCTAAGGATATTAAAAACTTTTAAAAAATTACTAACCAGGCCATTTATATTTCTTCTTTTGAGAATTATCTGCCCGAATCTATCAGCACAAATATTGATTGGAAGATTTGTTGTTTAGTATTTGTTTTGTACAGTTTAAAAATGTTTTCTCTCAAATGAATATTATATATTTTAGTTTTTATATATGTGTGCATACTTTGTAGAGTTATTGGTATGTAGGTATTGAAACTAGACCCATGAAAGATGAAAGAGGGTGGTTGTCAGGGAATAACAGGATAATAGAATGAGTGTACAGGGAAGCAGAGTGGGGCTGCTTGAGAAGAAAAGGGAAAAGGGGCACAAGGAGCTGGGGAGAAGGAGCAGTTGAGAGGTTCAAGAGAAGCAAACTAGGAACGAACATGTTGGTATTAAATTCATGAGTTTGTACTCTAATTTTTAAAAGTAAAACAATTACTTCACGTGTAATAAGGTTATTTTAAATGTAGAATTTGGGTCAAACTGAAGTGTTTATTTCTGCCAGATAGTGGTTTACCACTAAACTAGCCTAGCCAAAATAAATAAATAAATAAATAAATAAATAAATAAATAGGAAGAAAAAGAAAGAATAATTTAAAATAATTATTTCTAAGTTTTCATGGTTCTACACATTCTTCAGAGTTTTCTTAAATATAATTTGCAAAGATTATTCAAAGTACTAGAAAAATCTCATTAATTTGTGTAACAAATAGCAAAATATTAAAAATCAAATTGTAACTAGCTAAAACCAACATTCTGTGTTTTTTAATTAAATAGGGTGTGGTGGAAATTAGAAGAGACTTGCCTGACAATTGATATAAAATATCAGGCAAATTTAGTACACTAAACCTTTTAACTATTTGACTCTGTTACTCCAAGACATATCTGAATTTTATAATAGTACTTTGAAATATTTTTCAACGTGATAATATTTCTCAGAAGACTTTATGATTCACATATGTCAAAACATTTATGCTACTAGAGCCAATATAAAAATAAAAATAGAAGTTATACAGAGGATTGCTGGAGTAATGATCATTCAGTACGTGTGAATTGTTTGGCAAAGGTAGGGTAATGGCAGCATTTGAAGGATTTGTTGGTCATAAGACAATATAAAAAGGAACAAATATCCTATGAAGAATCACATTTAAAAGTGCACAATATGTGATATAAACAGCATTCAAGAGAAGTAAGGCCATACAAAATGGTCTAGGTAAATTTTAGATTTCTAACTTAACACTTAATGAAACTTTTGAATATTTCTTTATCAGTTATCTATCTTCAACTGAACGTGTGTTGACCACCATATTTATCCTGTTATAAGCACTTTCAATTCAATATGCCTTTAATCATATAATAAATTATATTTATATATTTCATATAAGGTGCCACATTGCTATTGACTCTATTGAATCTGAGATCACTAGACTACTATGAGTGATTAGAGTGATTATATCCAATGGCTTTGATTAAATGTCAGTAACAACATACTGAATGCTGCTTTCCAGAAGAGAGGACATTTCTCTCTACTTGGCTATGCTTTTTTTTTTTCTTTTTTTTTTCTTTTTTAACATGTTTTCAAACTTAATGTAATATATTATCATTTATTTGAGTTTTAATTTAATCAGTAAACCTCTACTCCCTTTTACCTTTGTTTTTAGTGACTCATAATTTAAGTAAACATCCTTTAAATCTCTCCATATTAGCACAAAAGGATAAAACAACTTGTCTTCTACAATCATTTATCTGACTATAAATGTAGCTTCTATTTCTTCAGTTGATGATGAGATGAGATGAGATGAGATGAGATGAGATGAGATGAGATGAGATGAGATGAGATGAGAGCTGTGTGAATACAGAACTTGTGCTGAGGCCAAAGAGTTGCTTTATCTGTTCTATTTATTCCTAGACCTAAGACTAGAAGCTGCTAGCCTCATTCTCTCTTTACCTTTGTCTAGTTTATTTTCTCTCTAACTTGTGTCTGTAAAACTGTTCTGGTAGAACTCCCATAGAGACATACCATACTACACACCACACACCACAAACCATACACCACACACCACACACCACACACCACACACCACACACCACACACCACACACCACACACCACACACCACACACCACACACCACACTCCACACACCACACACTACCCTTTTCTCAGTCTGTCTCTTTTCTCCCTCTTTTTATGCCCTTAAATAGGTGCTCTTCTTTGTGCCATTCATGTATGATATGGATATATCCTATCTCTGACTCAATCGGTCAAACGTTTCTCTGATTCAACACTTTGTCACTTTGTCTGCTCCTCAATTACATGCCACCTTCAAAAATGGCTGCCTCCTTTTACAAACTAATGTTACTTTCATAGTTAGGAATTGAAAGTATATACTAGAGAGTCGTGGTTTTCTAATACTCAGGGAAGTGAGACGAAAGCTGGTTGACAGACCCCCATGATAGACATGCCAGGTTTCAACACACTAACATAATTGGAAATTAAACAGTCAATGCAACTTACAATAAATACTGTAGAAGAGACAGAACCAATTTTAGCTTGACAATTAAAAGAGCCTTAAAACAAGTACTAGCCCTTGTTTGAAATCCAAATCCTGTCCCAACATTTTCTTTTGCTATGCTAACATCATAGTGAGATACATCTAGCTTTCAAATATGTCTCTGAAAAAGTCCAGAGCCAGTATTTCAAAAGTAGATTGTTATTTCCCATATTGTATTGATTTCTAGACCAGTACCTGATTGAGTCCTAATAGCTGGCCACCTTTAAGAAGAATACAAGAGTCATGGTCTATCAACTAGCTTTCATCTCACTTCCCCTGAGTATTAGAACACCTTGATTCTCTGAAAAAAGCTTGAAAGTGCTGGAAGAAGTGAGTTAGGCTTTAAGCAGAAGCAAGAGGGTAGTGGGCTTGATTATTGCTGATATAACAGCTTTAATTCCATCAATTGCTAACACCACTATATATGCAATAGCATTGAAACAAGGAGTTAAGACAACTATTTTTGTTAACCAGGTTTCAAATAGAAAAAAAAATGTTACTAATGTATTGAGTATACAAAAGGATTTATATAGGTTTCTGGAACAACAAATGATGCTCTATAACCCATGCAAATTATCTGAAGGAGGTTCAGGGTTCAAGAGTTACAAGCCATCCCAAGTATCATGACAAATATCATTGGAGTAGTGTTACATTTGAAATTCACAATGATTGTCATTATGATTTGAAAAAAGTTTAAAGACACCTGTAGGATATTTGGCATAACCTTAACACCTCTCTGGATGTGTTAACTTTGCATAGTGAAATTAAGAATTTAAAGAATGCTGCTTTGTTGAGCTTTGATGGTGCAGATAATGCTGATAAAATTATCAATGACCTGAGCTCAGTATTTTCATTTTGGTCAAACCTCAGGAATGGCATATATAGCATGAACTGGCTAGCTCTTCTTTTCCTGGAAATACTTTTATTCCTGCCCACCATGTTAAAGCTTATCATTAACAACATCAACATGTTGGCAGCCAAAATACACGGCTTAAACCAAAAAAAACAGACCCCCAGACAGAATTATTAAATTCACAGGCTGGCAAGCCAAGGATGGGTAAGATTCTTCACAGAGGCTTACCAACTTAAGACAGAAGTGCATTGCCTTTGATAATGCATATTCCATGATGGGTAAGAAAAACATTCTTGTCAGAACAAACTAAGACAGGCTTAGTCTTGTGAGTGAAATAAAAAAAAGGGGGAGAGGTGGAGAGCCTTTGGGGTGGCTTCGCAAGAAACTGACATGGGCCAGGACAAGGAAATGAGCTGCTTGGGAGGAATATGACATTGGCCAAGATCAAGGAAGTAGGCTTCAAGCAGGAATCTGATATCAGACTAGAACAAAGAGCTAATTTCAAGTAGGAATCTAAATTGTAGGCTACAACAAAGAAGTAATCTCATATATGAATCTAAATATTAGGCCAGAACAAAGAAATAATTTCAGACAGGAATCTGAATTTTACACTAGGACAAGAAAGTAGGCTTCAGACATGAGAATGACCTTGGACTAGGATAGGGAAGTAGGCTCAGATATTTTGGTCATCCTGATAAGCGTTTAGAAACAGTGATCACCACAGAAGCATTCATGAAACAGGGTTTAATGCCTTGTTTTTTCTTTGACTATTTGTGTTTATTGTATTTCTTTTTACTCAACTATTTTAATCTATTATATTGCTAGAGCCCTCAACCTGAAACTGACCTTAATAGATGCATGTAATCAAAATGGTATAAAAGCATAAAGAAAGAGGGTGTATAGGATAAAGGAATCTAGGGAGGGGAAAAGAGGAAAGGGGATGACATCTATATTGTAAATAAATAAAATATCCCAAAAAAACTTTTTAAATAAGTGTATACTAAGCCGGGCGGTGGTGGTGCATGCCTTTAATCCCAGCACTTGGGAGGCAGAGGCAGGTGGATTTCAGAGTTCGAGGCCAGCCTGGTCTACAGAGTGAGCTCCAGGACAGCCAAGACTACACAGAGAAACCCTGTCTCAAAAAAAAAAAGTGTATACTAGAAAATTGTCTTTATTCTAACCTGATTATACTGTTATTCAGGGAATATCTGCATTCTATCAAATCTTTTACTGATTTATGACTTTGTCTGGCCATAGCTGATTCCTTTTCTTAACTAAGTTTACCTCATTTTCTGAGAATAATGAGGTGTACTCAGGGCATGTCTGTATTCAAGCCTGAGTTCTTAAATGTATGTCATTTCAGCTGGATCACACTGAAATCTGGAAGGTCTTTGGGTGTGTTCTCTTGCCATAGTAGTCATGATGCCAGGTTAAAATTTTTCTACATTTGACCTATTAAAATATTTTTGAATATTTATGCATGTGATAATAATAGAACTTACATAAAACTTAAACCTATGAATTTTGTTACTCTTTATTAAAATATTACATATTTAATAAACATACAGTGAATAGAATTAAAATGTTCATATTTTAAATAAAAGGCTATTTGTAAGCATGCTGTATTGTCATTCTTTTTATGTTGTGATTCCTGTATATATAGACTTGTGGGGTGGTGGGCTGTGAGAAGCAGCTGGGTGCTTGTTCAAGCATGGGCTTGGAACTCCGAAACCTTTATCGGATGGCAAGAGTTCAGCTCTGCTCCCAGGCCCTGGTTCTTTTCATTTAACTTCAGCCCTCAAATAACTCCTCCCATAGAGAGGTTTATGACCATCAGTCTTGAGGAACAGGCCTCTCAGGCCCTAGAGAGATTTATATACCAATGAGGTACCTGAAGGCCAGAGGGTGGAGTCAATTAAGCATTCTTCCCCAGCCCCTCCCACCCCTCTCTCCTTGCTATTTAACTCAGGTCTGCCCTGGGTTTTGGGGGGGTGCATCCAGATCCATCCACCATCCGCCATGACATTAAAGCCTGTAAAAACCCATGGACTTTCTTGTGTCATTGGGACCTCGCTGTGAGGAGCCGTGATGAGGCCTTTAGTGAGCTGCAGTATCTAACTTTGCCATGGAGTGTGGGGAGCCAACAAAAGGCGGTTATCATCCTTGTAGCCATGTTGAGCCATATACCCTAACAAGAGACTTGTTTACAACAGCCTACAACAGAGGAGCACACTCTGATAACATCTTGTTTTAGATACCCAGGATCTTGCCTTGGGTGTTTGAGATTTAAAGGTGTATGACTTAAAGGCATGACTTAAAGATGTGATTTAAGGACAAGACTTAGAAGTGAGACATATAAAAGGTGAGAGGCATACAGAAGAAAGGATAGGAGACTTGGAAGGTAACTTGGAACTGGGAAAGAGAATAGCAACTTAGAACAGGATAAGGACTTGAGACTTATTGCAGCTGGAAGTAGGGATTAGGACCTGAGACTTGGTACTAGGAACTAGGGACTTGGAGACAAGAAGAGAGACTGAAGAACAAATGAGATTGAATCACCCTCTGTCTGGTCTCCATTCTTTGAGTTCATCCTCACTCTCTCTCTTGCTGAACCCTGACTTTCGAACCAGAGCAGCTTGGGGCAGTGTGAGCTTTAACAATTTAGCTCTCAAGGCTTTTGACAGTGTGGGTTTCAACATTGATAGAGTGGTCCATGTCATTTTGGCCCCCAAGCGTGAGGTGGAGCAGTCTGCAACAATGGAGAAAGCCAGAGTGTTCCCAGCTAACTACCCACAGCCTGGTATGAGGAACCCTGCTTTTACAGCTATTACCTACATAGACTGACACTGCAAAAAAGAAATCAGAATTAGACTAATTGGCATAATAACGAACACATAGAAAAGGAAAGTTAATAAGGTAAATTTAGTTCATTTTAGATATAATGTATAGCTTCAATACAAAGATTTGTGAATATATGAATCTAAACTAACAAAGAATCTGCCTTTTGTGCCTTTTTCTTTTCATGCATGGTTCATTTTGAATTTAAATTTTATCTCTTAAAATAAATAATACATTGTATTTATTTAGCTTTCATAGTTGATCAGGTACTATAGTTTTCTTATTGATGGCTTTTACAAAAACCATCCATCGGAGATCCTTTCTAAACTTAGAGCTAGAATACTGTTGATCTTAAACACATGTTTTTCAATGGAATAAGATGACTGTATTTCATCAGTTAGATTTTAGAAATCAATTCTAATCACATTTAGACCTGTGTCTTTTTTTGCCATGGCAAACTTTATCTGAATCTTGTAACATTTCAAATGTAATTTTCAACCCTCTGATCCTGAAAAAAAAGTAACTTTGTTGAATAAAATACATGGACAGTGAGGAAATATAGTCCACATATTAGTATGTATGTAGGGAAAAATCTTAACTCTTCTTCAGAAATTATTTATGTTGTCTAAAATTTTTATAATTTGCATAAAATGGCTTCCTTTTTCATGGATTAGTTATAAAGTCATATTACTAAATGATAGTCAAAGGTAATTAAAATGACCTAAATCTAAGCCATCAAATTCAGAGTAGAAAAGTTAATTGATTTTTAACACTTTTTGCTGTAATAATTGAGGACATAATTATATTTCAATATAAAAATATTCTCTCTAGACACATTTTGGGGATACACTTTTGTGGTTTCCATTTGTTTTATTTTGGTTTTTCCTTTTGCGTTGTGAGACAAGGTCTTTCTAAATATTGCAGACTGTTAAATAATTAAATCACTATGGTTGGTCTTAAACTAATTATTTTCCTGCCTCAATATTTCTAGGATTTCATTATTGTACTTAAATATCTTTTATGTCTCACCATGTTTCAGTTTCTCTCTTTTTTTTTATTTCTTTCTCTATATCTATTTTAGTGTCATTTTTTCTATCACATAATTGCAAATAAACATGATAAATGAGCATATCACACAATTCCATTTCACCAAAAAAGTGTAGAAAAATAAAACTCATGACTATTGTTTTGTTCCTACTACTCCCTAATAACTTTTTAGAATGAGGCAAGAGGAGCATAAGATTCAGATTATTGACATAATTAAAAAAAAAACTCAGATAATCATGATATTTTCTCCATTCAAATTTATTAAGCTAGAAAAGATTGGCATGTGGCAAGAATCATCTCTTAAATGCTATGGAGAGCTTTTGTTACATAGGTTGAAGAGGGCTTTTCATCAATACAGAAGCCTTTCTGTAGCTGCCTGCAGCCATGATCACCAGGTTCTCCTGAGACGAAGCCTAGGGATTAACGGGAAGGAGGGCGAGAGAAACGTGGGAACAAGACAAAGTATTCTGATCAAGGCCCGAAGTTTAATAATTTGCTTTCACATATAAAGGGGAAGCCCTACCCCCCAGAGTCTCTTCTCACCAGAGGCTAGGTGAAGAGACAGTAGTCTGGAAGGTGTCAAGGCTAGCTCAGCAGGCAGTCCATTCTTAGCTCTGTAGCAGACCTCAGGGCACCAAGACTGGCAAGGCAATGCCTCCTTCTAGGTCCTATTTTTGTTTGGTCTTGTCATGGTCAATGACTTGCAGGCCTGGTTAGGCCTGGGGGAAGGGCACACCTTTCAATCATATATGCTCCCAGAACCTCTCACCCAGGCTCTTGCATAAACTCTGCATCAACCTTGATGGACTAGAATCCTTTTTTTGGATGTCGTGTGTTTCACACATAGGTGAGTGGGTATATGCCTTTACAATATTGAAGTTATAAAAGAAGAAAAATTATATTTTGCAATCTCTAAATTTATTAGTTCTGTTCTAGTACTTAATAGCTTATATCACTGGAACACAGATGTAAATAAGAGCAAATGATATTTTTGAAGCCCTATTTGTATTTCTACTCAAAATGTTTGTCCAAGATATGACAAATATTCCTCTGAAAGAGTTCAGGCCAATAGATTTACAGTTGGAAAACAACAGGACTAAGGATCAGAGTTTAAAAACAAAAGCCAACAGTTGCTATTAAAACCTACTACTACTAAATATATGAATACATGCATGTAATAAAAAAATTAATATACAAAGCTTATAGTAGTAATGTATGACATGATACATTTTCAAAGAGAGTTTGTCTTCCTGATATAAGTGTAGTTTACTTTATCACTTATAATCATTGTTATTAAACCAGAATACTAGAATAAAGCCTGTGGACATATATATCAAATTGTTAGGTGTTAAGAAACATTCTTATTAAGGTAGAAGTCTCACAAAATCAGATAGCTTTCTGAGTTTTGTACAAATTTCAGCCTTCTTCTCTCAAGAGTGATGTATCCTTCTGGATATTGGACAACAGATTCTGGGCAGAAAAGGGGCATGGGCACAGTTACCTGCACAGTATGAAGTTAAAGAAACAAGTAATTCATTTACTGTTTATCTTCTTTAAGTTTTCAAAATTATTCATTATTGATTTTAAGCAAGTATGATATTTTAGCAATTCTATAGCTGGTTTCATAGACTGGCTTTCTGTTGCTATTTAAAAATTATTACCATTGATGAACATAGCTGTTAGTGATTTTTTAATAAGTGTGTTATAGTTTTCCTTTTACCCAGCTAGCCCCTAAGTAATTGAGACTGTACTATTTATCACACTTATTTTCCAATCATTATGGCACAACAATTGAGGAGAATTAGATTTTAATCTTTTTAGCTAGTCTAGATTCATCACAGCTAACAATCCGAAATAATTGTACGTTACAACTTTCTCTGCTAGAGTTATTTTCTCATGATCTTTTCTGGACTATCTCTCCCTGTGCCTAATCTCAACTTCCTTACTTTCTCTCTTGCTTCCTTTCTTGAATGGGAGGAATACTTATCTGCTCCCCAGTCATTGATAAATTGAGATATTTCATTGCCATTTATTCACTTAATATAGTATTTTAGTTCTTCAGTTACAGTAAATGTCTCATCTAATATTTTCTCTAGATTTTTTTGTACATAGTTTTTCTGTACCCAACCTAAGCTCCAGGAATGGACCACACTACCAGTCCAAACCTACCTAACTTCCAGGAATCCATGAATAAAAGAAACACAACACACACACACACACACACACACACACACACACACACACACACACAGAGTTGTTCCTTTTCAACTTGCCTTTGGACACAATTGCTGGGTGCTACTATCTACCACCTAGATAACATGACCTTATCAATACTCTAGGCTTCATAATTCGCACATGCCCTAAACTTTAGTTGCTAAACTCCACTGACCACCACTTGTAGAAGTAGCCTGTATGGCCATTCTGTTTTGAGATCTCACATGGCTCTTCAACCTTTTTCCACCAAAACCTTGGTAAAATTCTCTTTCTCTTTCCATTTGTCTCCCTTTTCATCCAAGGACATGAAAGTCCCTTCTGTACCTTCAATTTTCAGTAATTGACTCATGGCTTTATTTACTGAAAGATCACGAAGCAGTTGGAGACCAGAATCTTAACATCAGAACTGCCACTACAAGACTTAATTATTATATATCAAGCAAAAATTACATTTATAATGATGTAGATTATAATCAATAATTATTGCTGTCAATATATATATGATTAGATAGATAGATAGACAAATATGAATATATATATCTATATATTTATTTATAGATAGATACATATGTGCTGTTTTAAATTAGAAAAGTATTAATATGGTGAGTCAGACCTGTTAAAAGTAATTTTGTTTCCTAGATTTATTTTGCATATAGTATATTTGTGATTATCAATATTTTAGTCAATATGAATAAATTTAGAATCAACTAGGAGGCCACAATATTGGCATATATGTGAATTCTTTACCAAGAAATAATGACTGAGGAAGAGAAGTCAACCCTGAATGTACATGGAAGCATCCCATGACCTAGATACCAAATATAATTAAACAGAATAAAGGAAAAGTGAGCTAAGAACAAGTAATCATCTCTCAGCTTCTTAATACTGATACTTCATATTCCAGGTACAATAATTTTATTACCTGTACCTTCAAAGCACAATTTTAAGTAAACCTGTCCATTCTTAAAATTAAGTACAAAAGCAGTTCATTATATATGTATATGTATATATATATGTATATATATGTATATATATATATATATATATATATATTTGTGTATATGTGTCTGTTTCTATGTATATATACACACACACACATATATATAGATGTACATATAAATACATATAAGTATAAATACTCAAATACAAATATATATTTATATATGATCTATGTCTATATTTGAATTTATATATATATGAAGTTATATGTATGTATATATGCATATATATATATATTGTGAGTTTATATGTATGCATATACAAATGTTTATATATTTATATATACGTGTTAGAAAAAACATAATTGATATTTATTAAATAACATTTCTTTAATAACTGTGTTAGGCTTTTTTTAGATACATTATATTCCAATTTTTTTTGAAACTTTTGGTTGTTCTTCTTTGTCAAATTAAGCAGAATATTAAATTTATACTTTTTCAATTAATCATATTCATAATTGTTAAAATGAATGTTTAATTTTCTGGGAATAAATTCTTCTATTTTTAATAAGTGGACATAAATATTTTAATTAAATGTACTTTAATTAATATAAATTAGCATAAATATAAAAAATTGCAGTTGTTATTTATTTTGAAAATAAGGTATTTGAGTAGAAGTCTATAATTAATTAGCTTATTTCTCTCAAGATTACATAATGTAATTCTTTATGTAAACAAGAATGCTTTAATTGGGTAAGCTATTATTTAAATTTTCATAATTAATTTATAAGGTTTAATTATCTATTCAAATAAGAAGATCCTCATTATTATTAATTCCAATAGTTCAAACCTTTTTTTAATGTATGTAGATTAACTGAAAAACACTTCATTAAGACAGGTAGTCATAAAGCATGCATGTCTTTGCTAGAATTTGGAGTTTCATATGTTTGGTTATTATTTAACACTGATATATTAAAATAGTTTAATTAAAATTGTCAAAATATTTCAAATTTCACATTAACATTCAATAGTAAATATTGCAGTTCATCATGTAGGTTTTTATTTTATTTTTATTCATCTGAGAATGATTATAGTCTTGAATACTCTTAAGAAGCTGCATCTGTTAAGAAAAGACAAGATATTAAGCATCTCACAACAAAGCCAAAAGAAAAAAAACACAAACACAGAAATCTTGTGCCATATAAAAACAAATGTAACAGGAACTAACAGTCAACTGTCTTTAATATCTCTCAATATTAATGGACTCAACTCACCTATAAAAAGACATAAGCTAACAGACTGGATATGCAAACAAGATCCAGCATTTTGCTGCATACAAAAAGCACACCTCAGTAACAAAGACAGTCACTATCTCAGAGTAAAACGATGGAAATATATCTTTCAAGCAAACAGTCCTAAAAAACAAGCTAGAGTTGTCAGCCTCATATCCAACAAAATAAACTTTCAACCATAAGTTATTAAGTGAGATGAGGAAGGACAGTTCATATTCATCAAAGGAAATATCCACCAAGAGAAAGTTTCATTTGTGAACATCTATGCCCTAAATCTAAAGGCACCCACATTCATAAAAGAAACTTGATCAACATTTTAAAAATATTTGTATGAAATAATTAGCTTTTAAAATTTTGATAATAGTTATTTTTTACTGTAACATGTTAATATGACAAAAGTATAATGGAGAAGGCTTTTTTTGAGGATATGTAATTATGTTGAAAATTTTATTGTTTTAAACCAAGTAAATACAGAAATTTACAAATTAAAATGAAAACAATTATACTAACCAGTTCATTTGACTTATATCATTTATAATCAATGAATCTCTAAATATAATCATCATTTTTATTTAACTTTATAATCTCATTATATTAGTTTGTACTTGCTAGAATATCTTAGAGAAATTTGAAACATATTTGCATGACTAATACTAAATTTACTATGCATAGTGTTGTAATACCCTTTGAATAGTTAAATCACCAACAAATTAAATACAATTTAAATCAAGAGTATTATAATAATGTTCTACTCTTTTGAACTAGCAAACAAAAAACATACATGGGCTAGACCTAGGCTCCCTATGCATATTTAGCAGATGCACAATTTTGTCTTCATTTGAGACTCCCAAAATCTGAAACGTGGCTTAATCTGACTGTGATGTCTGCTTGTGGATCCTGTTCCTGTAACTGAGCTGCATTGTCTTTCCTCAGTGGGGGAATGTGCCTAGTTCTGAAGTGACCTGATGTCCCAGGGTGAATAACTGCCCTATGGAAGGGGATTCCTCTTCACAAAGAAAAAGGGGAAGGGTAATATGAAATAGACTCTCTGTGTTTAGAGAGGGGACTGGAAGGAGTGTGACTGTGATTCAGATGCATAGTAAATCAATAAATTAATTAATTGGAAAAATGTTCAAATCTCTCCCACTGAAGATATTAAGTAGAATATAATTTCTTTTTATTTTAACTTACTAATCATTAAAATTATAATGCAATAAAAGAAGATATCCATGTCCATAACACTTTACAAGATATTTAAGATATATAATTGCATATAAAAGCTCCAATTATTATATAAATAATCAAGCTGTAAGTACCTCTCTATGATATCTACACACTTTTAACTTAATTAATGAAACAAAATAAGGAATCAATTCAAAAACCCTGATGTAAACTATTCCTGTAGAACAATCAAGTGCATTCCTTACAAAACCTAAAATTTATTTGATCACCAAATTTTAATGCGGTAAATGTTTTGTAAGGTTATATTGGAGGCAAGTCATAATTAAAAACATATAAAAACCAAACCATGATCAATTTGAGGAGATGGATGTAACTATGATACCAGAATGTGCTGGGGGCAGCTCCAGCAAAGTCTTCCTTGTTGGTTTTCCTTTAGGCATTGAGGGGAAGGTCATTGGCAGAGGGTAAGACTTTGGTCTTTGGAAAAATGAGGGTAAGACTTTGTTTTAAGAGACATGCTTGCTGTATAGTAATACATTGTTTATTTATCTAAGTCTAAATTATTTTACTGACCTGCCTTCTGTGTTACTCTGAGGCCATAAAATGCAGTGTCTGACACTTTGAACCTTATCATAAAACAGCAGAAGGTTAAGGAATATTTGCTAGAGCCTTTTCCATTCTGTCTGGCTACCACTTGCTAGTGAAGCTAGGAGGAAGTTTGAGCAATAAACTTCTATTGAACCAGAAGAAAAGAGTAATATAGAAGGAAAAACTTTTACATAAACAAATATGCATAAGCTCAAATAAATTCATAAAGAGTTTCATGCATGCATATTTCTACATTACCATTAAAACCAGTTGGGTTCAGCTTACATAATTATCACAATTACATACTTTGCACACAAAGACACAAACACAGACAGACAGACAGACACAAACATGCACACACACACACACACACACACACACACCACACACACACACAAACACACATTCATATATACATATGCTTTTGGAGCAAAATGCTAAACACCAATGCAGAAATAACTGACTCATTTTGGATGGTAAATGAACACCAATTATTTTATTGGATATTTTATTTATTTTCATTTCAGATGTCATCACTTTTCCCCAATTCCCCTCCCTAAAACCCCCTATCCCATACCCTCCTCCTTTTTGCTTTTATACTATTTGAATTACATGCAAGAATTAAGGTCAGTTTTAGGGTAAGAGACTAGCAACAATACATGCAAATAATCAATGAATTAGCAAGTCAATAAGCATAGTGAAAGAACAAGTAAGACATTAAACTCAATTACATGAATACTCCCTTGATCACTGTTTCTAAATGCTTATCAGGATGACAAAAGTATCTGACCCTACTTCCCTGTCCTAGTCCAAAATCATTTTCATGTCTGAAGCCTACTTCCTTGTTCTAGTTTAAAATTTAGATACCTGTCTGAAATTACTTCTTTGTTCTAGTCTAATATTTAGATTCCTGCCTGAAATTACTTTTTTGTTCTACCTTAAGATTTAGATTCCTTCCTGAAATCACTTCTTTGTTCTAGCCTAAAGTCAGATTCCTGTATGATGCCTATTTCCTCTGCCTTTGTCAATGTCATATTCCTGCCAAGCAGCCCATTTCCTTGTCCTTGGCCCATTTCAGATTCTTTCCAAGCAGCCCCAAAAGCTCTCTGCCTCTCCCTCTTTTTTTTTTTTTATTTCATAAACAATACTGAGCCTCTCTTAGGTCATTCTGACAAGAATGGTTTCCTTATCTGTCACGGAATATGCATTATCAAGAGCAAAGAACTTCTGTCTTAGGTCCAATTTTTATTGCATAGAGAAGTCAAAAGCTTCTACTTTTTAATGTTAAATGAATTAAACTCTTTATTTAAAAAGCTTTATTTTTTAAATAAGACTAAGCCTGCCTTGTTATTAAGAAAATATCTGTTCTCTCCCATGGAAAGGAGAAGCATGCCTGCTACTTCTGCTCTCTCTGCATCTTCTTCTTATTTCCTCTTTTCTACTTCATTCTGCACATTGATCTCTTAGTTATTTTTATGTTACCTATACTTTCTAAGTTATTACAATATGCATTATAATTCTATTCCTGTTATCTCCTCCTACTCTAATATCACAATAATGCTTTTACCCTCAGTGACTTTTTCCTATGCCTATACTAGTAAGTTCTTCTTTAGTTTAATTCTGTCTAATAGGTTCTCTTCTGTCCTAATTTAAAAAAAATCCACAGTTTTGTTCTAAAAATTTCTGTTCAGATCTATCTAAAAATTATTCTGTCTAAATGTTCTTATATGAATTCTAACTCTTCTCTTTTTCCTCAGCACTTATACATCTTTCAGAATACATGGCACATAGTAAAAAGTTCATCACAAGTTTACATAAATTCATATTATAAATCTAAAAATAAGTTTAGAACAGAGAATATTTATAAGCATATCAATTTGTGGTAATTATTCTGTAATAACATTCATTATCTGTAACAGCTCCACAGGTTCATTGGGAGTTGAAAACAATAAAAGTTTTGTATAGATAAACCCAGTCATTATTTTATTTTCTTTCCTAGCACGTATAACAAATCATTACTTTCCTTTTTATGACCTTTGGTTAATGGATTTCAACCTCTTGGAATGTGCCCTGAGTAGTAGAAATCTGGATACTATCTAGAAGCAATTAATTGTTGACACGTGGGAGACTGATAGAGTTGTCATTGCAGTTTTGACTATCTGAAATGGATCTAATAACAGTGGCACTATAAAAATGCTTAATAAATACTGATATAATTTTAGGAATTTTTATAGTATCATAATTAAAAAGTCATCTATTTGTCTACAGGGAATCATTATATAACTGTACATCTCTGAAGTTCTACAGAGATCTTCTCAAAAGGAGTGGGCTAATACATTGTGATTGTGATTGTGATATATATAATAATAATAGGAAAAGCATATAAATAGTGGAAATCTTTCCTAAAATGATTTTTCCTAGGCCTTACCTACCAAAGTGTTGTCATCGATTTTATTTGAGGCAATATCATCTGATGAAGATCAGTTGCTGGTTATTAGCTTGTCCTGTGATGGCCCATTACAAGCATGACAGTCCTGCAGTCAGGGTTCATGCAACCTAAAATGTAGCTCTTTTCGAACTACTACAATTATAGTTGGAACTGTACCTCAGTATATCTCCTGAATGAAAACTGTAGAGATTTGGAACCCAATTCAATACTAGAATTCTGCCCTCTAGTTCCTTGAGTGCATCTGTAGCCCAGATTCAAGATGCCCAATATAGGAACACATGTGAATATACATACAGTAACATGTTCCTATGTTGAATTATTCTTAAATGTCAACAGTACTTTAAATATCCTTTTCTCTTTTTCCTTGTTTTTAATTGGTTATTCTATTTATTTATATTTCAAATGTAGTCTGACTTCCCCTTTCCCCCTTGCAACCCCCCATCCCATCCCACCTCACCTTTTGCTCTATGAGGGTGCTCTCCCACCTATCTCTCATTCCACCTCATCACTCTAGCATCTTCTTATACTGTAGCATAAGCCTCCACAGGACCAAGACCCTACCCTTCCATTGATGTAAGACAAGGCAATCATCTGCTACATATGTAGCTGGAGCCACCGGTCCTTACATGTTTACTCTTTGATTGGTTATTTAGTCCCTTGGAACTCTAGGTGGTCAGGTTAGTTGATATTCTTGTTCTCAATGTGGTGTTGCAATCTCCTTCAGCTCCTTCAGTTCTTCCCTATTTCTTCCACTGGGGACTCTGTGCTTAGTCCAGTGGTTGATTCTGGGTATCTGAGGTCAGGTGCTGGCAGAGCCACTCAGGTAGCAACTATAACAGACAAATTTCAGCAAGCATTTCTGGGCATCAGCAATAGTATTAGGATTTGAAGTCTGAAGATGGGATGGATACCTAGGTGGGGCGGTTTCTGGATGAGATTTCTTTCAATTTCTGCTCAATTTTTGTCTCTGCTTTTTTTTTTATGGGAAATTTTTGGATTAAAGTATTTGAGATAGGAAGGGTGGTGCCATCCCTCAACTGTGGACTATGCCTATCTATGGGCAATGATCTCTACAGGTTCTATCTCCTCTTTTGGCTAGTGTCATTATTTGCTTAATGTCAGTATTTCAGCTAATGTCATTGTGATTAGGTCTTGGGAACTCATTGTATCCCAGGCATCTGAGACTTTCTAATGGCTACCTAAATTTCCCTATCTCACAATGACTACATGTGTCTATTAAACTTCCTGACCCTCTATAATTCTCTCCTGTCTCTTCCCCTACCTGATCCTGTGCCCCCTTTCCCTCCTCCTCCTTCTCTGTCCCTTGCAGGCCCTGCCCTCCTATCTACTATGATAATGTTCCTCCACTTCCTAAGTAAGATATAAAAATCCACACTTTTGCCTGCATTCTCCTTAACTTTCATGTAGTCTTTGAGTTGTATAGTAGGTATTTTGAGCTTTTAGGCTAATATCCACTTATCAATGAATGCACACAATGTGATATCTTCTAGTTCCATTCATTTGCAGGCAAATTTCATTAAATCATTATTTTTTTTTTATTATTGGAAATTTTATGTATTTACATTTCAAATGTTATCCCCTTTCACAGTTTCCATTCCAGGAACCCCCATCCCAACCCACTCCCCATTTTTCTATGAGTCATTGTTTTAATACCTGAGTAATACTCCATTATGTAAATGTACCATATTTTCTGCATCCATTATTCTGTCGAGGAACACCTGGGTTGTTTCCAGTTTTGTCTATTATAAATAAGTCTGCTATAAATATAGTGGCACCTTATTATATGTTGGAGCATCTTTTGGGTATATGCACAGGAGCGGTTTAGCTGGATCATCAAGTAGATTTATTTCCAATTATTTGAAGAACCAAGATTGATTTTGAGAGTGTTTGTACAAGCTTGAAACCCCACCAGCAATAAAACAATATTCCTCTTTCTTCACATGCTTGCCAGCATCTGCTGTCACCTGAGATTTAATTCTTAGCCATTCTTACTGGTATAAGATGGAATCTTAGGGTCGTTTTGGTTTGCATTTCACAGATGACTAAAGATTGTGAATATTTCATTACATTCTTCTCAGCTTTTTGAGATTCCTCAGTTGAGAATTCTTTGTTAATCTTTGTTCTCCATTTTTAATAGAGTAATTTGAGTCTCTGGAGTCTAACTTTTTGAGTTCTTTGTATATATTAGATATTAGCCCTGTATCACATATAGAGTTGGTAAAGATTTTTTCCCAATCTGTAGGTTGCCATTTTTTTATTGGATATTTTATTTACATTTCAGATGCCAATCCCTTTCCCCATTTCCCCTCCCTAGAAAACCCCTATCCTGTGCCCCCCTTTTTCATTTGGCTTTTATACAATTTTTTAAAGAGTTAATCAAGGGCCTTATAAGTATGGTAATGCTCAATCAGAAGTGTAACCTAATACTCAACCTAGCTATGTAAACTATCTTTGACTAGTGGAGACATGTGAACTTCTGCCTCCATGATCCCTCTCTTTTTCTCTCTCATTACCTAGCTTCTCATCTACTTCATATATGCAGTGTCCTTTGCTTTACAGAAGTTTTGCAATTTTTTATGCTCTTATTTATCAATTGTTGATCTTCAAGACTGAGCCATTAGTGTTCTGTTCAGGAAATTTCCGTGCCTGACAATGTGATCTAGCATCTTTCCTACTGCCTCTTCTATTAGATTCAGTGTATCTGGTTTTATGTGAAGGGTCTTTATCAACTTGGACTTGAGCTTGATACAAACAGATAAGAATGAATTAATTTGCATTATCCTACGTGCAGACCACCAGTTGAGCTAGCACCATTTGTTAAAAATGCTGTCTTTTTTTCCACTGGATGGTTTGGGGATCATTGTGTAAGATCAAGTGACCATAGGGGTGTGGGTTCATTTCTGAGTCTTAAATTCTATTCCATTAATCTACCTGCCTGTTTTTGTATCAATACCTTGCAGTTTTTGTCATTATTGCTCTTTAGTACAGCTTGATAGAAATTCTCTTACTGTTGAGAATCTGTTTTGTTGTTGTTGTTGTTGTTATTCCAGATGAATTTCAGTATTGCTCTTTCTATCTATATGAAAAAAATGAGTTGTAATTTTCATGGGGATTGCATTGAATCTGTAGATAAATTTTGGTAAGATGAACATATTTGCTATGTTAATCCTGCCAATCCATGTGCATAGGATGTCTTTTCAACTTCTAAAGCGTTCTTTGATTATTTTTCTTCAGAGTTTTTGTCATACAGATATTTCTCTTGCTTGGATAGAATCACAGCAATGTATTTTATATTATTTGTGACTATTGTGAAGTGTGCCATTTCTCTAATTTCTTTCTCAGCCCATGTATTCATTAAGTCCAGGCATGCTATTGATTGGTTTTAGTTAATTTTATATCCAGTGACTTTGCTGAAGATGTGTATAAGCTATAGGAGAACTCTGGTAGAATTTTTGGGGTCCCTTATGTATACTATCATATTATATGCAAATAGTGATAGCTTTACTGCCTCCTTTCCAAATTGTATCCCTTTGATCACCTTTTTTTGTCTAATTTCTCTTGCTTGAATTTGAGTACTTTATTGAATATATAGGGGGAGAGTGGGCAGCCTTGTCTTGTCTTTGATTTTAGTGGGATTGTTTTAAGTTTCTCTCTATTTAGTCTGATGTTGGTTATTGGTTTGCTGTATGTTGCTTTTATTATGTTTATTTATGAACCTTGAATTTCTGATTTCTCCAATACATTTAGCATGAAGGAGTGTTGTATTTTGTCAGAGGCTTTTTCAGCATCTAGTGAGATGATCATGTGGGTTTTTTTTTTTTTTTGACTTTGTTTATATATTGGATTTCGTTAATGGATTTTTATATATTGAATCATCGCTGCACCCCACACTATGATGAATTATAGTTTAGATATATTTTTGTATTTGGTTTACTAGAACATTTTTAATCATTTTATTCATTTACATTTCAATTGGTATCCCCATTTCTAGTTGTCCGTTCACAGCCCTTTATCCCACACCCCATCCTCTCTCTTATTTGCCTTATGAGGGTGATTCCTCCACCCATTGACTCACTCTCACCTCACCACTTTAGCATCCTTGTATACTGGAACATCTAATCTCCACATGACCAAGGGCTTTATTTTCCAATGATGTTAAGGCCATTCTTTGTTACAAATATACCTGGAGTCATGGATCCCTCCATGTATATACTCTTAGGTGGTCTACTCTCTGAGAGCACTGAGTGGACCAGTTAGTTGATATTGCTCTTTTTTTGTGGTTGCAATCCCCATCAGTTCCTTCAGTCCTTTCTCTAGCTCTTCTTTTGGAGTTCTTGGGCTCGGTCTGATGGTTGACTGTAAGTAAATATCTGTATCTTTATTAGTCAGGTGTTGGCAGAACCTCCCAGGCTCCTGTCCCCAGGTATTGCTTGACATCAGCAATAGTGGTGTGTGCAGATGGGATGGATTCCTAGGTGGAGCAGTCTCTGGATTGCCCTTACTTCAGTCTTTTATCCATTGTTTGCTTCTGTTTTTCTTTTTGGCAAGAACATTTTTGGGTTAACATTTTGGAATGTGTGGGTTGTTCCATCCCTCAGTTTGGGAATGTGCCTATCTACTGAACATAGTCTCCACAAGTTCTATCTCCCCTTTGTTGATAAATTTAGCCAAAGTCATCCCCATTGGGTTTAAGTTTTAGAGCTACATAATGATGATGAATATATATATATTTCAATATTTTTCTCCTCCACTCCCCAGAATGTCTCCTATCACCTAGCATCTAGCATCTCTTAATAACACATAGATTAACTTCTTGGGAAAATCCTGGATGTGAAGAGACACATAGATGAAGGGCTGAAGAATACAATTATATGTTCTATTTCCAAAATTTTATGAGTGTCTTTCCTCCACTCTAGTCCCTTATTTATAGATTGTAGTATGCCTATTGTATGCTTTAAAAACTAACATCCAAATATAAGTGAATAAATACAATATTTTTCATTTTGGGTCTAGGTTACCTCACACAGGTTGCAAAATGACTCCTTCATATAATCTACTTTTGACTTAATCTTTATTTTCCTAACTGATATAATGTCTCCCATATAATTTGTATCTTTATATTGTTCATGCTTAATGTCATTATCACATTACTTGACTTGTAACCTACCATGTTTGTAACTGTTTTGTTCTCTTTGATAAACAGTTATAATATCTATTTGGTAAGATTTCGCCTTCTCTGTTTTAATATAGCATCTTCCATAAACCTGCTATATTAGATGTGTTAAAATATTAATATATTTCATTCAATATCATAAATTTTGAATTACTAAGCTTCTGCAATGCATGAGTATAAGAAATGATTTTATCCCATTGGAAAAACTTAAGAAACTTGTTTCTTTCTTAGAGAACCCCATTATTTTACAGTAATTAATTCTTCAATCATCCATTTGGAACCTGATGTTGAATATGAATATTCTAAGAATTTAGCACTAATTGAGATGATTCTGCTGAATAAACTAATCAAAGTGTCTGGGACTCTTAAAATTTCCAAGTACTATTCAAACCACTAACTCAATTGGTACACCTCTAAAATCTCCAAAAACAACAACAACAAAATTTTAAAAAGTTCCTAAAATTTAAAAGTACATTTGCTTGCACTTCAAAAAATTTTCCATATATATGACTATAGATAAAATATGTGAATTTTTGTGAATGCTTAATTAATATGTTAATTTTTTAATATCTATCAAATCATCCATTAATAATTTTTTGTATTAAGATGATATATATAGGAATTATTAGCAATTACATGTGTTTAGTATACTTACATGTAAATATGTAAATATCAACACACACATGTAAAAAATTTAATATTATCAAAAGACTGAAGAAGACCACTTCTATGTACAGTTTATATGGTTACAGCATACATATCAATCAATGATCCATTTAGACTCATGGATTTCTGCTACTCAAAGTTGTAAAGTTTAGTGTAGCATTTTGTGTAATAGTGCAAGTGTTTATAAAGTTATTATAAAGCATCATTTGCAGTTTATTAAACATAAGACATTATTTATGTATAATAGTCATCTAATATTTATACTTTGTAATATTTTTAAAGATTTTATTGAGTTTTTATTTATTATTGATAATATTGTCATTGTTCTCATTATTAAAGATGCTCTCAGAAGTTACTAACTTTAAAGTGACCAAGAAGATTGGTAGCACTTAGAGACCTGTGCTCTCAAATAAAAAAAAAAAACAATAAATTTTTTGAAACAATTTGGAAAATATAAAATCATAAAATATAATGCTGAAATTTGAAATGTAAAACCATTCCTCTTTGGCACAAGTTGACAAGTGTGATAAAATATAAATCAAACTAGATAAATATAAGAACACAATAAATTTTAGGATTTATGTACTTAAAGAAGTTAGATTGAATAGAAAATCAGTATTTATATAAGGCAGAAGAGCATTTATGACCAACATATTATTCTTAATCAAAAACCTGGAAGCATCAATATACCATATTTTAGACTCTATTTTATTTTAAAATGGCAAATTATATTTTTCTTTATGTAATTACTTGATATTGAATGCTCTATATCAGTAGTTAATTTTGTTGAGAGTAATGGTGAAACATGTAGACAGAAAAAATAACTTCCAAGTTTTTAATTTTATTTCCTTACAACTTTAATACTTTATTTTTTTAAGTCTAGCTCTTTCAGCATATGAAAAGATTTTAAAATGTTCCATAAACTAATAGCATATTTAAAATATTTTCATAGAAGCTTTATTTGGTTTTCATAAGAACACATACTAAGAAACTTCTACATTGTTTTATGTTGTGTCAGATGTATTAGTTACATCTATGAAGGGACACCATCAACCAGGAAACACTTTGATAAAAAAATTGATAATTGTGGTTGCCTTACCATTTTAAAGATTCAGTCCATTATCATTATGGTAGACAGCATGGCATCATGCAGACAGACCTGGTGCTGGAGGAGCCAAGATGTCTACATCTTGATCCAGAGGCAGCACAGGGGGAACTCTCTTTTGCAGGAAGCTAAGAGGAGTTGCATTTCACACTGGCCAGAGCCTGAGCATAGGAGTCCCTAATTGTGTCATATTCCTCTAAAAAGGCCACACCTATTCCAATGATGCCACAGTCCTAATAATGCCACTTCCCATGGGCCAAGCATATTTAAAGTACCACACCCCTCTACCTCCTTAGTCTTGTTCATACACGACACTCTATGGGGGTCACAACTCAACATAGTATGATGAAAAACTTATTTATTCCAACTTCTAACATTCCCTTATACAATCACAGTTTCAACAATGTTTAAAAGTCCCAAGTCTGAAGTCTTTTCTGCGAATCATGTAATTAATTAACTTCAATCTCCTATAAAATCAAAATCATAAAGCATATCACATACTTCCAACATCAGAGGATATACACTACCATTCCAAAATGTCTTATTGTGGAAGTGCTGGACCAAAGCAAGAGAAAAAACCAACTGGGCAAACTCCAAATGCTGCATCTCCATGTTTGATGTCCAAATAATTTCAGTTTTGTTGACTGCAACACACTTATATCTCTTGGGCTGGTTCCTCTCCCTATTAGCAGCTCTTCTTGGCCAGTATCCCATGGCTCTAGATTGTCCAATATCTTGGGGTCTCCAAGGTAACTTCAATTACACCATTTCTTGTTCCAATGTCTGGGATCCACAAATGGTATTCTGGGCTCCTCCAAATGGCTTGGGTCATTTCTTCAGCCATATAGCACTTTAGGCTCTGGTTGACTTCACTCTTCTGGTGCTGCTGTTGGTGGTGGTCATCCATGGTACTGGAACCTGAAATATCTAGACCTTTTCTACTCATTGCAACTAGAACTACAAATAGCCTCTCAAAGCCTCTCATCTTTCTAAGCCTCACCTTTTTGCATATCTTCTTCAAATCTGGGCTCTCAACAGAAATTGAGGTTGCAAGTTCACCAGTGGTCTTTTCTGGCCTCTCATAGTTACAAGCCTCAGCTGCTATACATGGATCTTTTATCCATTTACAACCATTACTACCTGGGTAATAGTTGCACAATATCAAATATGAGTGCCAGCATGATTTTTATCTTTAAAACACAGCTGCTTTGTGCTCTCACAAAATACTTCCCAGAAGATTTCACCATAGAGATGTGGGGGGGGGGGTGAGCTGTGAGAAGCAGCTGTTTGTTTGAGCACAAGCTTGGAACCCTGGACCATTATTGGATGGCAGGAGTTTGCTCTGCTCCTGGGCCCTGGTTCTTTTCATTTAGCTTCTGTCCTCTCCACAGCCCCTCCCACAGAGACGTCTATGGCCATTAGTCACAAGGAACAGTCCTCAGGCCCTAGAGAGATTTACACTAATTTATACTAATTTTTACTAATTTATACTAATTTTTACACTCATTTATACTAATGAGATACCTGATGGCCAGAGGGTGGAGCCAATTAACTATTCTTCCCCAGTCCCTCCCCTCTCTCTCCCTCCCTATTTAACTCAGGTCTGCCCTGGGTTTCAGAGGTAAGGGGTGCACATCCAGTTTCAACCACTATCCACCATGACATTAAAGCCTGTAAAAACCCAAAGACTTTCTCATGTCCTTGGGAATACTCCTGTGAGGAATCATGGAGCCACAGCAGCCATGCCTAACTTCCCCCTGGAGGTACCCTCTCTGCGATTCCCAGCAACTACCCACAAAGACGCTAGTTTCTTCTTAATAATCACTAATTCATTAACTCATGCTAACTAGCATCAACTATCCCAGTAAACCCTTCTTTTCTTGTTTCTAAAGCCTTATACAGGTGGTTGAATTTACCAAGGTCTTCTGCTTGTTGGGGCTGGAACATGGCCCCCCTGTTCTATCATATTATCACCTGCTTTCTGCTTTCCAACTCCTTCACTAACTAAACTAGGATATCCTAGATCTTGCTCTGTAGACTGACCTTAAACTCAGAGATTATTCATGCCTCTGTCTCCTGAATGATGGGATTAAAGGTTATTCCACCAGCCCTAAACCCAAGCTGTATTTAAACTTTTCACTAGACCTTTATAAATTCTAGATTGTAGCTTACTCCAAGTATAGTCTACTTGAGAACCAGGAATAGCTATTACAATCTATTCCTTGTCAATTTGACACATAATTATATTTTCTTTTGTCCAAATGAAAACAATAACCTGGTAATAATAACACTCTACAGATTGAACTAACTCTTTTACAAATAGAAATATGTATTGTCTTTTACAAATAGACAATAATCTTAGCTGGGTAAAAGTTTTCCCTGACTTCCCCAAACTCTTTATATGTTTTTCTTGCTGAACATAAGACTCATTTCCTAGTGTCCCTTTAATAAATTAACTATTATTTTTATATTTTTCCTTTTACAGCTTGTTCATTTTCATTCATACAGTCTTTATAAGAATACTGTAGTAACCATCAACATACTATATAAAAGGCTGTTCAAGATTTCCTTTGCTAACACAATTAATCTAAGTCTCTTCACTTTAGCCTCATGCTGACTCTTCGGACTAGGGCAAAATAACAGCCACATTATTCACCTTAAATATCAAACAGTTTCTTTGCCACATACTATCATCCATCTCTTCTGAAACACTTTGAGCCAGGCCTTCTCAGTTTAAATCACCCTCAGCAGCAATGGTCCTCACTGCCATATTTCTACTAGAGTGGCCCATTATGCCCCACTTCAAACATTCCACCACTTTTCAAATCCAAAGTTCCCAAACCCACATTCCTCCGAACAAAAATATGGCCTATATAGTGATACTCCAATCTCTGGTAATAACTTCTGTCCTAGTTGGGTTTTTATTGCTCTGAAGAGTAATCATGCCTAAGAAAACTATTATAAAAACATTTAATTGAGACTGGCTTACAATTAATTTCAGAGATTCATTTCATCATCATGTTGGGAAGCAGAGCATTATACAAAAAGACCTTGTGCTAAAGGAACCATGATTTCTACATCTTGATCCAAAGGCAGCAGAAAGAGCTGTCTTTTGCAGGCAGCTTTGAGGAAGCTCTCATTTCACAGTGACCAGAGCCTGATGTTAGATGTCCTACATAGTAATGCACTTCCTCCAAGGCCACATATCTTCCAATAAGGTCATATCTCCTAATAATGCCACTTCCCATGAGCCAAGCATACTCAATCCACCTGTACCTATTTCATGGATTATTACTGATTTTCATATGAAAAAAAATCAGAGTTCCAATACTAAATGAATGCAAATTGCAAAATTAAGTATTGAGAAAATTCAATGAATTAGAAGAATGATCAAGATACTAAATATTAGTAACCATGAGAATTGCCATAGCTTGGCAAGATTATGTTGGGTAGCTGATTTATTACGATGGGTAGCTGATTTATTATGATTGACCATACATCAATGAGAATAAAATGGCCAAACTTGAAACTTCAGAGCAACAGAAAGCTATAAGTAGTAATTTAAATTCATTAGATAATAAGTACAGTTTTCAAACATGACAAAGCAGATGAAAGCACAATTTTAAGAAGACTACAAACAAAACCAAAAATTAATTGAAATACAAAATTAGAGGTTTTAGTATTCTTAAATATTTAGTGCAAATTTCTAATAAGTAACAATAATGGAACCACTATAAAATCATTAAATAGAAGAAGGTCACATATTTGGTTGATTTATAAATAATCTGGTAAAGATTTATTAGCATTCATTATAATGTAAATATAGAAAAGAAATATATAGTTTTAACATAGAATTTCTGGTTGTAAATGTCCACACAATGATTCTCTGACTTTTTGTAGCTTCAGAGGTAATTTTGTGATTTTTATGGAGTAAGAGATGTAGCACCGATTTCATAGCAGTTCAAAAGTTCACCAATTTATGGACGTTTTGATACCTATAATATCAAGAACTCTGTGCCTGCCATTTAGGTTGAGGCTCCTCTAAAATACACTTTATATAGAAGAACAGCAAAAGAAAATGAAAGAATGTTAGGTCATAAAAGTCAAAGTCAAACAAGATAAAGAATAAAATTTTATAACTCAGCTCCAGTCAATCTGAATAGGAAGAAAAATCAACTCAGAAAAGAAAGGAAATAAAATGTCAATAGTTGGCAGATTATTCCCTAAATAATTGAGGTTTCATGATAAAACTGAACAACATACGTAGGTATTGTACATGCCATATTTTGGTTACTGTTGTCATGCAATTGCCAGTGACCCTCTATATAAAGTATGATTATAAGTAGCTACATATAAGTGTAATAAATTGAGCACAGGTGTTTAAATGTAATAAATATTGTGGACAAAACTATATTTCCTTTAAAAATAAAAGCAATTCATATGTCATATAAACACCTTTTTAAAAAAATGGATTTGAACAGCTCTCCTATCAAAGATGCTTCACAGGCAAAAAAAAAAAAAAACCCAAGAAACAAAAAACCCAAAACAACAACAACAACAAAAACAAAACCCCCTTATTTACAATTTTTCTCATACTCTTAGGATAAATGTCCAATACCAGTTATAAATAATTAGGAAGAGAAAAAGATAAGATATAGAAAAGTTGTGAATAGATATTATAGTCGTTTGAATATTCAAGTGTTTGCATGCTTGGCCATAGGTAGTGGCACCACTTGGAGTTTTCTGGAAGAGGTATGGCCTTATTAGTATATCACTATGCAGGCAGAGCTCTGAGGTAAACATATATATATATGTTTATATATATATATTTAAACATATATATATATATATATATATGATCAAGATACTCTCAGTGAAATCCAGTCTCCTCCTAGCAGCCTTTAAATAAAGATGTCGAACTGCCAGCTCCTCTAGAGTCAAATCTGGTTATCTGGTTTATAATGCCTTACTTCCCACCATGACTGTAATGGAATAAAACTCTGAAACTGTAAGTCAACCCCACGTAAATATTATCCCATTTAAGAGATCCCTTATAAAAGATTGGCCATGGTATCTCTACATAGCAGTGGATACTATGACTAACACAAACACGATGATGTAATGTTAAGAAAGAATTAGAGGTAAGAAAAAAGAAAACTTAACTGTAACCACACCCATTAGATCCAAGCCTCATACTACTTGCATCAGATTTTAGAGAATAAGAAATTTTAAGTGTTAGGTCCTCACAAAAAGGAAAATTCACTATTAGTACTTTCTGGGAAATGTCTGAACTTCTACAATAGATGGGTGTGCTTTTACCATGAAATGCTTGAAACACTCTCCGATAAAAATATTAAATATGGTGTCTGAAGTTTAGGTCTTATGTGATGTGTTGTTGTTTCACAAGCATTAGCCAAGGTCTTAGTTAATGGGAGCATTTCACTGGATGTGATATTCCCATTTGAGACTCTTTTAATATATCTAAATGTAACAATTGTGTTACCCAAAACTATATAAAACTCCATAATATGTTATTCTTAAACAAGTTTTAAAAATATTCTTTTCAATACAATATCTATGAAACATTGTGATCCACCTTTACCTATCTTCAAAGGCTCAGAATATCCATTAAATAAAGTTGACAATTCCCAATCTACTTACACAAGAGATAAGCAATCTTGTTATTAAGTTATTGCTACATTGTTGATGAATACAGGAGACAAGACTATGTAAGATTCTTACTCCTCATTATCAGAAATCTCTTCCAATGATAACTTGATATTAACAATTTGCAATCTACTCTACTTGAATCTCCTGAATAAAATATGCCTGCACAAATATTATATAAATTAAAATATAAAATTGCTAACTTTATGTCACTCTTTTATGTGACTTTGACAATTTATAATAATGGATATTCATTTGGAGGTCAAAAATAGCATCCACAAAATATATAATGTCCAAGTTACTATAGGAATAAACATCAATAAGTGACAGAAGGTATATAATGAAAAATACATAGAAAGAAATTAAGTAGTAAAATAAATGTTAAGGTACTTATTATTACAGATCCACAGGCATTGCATTCATTAAGAGCTAAATAATACAGTTTAGGATATGATTGTGAAGGAAGGAAGACCAATGCTAAGTCTAGAGACAACACTGTGATTTTTCAGAGACTGCATAGGATGCATATAAGAATATATACGCATATGCATATACAGAAATGCAAGCCGCAATAAATAATGTGAAATGGAAATGTATTTGAATCATAGCAGGTAGGAGTAAATCTGAGGATGTGGAGAGAGGAAGGAGAGGGGAAATGATGTCATCATAATATAATCATAAAAATAATAAAAAAAGATATAGATGTATCTCTCATCACAATTATGTGTCTGTGTACGTCAAAGATTAGATTACTGATAGATTTCGCACTATATTATTTCACTGTTATGCCAATGAGAATAATTCTCTCTGAAAACATTTCTAGTATTCTGTATGAATTTGTGGAAGTGTTAAGATTGATGTGGAGACATAGGTTCAAAATGTCCAAGTACATAAGTAAAGAACCACTGTCCCATATCTATTTTAGTATTAAAATGCATGCCACCTTTATATTCAGTTAAGGACAGTATAAGACATGTTTGTAGACCTCCTGAAAGGACTCAGTTTGTAGAAACATTCTCTGTTAAGCCTACAAACCCGAGTTTGATTCTCACAAATCATTTTGTAAAAGAGAAGAAACAAGTTGACCTTTGTTTCGCCATGACTGCTATGTAATATATTTCCACATACATACACATGTGTAATACATAAATAAATGAGAAAATAGAAAAATATGGAAAAGAGTAAAAAAAATTGATTCTGTGGTTAAGATCATCTGATATTCTTCCAGAGAACTTAAGTTTGTTTCCTAGCACCCACAAAGCAACTAACAATTGTCTGTAACTCAGTTACAAGGGGCTAAGCATCATCTTTTGCCCTCTTAATGTATCAGGCATGCACACGGTGAAGAGATATACTTACAGACAAAACACTTATAATCATGAAAGTAAATAAATCTGAAACATAAAAGGTATTAAAAGAAATAAATAAAAATTTAAAATTTTTAATGAGATATAAATCATAGTACATAGAGATAGCATATGCCTAATAGAACCACTTTCTTTTAATTTTCATATCTGTTTTGTGAAAAGGAGAAATGTGCTTCACAATGAACCTCACATTCACATCTATGTATCACTGAAGAAAAGTATTTATTACATTTTTAACTTGTCACCATTATATGAAACTCTTAATACCAAAAAGTGAAGGAAACCTTATTATTTAAGTTAAGAATTTAATTCATTTTTAAACTTTTCTTTTGTAGTTCAATGTTTAGTGTTTCAAATGCATGCTGTATTGAATGGCTCATGCTTTTAATTTTAAACCAGAATTACTTTTTCAGTTAACAATAATTATACCTTGGATAAACCTCATTGGCTATGATACTGCCACTGTTAAAAGCTTCAGAATTCCTTTTTAAAAGGTATTAAAAGCCATAAATATTGTTGCATATAAGTTGTAATTATGTAAGAATCAATACAATATTGCTATCGTTACTTTATTTGTATAATTAGTAGAAAAAAGCATAAGAAGTATACAGGTACAACACAAAATCATGTGTTAAAATTAATTATAAGTGTATTGTTTCCCTTCCAAAGGTATTTGGAAATTCTCTAGGAAAGTTTACCTAATCAAGTACTTCTATTATTTAAATGATATACACATAACATTTGAAAAATAGAATCAATGTGATTTTCATCTTACCATTTTGAAAACATGCACGATTTTCTTGATGCGATTGTTATACATATGTGTCATATAAAATATTTTTCTATTATTTGAGAATTTTATACTTGCATAAATGGTGTTTTGATCAAGTATACCTTCCATCCTCTTCATTCTAATTCCTGCACTATCCCATCTGTGATTCTTAAAATGAAGTTCATAATGTTCATTTAAAAAATAAGTTTTAATTTTTGAATTAAATATAATTAAATTTAATTACAACATAAGTCATTTCCTCATAACTTTTTCCTCTAATATTCTGCTACATCTCTAATATCTCTCAAGTTAATTTTTATTTTTAAAAAATTCATTGCATATATATGCATAAATATATAAACCTGTTGAGTCCACCTGAATTCATTTAGTATTACCTATGTATACATGATTTCAGGATTGACTACATTGTATCATTGTACTGAATAAATTACTGAGTTTATTTGGTGTTACCAATGTGTGGTCATCTACAGAAGCATTGACAACATGTCAGTGGCAAAATACATTGATGTTAATTGAGAGGTACATCTATCTATATGTATTGCTATAAGTCATTAGAATCTAGTGTAACACCAAATTACCAAAATAATAGTAATAGGTTCTCTTTAAGAGACTGTTACTTCCACATCCATAGGTTTTGGCCAATTAAATTATTTTAGTTATGAGTTTCAAACCTTAAATAGAATTTAAAAAATGGTTGGTTATGTATATTGCTGTGATACCACTATTATAGTAATTAGTAGACATATTTTGCTGTATTGGTCATTGTTGCAGTCTGCAGGGTCAACACCTAGTTAAAGTAAATGGATACATTTTTCTTCCATTACATAAATGTCCTCCAGGATTAAGAAAGCCTAGCAGAAATGATGAAATACTAAGGTCAGTCCCAGCTTGGTTACTTTCTGTTTTGTGAGTTAGGTATGTAATATCTAGCTAACAAGCTCATCAAGTTTTCTGAGGGTAATCATAAACAATAGCAAAAGCTTGCAATATTTGGGGTGTCTATGTGAACCCAATTTTCAACAAGTCTAGTATAGATGATCCATTCCTCATATGGGTATTTTTGTTTATAAGCGTATAAGTATGATATTGTCACACTGTTATAAGATAACTCCATTTAAATTAATTTTAATTTTATACATCTGTACATTATATGCAACTTCTACTGTGGCAAGTTTTTGCATGATTCTTTTAAAGATCTTCTATGTAATTCATTACTTAAGAAAATTTTTATGATACCCTTCTGTCCCATTTCCTACAACTTAATCCTTCTAGTTTCAGTATTCCCTACTCTCCCTTATCCTACCTACATTTTTCCCTTGAATGTTTCCACATGGTTAGTTTCTTACTAATTTCCTGACAATGCTAAATATTCTATATTTAAACACATATACCTGGAGATTCAAAGATAACATCCAAAAAAGGAAAACAGAGAAAACAACAACAACAATCTTTGTGACATTTATCTTTCAGGGATTGGGTTACATTTCTCAGAATTATTATGTTGCTTATTACATTTATTCAATTGTAAATTTTTCAATTTTGACATTTTTATTCATAGAAGTATGTAAGTATAAGACAAGTTAATGTGAGATAATGAACATATGGGATGTTTCAATATTCTGGCTTTCGTGAGTAGAGTAGCAATGTATTTAGATGAGCAATTTACCTGTAGTAAAATATAGGTTTTCCTGTAAAGCAAATGAATAATATAATTGAATCATGTTGTAGATCTAGCTCTACCTTTGGAGGAAATTTCACAGTAATATTCAGAGTAACTTAATATATTTTACTCTGACCAACATTAAATATGTAGTCCCTTTTCCATCATTCATGTAAGCATTTATTGTATTTATTTTTATCTTCTACAATTTGAATGAGGTAAGCTAAAATTGCAAAGCTATATTTGTATGGTATTTGAGGATACTGAACACTTTTTAAAATTTCTCTACCATTTGTATTGACCTTGATTTGTTGATTTTGGTTTGCCCTTATTGATATCATTTTTATTCCATTCCATGCATGACTTTTTGGATGAGTTATTTGTTTTAGCTCTGTTTATTTCTTTGCATAATCTAGGCACTATAAGACATTTAAATATCTAAGATATTTTCAAATTCTGAATGTTTCCTTTTTCACTCAAATTAAGTATACTTTCATGGTAACACATGCATTAGGATCATCAGTTAAAAATAGACTATTTTAATGCATTTATGTAGTGTGGAAATCATTAGAAAAAAGAGATATCTTGTCTGAAATTGCTTCTTTGTTCTAGTCTAATATTTAGATTCCTGCATGAGATTACATCTTTGTTGTAGTCTAAGATTTAGAATCCTACCTGTAATTACTTCTTTGTTCTAGTCTAATGTCAGATTTCTGCCTGAAGCCTTCTTCCTTGTCCTTGGCCAATGTCATATTTGTGCCAAACAGCCCATTTCCTTGTCCTTGGCCCATGTCAGCTTCTTGCCAAGCAGCCTCAAAGGCTCTTCACCTCTCCCCTTTTTTTATTTCATTAAAAAGACTGAGACTGTCTTAGGTCATTTTGTCAAGAATGCCTTCCTTACTCATCATGGAATATACATTATCAAAAGCAATGCACTTCTGTCTTAGGTTGGTAAGGCTCTGTGCAGAATCTTACCCGTTCTTTGCTTGCCAGCCTGAATTTTAGGCAAGAACAAGGAAGTAGTCCTCAGACATGAAAATGACCTTGGGCTAGGATAGGGAAGTAGGCTCAGATACTTTGATCATCCTGATAAGCCTTTAGAAACAATGATCGTGCGAGTGTTCATGTAATTGGGTTTATGCCCTGCTTTTTCTTTGACTTTTTGTGCTTATTGTATTGCTTGTTCCTTGACTATTTGCATCTAATATATTGCTAGACCCTCAACCTAAGACTGACCTTAATACATGCATGTAATCAAACCTTATAAAGGAAGATGGGGTATAGGATAGGGAATTCTAAGGAGGTGAAATGGGTAAAGGAGATGACAATTGTATTGTATATAAATAAGATATCAAATAAAAAAGAGAGATTTCTTATTTTTCACAGCAAACATTTAGCACATATATGTCATGGATATATGAAATTTTTAAGACTATTTTCTGTAAAACCATTATTCTTCTTCTCTGTTACATCACATAAGAATACATTCTTCCTTTTTCCTTTCTCCCTGGAAGCTTGTTAATCATTATCACTTCTCTTCTCTCCTCTCCACTCCACATCTTTATAATTGTTGAAACCAATATGCTGTTCATATTATTTCTATGAAATCAATATTTTAGATCCACATATGAAAGACAAAATTGAACTTCCTCTACTTTAGGCCTAGTAGGATAAGCAATGTTATCAAAGAAAATTTTATACTTAATGTAGATTCTGCACAAATTGAATTACATTTGTAGTGTTTCTAACCACAATTTTCTTTCTTTCTTTCTTTCTTTCTTTCTTTCTTTCTTTCTTTCTTTCTTTTGTTAACATTTTTATTGTTTATTTTTTTAGTTTACATTTCAAATGTTTTCCCTTTTCCAAGTCTCCCCTTCAGAAATCCTCTATCCTATCCCTCCTACATCTATGAGGGTTCTCTCTCACCCAACCAACCTGTTTTCCCAACTTGGCATTCCGCTACACACAAGGATCAAACACCCTCAGGCCAAAGGGTCACTCTCCCACTGATGTCTAATAAGTTCATTCTCTGCCACATATGCAGCTGGATCCATGAGTTCCTCCATGTCTCTCTTTTATTTCTGGCCCAGTTCCCAGGGGTTCAGGGGGTCTGGACAGTTGGCACTGCTACTCCCACTATGGGGCTGCAAACCCCCTAAGCTCCTTCAGTCCGTTCTCCAACTCCTCTATCAGGAACCTAGTTCTCAGTCCAATGGTTGGCTACAAATATGTGTCTCTATATTGGTTAGATTGTGTTCTTGCAGAGTCTCTCAGGAGACAGTCATATCAAACTCCTGTCAGCAAGAACTTACTAGGATCCACAATAGTGTCTGGGTTTGGTGACTTTATATAAGATGCATTCCCAATTGGGGCAGTCTCTGGATGGCCTTCATTCTCTATATTTTGTCTTTGTATTTGCTCCATGAGTAAGGGTTTAAAGTATCCCATTATTATTGTGTGAGCTACAATGTGCACATTGAGGTTTAGTAAAGTTTCTTTTATGAGTATGGGTGCCCTTGTATTTGGAGCATATACTTTCAGAATTGAGAGTTCTTCTTGGTTGATTTTTCTTTTGCTGAGTATAAAGTGTCCTTTCTTATCATCCTTTTTTGATAACTTTTGCTTGAAAGTTGATTTTCTTATATATGAGAATTGCTACTTGAGCTTGTTTCTTGGGACCATTTACTTGGAAAATTGCTTTACAGCCATTTACTCTGAAGGAGTGTCTGTCTTTGACACTGGGCTGCATTTCCTGTATGCACCAAAATGCTGGTACCAGTTTGTGTATCCAGTCTGTCTGTGTCTTTTTATTGGGTATTTGTGTCCATTGATGTTAACATATATTAAGGAATAGTGATTGATGCTTCCTGTTATTTTTTTATGTTGTTTTTATGCTTGTGTGGGTATCTTGAAAGAAGATTATTTTCTTGCTCTTTCTATGGTGTAGTTTTCCTCCATGTGTTTTCGGTTTCCATCTATTATCGTTTGTAGGACTGAAGATACTATGTAAATTTGGTTTTACCATGGAATATCTTGTTTTTTACATCTATGGTAATTGAGAGTATTCCTGGGTACAGTAGCCTGGGCTAGCATTTGTGTTCTTTTAGGGTCTGTATGACATTTGCCCAGGATCTTCTAGCTTTCATTGTCTCTGCAGAGAAGTCTGGTGTAATTTTGATAAGTTTGCCTTTATATGTTACTTGACTGTTTTCTCTTATGGCTTTTAATATTCTTTCTTTTTTTTCTGCATTTGATATTTTGACTATTATGTGATGGGAGAAGCTTCTTTTCTGGTCCAATCTATTTAGAATTCTGTAGGCTTCCTGTATGTTTATGAGCATCACTTTCTTTTGGTTAGGGAAATTTTCTTCTATAATGTTGAAGATATTTACTGGCCCTTTAAGTTGGGAATCGTCACTCTCTTCTATACCTATTATCCTTAGATTTGGTCTTCTCATTGTGTCCTGGATTTGGGTTAGGAGATTTTTTGCATTTTGTATTTTCTTTGAATGTTGTGTCAGTATTTTCTATGGTGTCTTCTGCACCTGATATTCTCTCTCCTATCTCTTGTATTCTGTTGGTGATGCTTGGATCTATGACTCCTAATCTTTTTCCTAGGTTTTCTATCTCCAGGGTTGTCTCCCTTTGTGCTTTCTTTGTTATTTCTACTTCCATTTTTAGATCCTGGATTTTGTTAAATTCCTTCTCATGTTTGGTTGTACATTTTTTTAATTCTTTAAGGGATTTTGGTATTTCGTTTTTAAGGGCTTTTACCTGTTTATCTGTGTTCTCATGTATTTCTTTTAGACAGTTATTTCTGACTTTCTTAAAGTCCTTTATAATCATCAGGAGATGTGATTTTATATCAGAGTCTTGCTTTTCTGACATGTTGAGATATTCAGGGCTCACTGTACTGGGAAAACAGGTTTCTGATAATGCCAAGAATTCTTGGTTTCTGTTGCTTATTGCCCTGACTTTTGGCCATCTGGTTGTCTTTGGTGTTAGATGGTCTTGCTGTCTCTGACTGTCTTATCCCTCCTGCAAGACTGTGTGTTAGTGCTCCTGGGAGACCAGTTTATTCCTGGGATAATTTGGGTATGGAGAGCTGTGGCACGGGGTCAGCTCCTGATTACAGAAGGAAACTAGAAGGATCGTTTCCCCAGCCATTCCTTGATTCCAATGTCCTGATGGCTCTAGATGGGTCCCTTTTGTGCCAGGAATTTGAGCAGAAGTGGTGGTCTTTCTTTTGCTCACAGGTGTGTCAGCACTCCTGAGACACTAGCTCTTTTTCCTCCATATTGGTGTAAGGAGATCTGTGGCACAGGGTTAATTCCAGGTGCAGATGGAAGCTGGATTCATCCAATCCTATGTTGCTCCTTAGTTCCTGTGTCCTGAGGGCTTTGATCAGGTCCCTTGGAGCAGAGGTATTGGTCTGACCTGTGCCCAAGGGTGAGTACCTGTGAGGCATGTACTCACTCTTGGAGACAAGCTCATATTTAAGAGAATCACAATTAAATATGATAAAAATTATCACATTAGCATATTAAGATGTTTGATAGTAATAACACATCAACATGTGAGATCACAGCTCCTTCCTAACTTTGAAGCTTGATGAAAACCTGTTGAAAATGACTTTCCCATGATGGGTATCTATAGTAAGAATTTGGTCATCGAAAAGGGACAAATGAGTGGTCAGTCCTCTCAGTGACTATATCTCATTTGAATACTCAGGAATCCAATGGGAACAAGAAACTGGAAGTAATAAGATAAACTCTCAGGATTTGTGTGATATGCATATATATTCATAGATTAATTATTGTTATATTAAACAAAATTAACAATTATATAATATTAACACTAAAACAGCAGCCAAGTACAATCAGGTGAGTTCCCCAATCCCGAAACTTCCATTCAAAGTCTGTAGGGGAATCTTCCCAATTATTTGATTGACTAATAAAGTCAACAAAAGCCAATCACTGGGCAAAGATATGGAGGTGGGATTTTCTGAGCAGGACAGGAAGAGAGGAATAGAGTGTGCGAGTCAGAGAAAATATCAGACAGATGAGAAGGTGTATGATATAGGCCAGGGATTGTTAGTCCCTGTGCCAACCCTTGTGACTGGAAGAATTCCAACATAGAATAGCTGATGAAATTAGGACAATCGATTCTGAGTCCAGAAATTGGGTCATCTCTTCATTTTAAATATTAAGATTTTTCTATTGTTTTCCATTTATGATGATTCAGATGGGTGAGTGAAAGCATGCTGCCATGTGTTAGCTGTGAAATCAGCAGAGTCAAGCCATGGGCTGGATGGTTGGTTGAAGTGGAGAGGTAGCTCTGGGCATTTCCAGAAGGAATAACTGTTGTGCTGAGTGGCTTTGCTAAGCCACCCAGCCAAACAGAAAGCATTTTTGGGAAAAATGCAAGCTAGCAGTTCAGAAGAGTTGGCTTCAAAGTGGCCAGAGAACAATCTTGGTGCTCTAGAGAGGCAAAGCCAGCTTTTGTGGGAGAGGCATTGGCTAGGAGAAACAGGTAATTGGTGGTCACATTCTTGGGTCATTGTACTGGGCTAGGAACAGACAGAAACCACTTCCAGACCCAGGGCAGAAAGAGCTGTATTTCACCAAGATAGTCCTGGGGCTGGGCATGACCACAAATACTGGCACCTAGCAAGATTTAGTGAGGATTCATCAAATTACACATTGCACAGATCCACCACACAAAACACAATCCAAGATACCTGCAGTCTTTAGTGACTACAAGGTGTTAAGTGTAACTCAATCCCAGCATTCTTGTTCCTCTGAGCAAAACCATCAGTATTGATCTCTGCTCTGCTTTCTCTCACTCCACTTCCCTGACCACAAATCTGACAACATTCCTGGAGAGCTAGTGCTGCCCAAGACTAACAGAGGCCTGAAACAATCAGGAACCACCATCTTCTAAACCTACATCCCCAAAGGCTTGTTGCCACCAGGGATAATCAGCTCCACCTGGAATCCTGCTAACACAAGGGATATCAGCTCTACCAGCAGATCCGTAGGCCTACCTCATCTTGGATTACTAGGCCTGACAACACTGTGGAAATATAGATGGATAACAGATATCATAAGAACACAATCAACAAAAGACAGGGCAATATGATACACCAAAGTGAAGCTATCCTATTGCACCAAGTTCTGGATATACTAAAATACCAAAATCTCAGGAAAATTACCTTAAATCTAATCTTATGAAGACTATAGAAGCCTTTAAAAAAGATATAAATAAATACATTAAAGAAATATAGTCAAACAGGTGGATGCCTTTAAAGAGAAAACAAATAAATATAAATAAACAAATATAAAGAAATAAAAAAAATACATTCAGACAGGTGAAGGAAATGAATAAAACAGTTCAGGACATAAGACTATATACAGAAGCAATAAAGAAAGCATGATGTGAGTAAATCCTGGAGATAGAAAACCTAAGAAAGAGAGCTATATCTACAGACTCAAAAATTAGCAACTGAATACAAGAAATAGAAGAGAAAAATCTCTGGCATAGAAGATATCAGAGAAAAAATTCATATATTAGAGAAAGAAAATGCTAAAGCTAAAAAGATTCTAACACAAAACCTACAGACAAATTAGGACACTTAGCAAACCTAAGAATAAGAGGAAAAAAGAAAACTCCCAACTCAAAGGAAGAGAAAATATTTCAACAAAATCATAGAAGAAAATTTTATTAACCTTTAAAAAAGATGCCTGTTAATGTACAAAAGGCTTACAGAATACCAAATCAAGTAGACAAAAATAAAAGAAAAGCTTCTTCTCATATAATAACCAAAACACTAAATATAGAGTAAAAAGAAATAATATTAAATGCCACAAAGTAATGAAGCCCTGGAGTAATGAAGGGAATGTAAAATATAAAGGTAAATCTTTTTGAATTACACAAGACTTCTCAATAGAGACCTTTAAAAAAGATACCTATTAATGTACAAAAAAGCTTATATAATACCAAATCAATATCTTACATTCAGATATCTTACAGTCTCTAAGAGATCATAGACCAGCTTAGGCTTCTATATCCAACAGTCTCATAACACTGAAAAAAATAGAGGCAGTTATTAAAAGTCTTTCCACCAAAAAATGTCCAGGACCAGAAGTTTCTGTTTAAACTGTTCCACAAAATAGAAAATGAAGGAACACTACCCGATTCATTCTATGAAGCCACAATTACTCTCATACTTAAACACAACAAAGACCAAACAAATAAAGAGAACTTCAGACCAATCTCCCTTATGAATATCTATGCAAATACACTAAATAAAATTCTCACAAACTGAATCCAAGAACACATCAAAACACTTATCTATCATGATCAAGTAGGCTTTATTCCAGGAATGCAGAGATATTTCAATATATGGTAATCCATCTATGCAATCCAGTATATAAACAAACTCAACGAAAAAAAAAAAACACATAATCATAACACATGATGCTGAGAAAGCATTTGACAAAATTCAACACGCCTTCATGATAAAAGTCATGGAAAGATCAGGAATCTAAGGTCCATACCTCAATATAGTAAAAGCAATATACAGCAAAGCAGTAGCCAACATCAAACTAAATGAAGAGAAACTTGAAGAAATTTCACTAAAATCAGAGACTAGACAAGGCTGCCCACTCTCTCTCTCCCTATTCAATATTGTACTGGAAGTCCTAGACAGAGGAATTAGGCAACAAAAGGAGTCAAAGGGAAACAAATTGGAAAGGAAGAAGTCAAAATTTCACTATTCGCAGATGATATGATAGTATACTTAAGTGACCCCAAAACTTCCACCAGAGAACTCCTAAACCTGAAAAACAACTTTAGCAATGTGGCTGGATATAAAATTTACTCAAACAAATCATTAGCAGTCCTATACTCAAAAGATAAATAGGCTGAGAAAGAAATTAGGGAAACGGCACCTCTCACAATAGTCACAAATACTATAAAATTTATATTTTGGGTGTGAATCTAACCAAGCAAGTGACATATCTGTATGACAAGAAGTTCAAGTCTCTGAAGAAAAAAATTGAAGCAGATCTCAGAAGATGGAAAGATGCCCCATGCTCATGATTTGGCAGGATTAATATAGTAAAAATGTGTATCTTGCTGAGAGCAATCTACAGATTTAATGCAATCCCCATCAAAATTCTATCTCAACTTTTCACAGAGATAAAAGAGCAATTCTCAAATTCATTTGGAATAACAAAAAGCCCAGGAGAGTGAAAACTATTCTCAACAATAAAAAGAACTTCTGGGGGAATCACCATCCCTGACTTCAAGCTGTACTACATAAAATTAGTGATAAAAAGTGTATGTTATTGGTACAGGAAAGGCAGGAAGATCAATGGAATAAAATAGAAGACCCAGAAATGAACCCTCAGCCCTATGGTCACTTGATCTTTGACAAAGGAGCTAAAACCATCCAGTGGAAAAAAGAAAGCATTTTCAACAAATGGTGCTGGTTCAACTGGAGGTCAACATGTAGAAGTATGCAATCTATTCTTATCTTCTTGTACAAAGCTCAAGTCCAAGTGGATCAAGGTCCTTCACAGAAAACCAGATACACTGAAACTAACAGAAGAGAAAATGGGGAAATGCCTCGAACATATGGGCACAAAGGAAATGTTCCTCAACAGAATACCAATGGCTTATGCTCTAAGATGAATAATTCACAAATGGGACCACATAAAACTACAAAGCTTCTGTAAAGCAAAGGATACTGTCAATAGGATAAAGAGGCAACCAACAGATTGGAAAGAGATCCTTACCAATCCTACATCTGATATAGGGGTAATATCCAAGATATACAAAGAGCTGAAGAAATTAGACTCTAGACAATCAAATAACCCTGCTAAAAATGGGGTACAGAGCTAAATAAAGAGTTCTCAACTGAGGAAATTCGAATGGCCAAGAAGCACCTTAAAAAGTGCTCAACATCCTTAGTCATTAGGGAAATTCAAATAAAAACATCCCTGAGATTCCACCTCAGACCAGTCCGAATGGCTAAAATAAAAAATTCAGGTGACAGCAGATGTGGAAAAAGAGGAACAGTCTTTCATTGTGGTGGGATTGTAAGCTGGTACAAGCAATATGGAAAGCACTTTGGTGGTTCCTCAGAAAATTGAACATTAAAGCTATACCCTTCTTGGGCATATACCCAAAAGATGCTCCAACGTAAAACAGGGACACATGCTCCAGTATGTTCATAGCAGCCTTATTTATAACAGCCAGAAGCTGGATAGAACCCAAATGTCCTTTAGCATAGAAATGGATACACGAAATATGGTACATTTACACAATGGAGTACTACTCAGCTATTAAAGCAAAGAGTTCATGAAATTCTTAGACAAATGGATGGAACTAGAAAATATCAGCCTGAGTGAGGTAACCCAATCACAAAAGCACACACATGGTATGCACTCATTGATAAGTGGATATTAGCCCAAAAGTTCTCAATACCCAAGATACAACTCACAGACCACATGAAGCTCAAGAAGAAGGATGAATAACAAACTATGGATGTTTTGGTCCTTCTTAGAAGGAGTATCAAAATACTCAACCAGAACTTCCAGGGTCTAAACCTCCATCCTGAGAACACAAAGGGACGTACTCATGCCTACACCTGCATAGGTAGTTGAGGATGGCCTTGTAAAGCATCAGTAGAAGAGGAGGGTCTTGGCTCGTGAAAGTTTACATGCCTTAGTGTTAGGGAATTCAAAAGAAGGGAGGTGGGAATGGGTGGATGGGTGGGGAACACCCTCATAGAAGTAGGAGGAGAGGGATGGGATAAGGGGTCTTGGGGGAAATGGGAGAGGGGATAACATTAAAACGTAAATAAATAAAATATGTAATAAAAAAACATAATGGAGCTGGCAGTTGTAGTCGAGCAGTTGAGACTTTCTGTTATCAATTTATTATTGAAATTCCTTATAAACCTCAATGACAAGGTATTGTGGAAGAGGCCCATGGAACTTTAAAAAGATTGCTGAAACAATGAATGATGCCAACATGTGAGCTTGCTGAGTGCCCTGACCGGGGTGACTGGGGAGCTGTATTGGACATATGTTCCTGACCCACCTTTGCTTGCCTATATCCCAGATGGGACAAGTTGCCTTGTCACAAGTTTTTAGACCTTGTGGGAGAGAGAATCAAAAAGAGAAATTATCATGACTCTTATATTTTTCTTAAAGGTGGCTAGCTACTAGGACTCAATCATATACTTGTCTAGAAATCAATCCAATATTGGAAATAAGAATATACACCTGGAAGACTGGATTTGGACATTTTCAGAGACATATTTGGAAGTTAGCTGTAGTTACCTACGATGTTATAGTAGCAAGAGATAAAGTTGGAACAGGATCTGGATTTCAAACAATGGTTAGTGCATGTTTTAAGGCTCTTTTACTTGTAAGCTAAAATTGGTTTTGTCTCTTCTACAGTATTTTTTGTAAGTTGCAATGACTGTATAATTTCCAGTTGTGTTAGTGTGTTGAAACCTGGCATGTCTGTTATGGGAGTCTATCAACCAGCTTTTGTCTTACTGCCCTGAGCAAGAAAACCTTGATTCTCTGAAAAAAGTTTGAAAGTGCTGGAAGAAGTGAGTTAAGCTTTAAACAGAAGTTAAAAAGTAATGGCTTGATTATTGCTGGTATAACAGCTTTAATTACATTAATTGCTAGTACCACTACTTATGCAATAGCATTGACACAAGGAGTTAAGACAACTATTTTTGTTAACCATCTAGCAAAGAAAAAGGTTACTAATTTATTGAGTATACAAAAGGATTTATATAGGTATCTGGAACAAAGAGTAATGCTCTATAACCTATTCGAATTATGTGAAGGAGGTTCTGGGTTCAAGAGTTAGGAGCCATCTCAAGAGTCAATGATAAATATCATTGGAGTAGTGTTACTTCTAAAATTTACAGTGATTGTCATTATAATTAGAAAAAAGTTTAAAGACACATGTAGGGTATTTGGCATAATCTTAACACCTTTCTGGGTAATTTAACTTTACATAGTGAGATTATGAATTTAAAGAACACTTCTCTGTTGAGCTTTGATGCTGCAGATAATGGTGATAAAATTATCCATGGCCTGAGGTCAATATTTCCATAGTCAAACTTCAGGAATGGATATATATATATATAATTTGGATCAGGCTAGCCCTTTTAGTCCTGGAAATAATTTTATTACTGCCCATTGTGTTAAAGCTGTCTCTAACTACATCAACAGGCTGGCAGCCAAAGTACATGACTTGAAACTGACAATGGATCCCCAGACAGAGTTATTAATTTAACTGGATGGCAAGCCAAGGACGGGTAAGATTCTGTACAGAGTCTTACCAACCTATGTCAGAAATGCATTGCTTATGATAATGTATATTCCACAAAGGGTAAGAAAAGCTTTCTTGTCAGAATGACCTAAGATAGACTCCTCATTCTGGATTATGCAATAAAACTGGAAAGATATGGAGAGCTTTTGGTGCTGCCTGGTAGGAATCTGTCATTGACCAAGGACAAGGAAATGTGCTGCTTAGAAGGAATCTGAAATTGGCCAAGAACAAGAAAATGAACTACAGGGAGGAATCTGATATTAGGCTGAAATAAAGAAGTAATTTCAGGCAGAAATCTAAATCCTAGCTTAGAACAAAGAAGAAATTTCAGGTGGAAATCTAAATTTTAGGCTAGAACAAAGAAATAGGCTTCAAGCATGAAAATGACTTTGGACTAGGACAAGGAATTATGCTCAGATAATTTGATCATTCTGATAAGCCCTTAGAAATAGTGAACATGGGAATGATCATGGGACGCTGTTTATTGTTGTACATGTTCTTTTATTATCTGAATTTATTGTCGTCCTTGTTCCTGGACAATTTGTATCTATTGTATTGCTAGTTCCTCAACCTAGAACTGAATTTAATACTTGTGTGCAATTTAAATGCTTAAATCACATATGTACACAGATATTGCTGCTTATATCTTTGAACTTTAATGTATATAAGATTATAGGCAAGTTTTAACAGTTCTTCATTAAAAGACTTACAGATGTGGTTATATCTTAGATAAATTAGTTATAATGTTGCAATTTATAATTATTTTAATTACTCACTTTAGAGTTAATTCTTTAAAAATAAAGTATTATTTTTCAATCAAATTAAAAAATTATGCCAGGATTTAGATGAAATTATGAAAGGTGGTTTAGAAATATATATCTTTTCCATGCAAACTTCCAAAAGCATAGATAAAAATTGACCACAATATAAGAAGTGAAATAAATGGTTTAATTGTATGGAATTAATAGTGTTTTTAAAAGCACTTTATTTTCAATATCCTGACCTTGATTATTTTTATTAAATACATGTACTATAATTTGCACTTGAACAAAAAGGAAAGTTATAATAAATGAAATACCATTATAGATGTATCTAATATACTTTATTTTCACAGTGATAGTAATTATTATAGAAAAATGCCCACCCAAATTTCTAGGTGCTAATTGGGTTAAATGAATTGTTTTGAGTACAATTATAGTTAACCTTGTGTTGTACTCTATTCACATTAGAATATATTGAGGTTATTTTTTAGAGAATAAATGATTATGGCCTGAGGTCAGTATTTCTATTTTGGTCAAGCTTCAAGAATGGCATATATAGCTTGATCCTGCTTTTTGTCCTGGAAATAGTTTTATTACTGCCCATTATGTCAAAGCTTGTCTTTAATAACATCAATATGTTGGCAAAATGTTGGTGGTTTTTGCCGAAGTACTGAACCTGAAAATTGACCGCCAGACAGAATTATTAAATTAACAGGATGGCAAGCCAAGGATGGGTAAGATTCTGCACAGAGCCTTATCCACCTAAGACAGAAGTGCATTGCTATTGATAATGCATATTCCATGATGGGAAAGGAAGGCATTCTTGTCAGAATCACTTAAGACAGGTTCAGTCTTGTTAATGAAATAAAAAAGTGGGGGAGGATGAGAGCCTTAGGGACTGTTTGGTAAGAATGTGACATGGGCCAAGGACAAGGAAATGGGCTGCATGGCAGAAATAAGACATTGATCAAGGATAAGGAAGTAGGCTTAAGGCAGGAATCTGACATTAGGCTAGAACAAACAATTAATTTCAGGCAGGAATCTAAATCTTAAGCCAGAACAAAGAAGTAATTTGAAGCAGGAATCTAGGTTTTAGACTAGAAAAAGGAAGTAGGCTACAGACATGAAAATTACTTTGGGCTAGGACAGGGACGTTGCCTCAGTTATTTTGGTCATCCTGATTAGTCCTTAGAAACAGTGATCATGGGAATTTTTCACAGAATTTTGTTTATTGCTTTGTTGGGTTGTGGGCTATTAGAGGCAGCGGGGTACATGGTTGAGCCTGCTTCGAATCCCAGAGACCCTAAAGGGATGATAGGAGTTTTGAGGTACTCCTGTGTCCCTGGTTTCACTAACTTAGCTTCACCCTCCACAGTCCCTCCCACAGAGAGGTCTATGGCCATCAGTCACTTAGGAACATTGGCTCGGGCTCTCCCATATGTAGATGTGGTATCTGCAAGCTCCCAGACCAAGCTAATAGGAGTTAGCTGCTGCCAAACCCTAACCCACCCCAAAACTGTATATAAGAATCCTATTTGGGAGAAGTAAAGGTGTCTCGTTGTCAGAGAATAAATTTTGCAAGAGCTGTAACCACCTGGGAAGAGATCTGCTCTCCTGAAGTGCCTTCAGGACCCTTCCTGAACTCCTTACTAGCTTGTTGGCTTCTCAGCGGCTCAGCCTGGACCAACTCAGTGCAGAGGACAGGTGCAATACCTAGGAGCAACTGGGTGGACATGGGTAGAGGCAGAAGTGGAGGCAGTGGAGGCCATTTTCCCTCCCTGCTCATACTCTATCCCCTTGGGGTGAACCATCGCACCTGACCAGGCCCAAGATATTTGCAGAAAGTCTTCCAGCACAGGGACCTACATTGCCTTGCTTGTTCTTTGACTATTTGCATTTATTGTATTGCTAGTCCCTCAACCTAGAACTAACCTTAATACTTGCATGTAATTCAAATGGTATAAAAGCAAAAAGGAGGAGGGGTGATGGGATAGGGGATTCTAGAGAGGGGAAATGGGGAAAGAGGATGACGTTTAAAATATAAATAAATAAGGCATTCAATAGGAAAAGAAAAAATGAAAAAGTGATTATATTGATAAATATAAAAGAAACTCAAATGCTAATAAATATACTCATGTAAAGCATGTTGAATGCAATTAAAATAGAGAAAGTAGCCATTCCTTTGACACCTACTGGTCACACCAGCCAGGGAATGATGAAGACTATCTTATATCTCCCTCATGTCCTTCAATTTTAATACCTCGTGCATTCTCTCTCTCTCTCTCTCTCTCTCTCTCTCTCTCTCTCTCTCTCTCATCCTCTTTTCTGCTATTCTCTGGAGATTACATATTCACAGGGATCTGACTCTCATCATCAGGGAACAACAGCACACACAAATTTACCCCTTCTTATGGAACCTGACAGTGCTCCCTTATACTCCAAACTCATTTTTTCCTTTCAGCTCCCAATATGAAGATATACATCCTACCTGGATACTCAGAAGCCATAACTGGAAGAATCTCAGAAGCACTCTAACCTAGTCATTCACAGCTACCACAATCTTCTAAGATAAAAAGTGCAACAGAAACCAAGGAATGAAATACCCATCTATGAAAGGAAAGATGAGATAGGAACATCTAGAAATAAAAAGATGTCAAAGCCAGATGACTAGACACCAACATGAAAACACCATCTATAACAGCCAATGCAATGTTTCCATTAAGCCAAAAATCCTGCCACATTATAGATTGGGAAATGTAACTTAGATAAAATACAACACAAGTACTTCAAAATATAGCTATAAAAACTAAGTTCAAAGTTCCTAAAGGAGATATAAATAAATTCATTAATGAAACATACACACACACACACACACACACACACACACACACACACATGCACACATAGAGATAAAATGAAAAAAAAAACAGCTAAAAACATCAAAGTGGAAAATCACTTAGGAACCCCCAACCTATGGTAAAATTTAGAAAAAAATTAGGAATTTGAGGTCAGTTAAGAAAATTTCCCCCTGTGACAATGGGTTCGATGTTTTTTCTCACTTTCTCTTATATTAGATTAAGTGTATCTGGATTTATGTTGAAGTCCTTGATCCACTTTGTCTTGAGTTTTGTTCAAGGAAACAAATATCGATCTATTTTCCTTTTTCTACATACCAACTGCCAGTTAGATCAGCAGCATTTATTGATGATGCTTTCTTATTTCTGTAGTATATTTTTGGTTTCTTTGTTAAAGATCAAGTGTCCATAAGCTGTGTAGTTTTATTTCTGGGTCTTCAATTCTTTTCTATTGATCAGCCCTTCGGTCTCTGTACCAATAGAGTACAGTTTTGTATCATTTTTGCTTTGAAGTACAGATTGAGGTCAACGATGGTGATTGCCTCAAGCCAGAAGATATTTTAGTGGGTTTACTCTCCCAGATTTTTTGTTTTTCCCTATGAAATTAAGAATTTCTCTTTTCTTGTTCTTAAGGTTTGTATTGAAATTTTGATAGGCATTGCATTGAATATGGAGATTGATTTTAATATGATGGACATTTTCACTATGTTAATGCTACCAATCTTTGGGCATGGGATATCTCTCCATTTTCTGAGGTTTTCTTTGATATTTTCATGAGAGACTTGAAGTTCTTGTCATACAAACCTTTCACTTGTTTGGTTAGAGTTACTCCAAGATATTTTATATTATTTGTGACTATTGTGAAGGATGTTGTTTCTCTATTTTCTTATTTTTATTTTTTGAAAGTCCTTAGTGATCAGGGAAATGCAAATCAAAACGACCCTGAGATTCCTTCTTAACCTAATCAGAATGACTAAGATCAAAAACTCAAATCACAGCATATATTGACAAGGATGTAGAAAAAGAGGAGCACTCCTCAATTGTTGTTGGTTTTGCCAACTGGTACAACCACTCAGGAAGTCCATCTGTGTTGGGAGCCAATTTCTAGCAGAAAGTGGCTATCAGCTTTGCAGCCATCTTGAGCCATATACCCTGACAAGAGACTTGTTTTTTAACAGTCTACAACAGCTGAGCACATGCTGATAAATATCTTGTTTATCCCACATATCTTGTACCTACAAGGCACGTGGCAAAAGCCTATAAATACCCTAGTCTTTCCTTCAATGAGAGAGACAATAAATGAGACTTAAGACTTGGTCAGAACCTCTGTCTTGTCTCCATTTTTTGTGTCTCTTTCCCCTTATTCCCACTCTCTCTCTTGCTAGACCCTGACCCGAAGAGGGCAGAGCAGTCCGGGACATGTCTGGAAGTTTCTTTGACTGTGAGATAGCGACCCAGCCCCTCACTTGATTTCTTGTCTTTCTGCTGGAGGTGGACTCTACAAGTTCCTTCTCCCCACTCTAGTGCATTTTATCTATGGTCACTCCCTTTGAGAAAAACCTTCTTCTTAAAGGCACAACCTATTTGGGTTATCAGATATGGAGAAACCAAGTAACTATTGACATGGCATTTTACTTACTACTAGGTACTTTTAAGAGTATTTTAGAAAGTCCTATGCAGTCTTCTGAAGGAAAGGAGCATTACTCAGTTCTGAACACTGAGTTACAGTAACAAACAAATGAGACGAATATGCCCATTGGTTCAATAGAGTCTGAGTTTAGAGAATTTGTATAGTCTGAAAAGACTAAGGACACTTAAAGGTAGCCTTCTGACCTTTAATTTAGTGTTTTCACACACATGAACTCACATATGCACAAAAAATGTACTGGTAATTGTCCAGTAAAATATTTTTAAAGAATAGAAGACACATTTTAAAATTTCTCTAGGATATTATAGTGAAGTTATTCTATGTCAATTATTTTCATTATAAATTGTTCACAGGAATTCTTAAAGTATGCAATAAGAATTAAGTATATAGTTTTCCAAACAGGGAGAAACTCATTGAGAAGAATAACTCAGAAAATATTAAACAATGTAAAATGAGTATATTTGAATTAAATAAAATTCTTTGTGTCTTTATAATAAACCTTGCAGAAACAGAGCAAATTTAAAGCAAGAATTATAATAAAGTATTTAAATTTGCACACATGTATAGGGATCTGGAAGTTAAGAACATTTTCAACCAATACAAGATATCAAATATTTTGCTTTCAATTTTGTTAGTGTATATTCATAATGGAAAATGATTTATATGATATTTTGCAAATCTTTTTCATATAATCTTGATGATATCCACTGTTCCTATTACCATTTCTTATCTATCCTAGTAAAAGTTTAACTTTATTATAAATTGTCCTCCTTATTTTTATATTAAAAGTATTAGGATACAAAAGACACAAATACGTGTTGACAAAGTAAGCATATTGGAAATATTCCTTAAAATTACTTGTAAAATATACTAGTATTATATCAATTTTATTAATCCTTGAGGTTTGCAATGTGGTAGAGATGGTAATATCTTTCCTAACTAAAGATATTGATGTTAAGGGACTCAGAAAGTAGATGTCTAACAATACAAGCAGTATGAATTATTAAACTTGGAAGAAAACCAACTGGCTGGAAATACTCTGTTTGGCTTGATAGGCTTATCTTCAAGAGATGTGTGCAGTTCAGCAGCTGAAAATCATTCTAGCGTATGGCAGCCAGAGTTTTATAAATCAATATCTGTTCTGTCTGGTGCAAGCATGAGTTTACTGAATCACTTGTTAGAAATTGGAAGCTTATGTCCCAAAAGGAATTTGTATTTATACCACTATGCCCTGAGAATAAGACAAACAAACAAACAAATCAAAAACAAAACAATATTAAAAGCTACAGAAAAAAAACTTAAGCATTATTGAAAATATTCAGGTAATATAACCAGTTAATTGCTAATTATGTTCTCTATTTACAAAATGTGAGTATATATAGACTCATATATGCACTCAAAAATGAAATTGGAAAGTAGACATATTAATAAAGCATTATAAGAGGAAATAATTACTCAATAGTGGATGAATTCTTAGGAACAATTCAATGCTAGTATAAATTGCACATATTAGGACATTATTAAATCAAGAACCATTATCTAATTGTTTTTTCAGTTCAATTGTATCCATGTGAGCCTACATATGTTTATGTAAATACAAATAGATATTTATTAAATTTTCATTGTTAATTTTCCTTGTCCTACTTTGAGTTTCCTTGTTATGTTTTGTATTGCTGAAGACATTCTGTAACCCAGGTTTATTTCAAACTCACACTTTCAAAAACAGTCAACTTGAACTCATAATTCTTCTGTCTTCAACACACAAGTGTTGTAATAAGAGACATTCTAGGCTATATCTGGCAAATTTATTGGATTTTAAAGCATCACATTATGCTTGCATTAATCTATAATCAACACAGTGATGGAGATCTTTTCTCCATAATGCATTATATAGATTTTCCTAAAAGTTATATATTCATATTTCTCTAAATAATAAGAGAAGCTAAACACATTTTCACATAAAAGAATGTGAATATATCTCATATTTTTTAACTTGTTAAACATTCATAAGTTTTAAATCACCCATTTCTCTTTAAAAGCATACTAGGAGGTCTATAACTTATTTTTCTACTAACAGCTTACTCTAATGATTTCAGCTGAACTAGCCTGTTGTTACTGACATGATGTTCAAGATTAACAATGATTCGAACTTTACTTTAAGACATCAAATTATTTAACTAATACAAAGAGGGGCCTATTATGTCTACCCTCCTGAAAGGCCTAACAAGCAGCTGAAAGATTCAGATGCAGATGTTTACACCCAAACAATAGACAGAAACTGGTGAACCCTGGAGTTTAATTAGGGAAAAGCTGGAAGAAGCTGGGGAGTAGGGCAACCCTACAGGAAGACTAGCAGTCACAACTAACCTGGACCCCCAGGATCTCTTAGACTCTGAGCCAACAACCAGGGAGCATACACCTGCTGATATGAGGCTTCCAACTCATATACAGCAGAAGACTGCCAAATCTGTACTCAGTCAGAGAAGATGCACCTAACCTTCAAGAGACATCCTCTTGGAGATGGGGGAGGAGGTATGGGATATGGAACAGTTGAAGGGTAGACTGGGAGGGGGATAAAGTCTGAACTGTAAAAAAATATTAAAGAATAAATTTTAAAAATAAAGAAAAAAATAGTAGTTACATGGGTGTAAATTTTGTGTCAGCCAAACAGGTTACAGTAGTTAATAAGCTTATATCTGTAGTAAAACCCATCTTACTAGCCTTTTGAAATACATGTGATTGGGAGATTTTGTACTACAGGTATCTTTAAACAATGAGCTATTCTTCTCCCTTAGTTGGACTTTTAATTTCTATTTTTATGATTCTATGAGAATGATCATTGAGGTTTGGTATTTTGATACGTATTTTAATGGTAAGTACTGGTTCCCAAAACCTGATTGCTTCCATGAGCAAGAGAATCCACACTTACAGGTTGATTTTGTTCCTTGATTAATAACTATTAGTTAAATAAAGTTGTCAATGTCCAATAGCTGGGCTGAAGAGACATAGGCAAGGTTTGGAGGAGTTCCCAGGCTTGGGGTGTGAAGAGACTATGAAGAGAAAAAAGGTAGAAAAGAAGAAAGAACCCATGTATTTGGAATCAAGAAAACATGGCCATGAGGGATGGCCAACTGTAATTAAATGCTGCCCAGATGAAACATAGTAACTAATAACTTAGGTTTATCAACAGGAAACAAGTTTTAATAGCATAGAGTGAAGATATCTAGTCAGCTCTAGTGCAGATTAAGGCTATGATAAATAATAAAATTGTGTGTCTTTTATCTGGGAACTGAATGATCAAAGACAGGTTAGAAGCCCCTAAATGAGATTAAATGTTTCCTACAACCAAAAACCTCTAAAAATATATTCACGCAGATATTTGCTTGGAAATGTCTTGCATATTATTTATATTTTATCATATTCTTGGTTTCTAGGAGCAAACGAAAATTACAACATAAAGTGTTTTTTGAGATTACATTACCTAACATGCAAGTTATAAGCAACTCAGAAAGTACTTTAAATAATACATATTATAATAACCGTAGCATTACTATAAAGTATATTTCAAAGATAATTTTTAGTTTTAATATATTAATTAACAGATCTCATATTTCTTTAGTATGGATGAGAAATAAGAAATTTCACACATAGGTAATCAAGTATTAGAATTCTTTTTTTTTAAATTGGATATTTTATTTACATTCAGATGCCAATCCATTTCTCCATTTCCCCTCCCCAGAAAACCCCTATCCCGTGCCCCCCCCTTTTCCATTTGACTTTTATACAATTTTTTTAAATGTTAATCAAGGGCTTTATAAGTATGGTAATGCTCAATCAGAAGTGTAACCTAATACCCAGCCTAGCTATGTAAACCATCTTTGACTAGTGGAGACACGTGAACTTCTGCCTCCATGCCCCCTCTCTCTTTCTCTCTCTTTTTTTCTCTCATTACCGAGCTTCTCATCTACTTCATCTTCTCCTCTCCTTACTCCATCTTTTCCTCTCAGTGCTCCTTTCCCCTTAGCTCCTCCTACATATTACCTTTCCTGTTAAAATAAAGCTTTTCTCTCAGAATACAATTCTTGATTTCCAGTTGGTAGCTCTGGGGTTGCTCACGTGTGTCTGCCTTTTTGGAGAAACTATGTCACTTGGGGTCATTTGGACTGCTAAAATCCTTACTTTATGTACAGTTCACTCATGTTTGTGATGGAAATGTGATCTCTCAACTTCCTCTTTCTGATGGCATGCCTAGTGCTTGCTTCCACTTTTCTTTCTGGAAGTATAGGCCAAGATAAACTTGTGATTCTGCTAATTGTATTTTTGTGACATGTTATCTCAGCAAGAAAAAGTAATTGATACAGAAATTAGTCACGATTGTACTCAAGGAGGATACAGAAAAAAATGTGTCATCAAAAGAAATGAAAAGTAGAACTTTGAAACAAAAAATATCCTATAAAAATAACATAATTCCTTCCTTACGTATAAGTTAAGCATGAATAACAAATGTTGAAGAACAACCCCTTCAATCAAATAACAGAAAACAACAGCTATCCAAAGAGTTCCTCTCACAGGGACAGCTGATGGGTAGTATCTCCATCTTTTAAATGGCAGTTCCTGAATATAAGTATCCTCTCAGTCAAAGCCATCATTTTGTTCTCATCTCATCATATCTCTGTATTGATATGAGAGTTGGAAGTAGGTTGTAAGCTTGTACTCTGAGCTCATTCCTATGCTTTGTGGAAGCCATGCTCTGACTCTCCCAACATTTTTTCTTTGGAATCAGGGCAAGGTGAGTCATGGAAGAAACAATTAGGGTTTAGCTGTACAGAACTCATTGTCCTTCTTTACACAGAACAAAAGAAGGATGTTGTTTCTACAGCTATCAATTCTGTCTACAGATTTCATCTAGAATATTCTCTCCATTTAGTTTTGCCTTGTTAATGGGGCCCGACTAACCGTGAGTGATATTTAAGTGCAATGAGTAATTAGACCCATTTTTAATTAGCCTACAGAGTTTAGACTGATAGACTACCCCATTCTTTGAGTCATTTCAACTTTATACATTGAACTTCTTACCAGAAATATTGGGCAGTCCTTAAGTTTCAAATGGAAATGTAGAGAAAAATGAGTGTCAGAACACATAGTAATATTTTTGTTTACTACTTCTGCACTAGTCTGTTTCCTCACACTCCTTCTGCACTAGTCTGTTTCCTCCCACTCATGTTACCACCTTGTCATGATGAAATATTTTCATAGACATATCATGAGCAGTACGAGTAAGGCATTGTTCTTTTATCTAGCTGCTTCTACTGGAATTCTAAATTCTATGTCCTTGGTTATTTGTCCCTTTTGTTCAGGATTCACCCTCAGAAAGAAATAATTGTATTTGTCTCCCTCTTTTGTAAGCATCACTGGTGTTCCATTCTGCAACAGTTTCAAACTATCTGTTTCTGTCTTGAATTCTTTTTGTTGTTCTCTTTGCTGATATTATTTGATTAGTTTGTTTGCTTTCTTTTTATAGTGATGCTTATCAATTTTTTCCACAGGAAGAACAAGATGATACTTTCAATCTTCATTTATTTTTTTTCATGGTTGCTGTTCTTTCCATTCATTTCCATCAATTAGTCATCAATTAATAAAACAACTTTCAAAACCATGTCATGGGTACTACATTTTCTTACCTTGAATTGTTTGTAAAAGAAGCTTAAGAAAACTCCTCATTTTTAAGGTGGGAGGGTTGCATGTCACGTCTCCATTACTTCGTTTATTGTGGAGGACATTTTCTAATCCTTAAAAGTCAGTATCCTCATAATTTTGATAGAACTCTTCATATTTTTAAATTTTTATTGGTTATTTTATTTATTTACATTTCAAATGTTTGACCTGAGCCTCCTTATTATATTATGAATGTGCAGAATGCTCCTACTGACAGCTCACCTCTTACTTTTTTCTCTTTTTTTCTTGGATAATTACTTTATTTAGATTTTAAATGTTATCCCCTTACCCAATTTCTCCTCCAAAAACCTACTATCCTACCAGCACCCTCTGCTTCTATGAGGGTGCTCCCTCACCCACCCACCTACTCACTCCTACCTCACCACGCTAACATTCCCCTACACTGGGGCATCAAGCCCTCAGAGGATCAAGGTCTTCCTCTTCCATAGATGCCAGATAATGCCATCCTCTGCTACATGTGAAGCTAGAGTCATGGGTCCTCCCATGTGTATTCTCTGGTTGATGGTTTAGTCCCTGGGAGCTATGGGGATTCTGCTTGATTAATTCTATTGTTTTTCTTATGGGGTTGCAAACCTTTTCAGTTCCTTCAATTCTTCCCCTAACTCCTTCAGTGTGGTGCCCATGCTCAGTCCAATGGTTGGCTGCAAGAATTTGCATTCATACTGGTAAGCCTCTGGTAGAGTCTCTCAGGACAGCTATATCAGGCTCCTGTTAGCAAACACTTCTTGGCACCAACTATAGTTACTGAGTTTGATATCTGCATATGGGATGAATCCTCAGGTGTGGCCTTTCCTTTAGTCTCTGTTCGAATTTTTGTATCTGTATTTCTTTTTGACAGGAGCAATTCTGGGTTAAATGTTTTGAGGAGGATGGGGGACCTTGCCTAACCATTGTATATGGTCTCTACAGATTCTCTCCTCCTTTGTTGGGTACTTCAGCTAATGTCATTCCCCATTGGGTCCTGGAAGCCTATTGCTTTCTGGGGTTTTCTATTGGCTACCACCAGTTCCCATTCCCCATTGCTACACACCTGTGTTCAATTTCCTGACCCTCTGTACGTCATCCTTGTCTCCTCTCATACCTGATCCTGCCCTCCCTTTTTCCCCTCATGTCCTCTCTTCCTCCCAAGTCCTTTCAACCATCTACCTTCCATGATTATTTTGATGACCTTTCTAAGTAGGACTGAAGCATCCACACATTGGTTTTGCTTCTTAAGCTTAAGATGGTCTGTAAGTTGTACTGTGGGTATTTCCAACATTTTTCCCTAATACTCACTTATCAGTGAATATATATCATGTATGTTCCTTTGTGACTGTGTTACTTCACTCAGGATATTTTCTAGTTCCATCCATTTGCCTGAGAATTTCATGAAGTCATTGGTTTGTTTGTTTGAGTGATTTGTTTTGTTTTGTTTTTAATTTTATTTCATCTTTATTTTTAACTGCAGATTTTATCCCCCTCCTGGTCCACCCTCTGACTATTCCCCATCCCATACCTCTGCCCCATCTCCCTGTCTCCACGAGGAGGTCCCAAGACTCACCCACCCCCACAAGACCTCTAAACTCCTTGGGGCTTCCAGTAGTTTGAGGGTTAGGTGCATCTTCTCTGACTGAACAAGGACATAGCAGTCTTAAGCTGTATATTGGCTGGAGGTCTCATATCAGCTTGTGTATGCTGATGCTGCCTGGTTGGTGGTCAAGTTTCTGAGAGATCTCGTGGTTCAGGTTAACTGGGACTGCTGATCCTCCTACAGAGTCACTCAACTCCTCAGCTTCCTCCATCTTTTCCCTAATTCAACCACAGGGGACTTGTACAACTACTTGTTGAGTCTTTCATAGGGAAGTCATAATAGGACCCTTTTTGCGAATGCTCCACAGCTTCAGTAATAGTGTAATGCCTGGATGCTTTTCCTTGAGCTGGATCCCAATTTGGGCCTGTCCCTGGACCTCCATTTCCACAAGCAGCTCTCCATTTCCATCCCTGAAGTTCTTTCAGACAGGAACAATTATGGGTCAGAGATTTGACTGTGGAATGAAAACCCCATACCTCACTTGATGCCTTGTCTTTCTTCTGGAGGTGGGCTCTACAAGATCCCTCTTCCCAATGTAGATCATTTCATCTAAGGTCCCTCAGTTTGAGTCATGAGGGTCTCTCACCTCTCTGGTCTCTGGTACATTCTCGAGGTCCCCCAACCCTCTATCTCCCAAGGTTACCTGTTTCCATTTTTTTTGGTGACCTTCAGGATTTCAGTCCTTTTCCCCAACTCAGTACCAGATTATATTCCCCTCTTCTCCCTCCTTTTCCCTTTTTTCTCCCAGGTCCCTCCCACCCCTCTTATAATTTCTTTCTTCACCCTCCCAAGTGAGGTTGAGGCATCCTCATTTGGGACTTTTTTTAGTTCTGTAAGCTGTTTTCTACTTTCTCTCTCTCTCTCTCTCTCTCTCTCTCTCTCTCTCTCTCTCTCTCTGTCTCTCTCTCTCTCTGTCTCTCTCTCTTTCTGGCTAATATCCATTTATTAGTGAGTACATACCATGCTTGTACTTTTACGTCTGAGTGACCTCACTCAGGATATTTTCTAGTTCTATCTATTTGTCTACAAATTCAGGATGTCCTTGTACTTAATAGCTGAGTAGTATTCAAATATGTAAATGAACCACATTTCTGTATCCATTTTCTGTATCCATTCTGTATCCATTCTGTATCCACATGGGACATGTGGGTTGTTTCCAGCTTTTGGCTCACAAAACAAAACCACTATGAATATGGTGGCACACAGGCCCCTGTGGCCTGGTGAAGTGTCTTTTGGGTATATTTGTAAAAGTAGTATTGCTGGGGCTTCCAGTAGATTAATTTCCAATTTTCTAAGGAACCTCCAGATTGATTTGACAGTGGCTGTACCTGTTTGCAATCCCACCAGCAATAGAGGAATGTTCCTGTTTCTCTACATCCTTGACAGTATGTGCTGTCATCTGTGATTTGGAATGTAGCCATTATGATTTCTTTAAGGTAGAATCTCAGTGTCATTTTATTTGCATATCCCTGATCACAAATGACTTTGAACATTTATTTCTTGCAGTGCTTCTTAGCCATTCAAGATTCTTCTGTTGTGAATTCTAAATTTACCCCATTTTTGATTGGATTGGTTGGCTTTTTGATGGTTAGCTTCTTGAATTCTTTATATATTTTGCACAGTAGCCCTCTATCAGATGTTAGGTTAGTGAAGATTTCTTTCCTAATCTGTAGGTTGTTGATTTGTCTTATTGACTATGTCCTTTTCCTTCCAGAATTGTTCCAGTTTCATGAGGTATCATTTATCAATTCTTAATTTTAGAGCATGAGCCATTGGAGTTCTGGTTAAGATATTTCCTCCTGTGCCAATGAGTTCACGGCTCTTTCCCACTTTCCCTTGTAATAAATTTAGTGTATCTGGTTATATGTTGAGGTTTTTTGATCCACTTGGCCTTGAGCTTTCTGCAAGGTGACAAATATGGGACTATTTGCATTTTCTACATACAGTCAGCCAGTTAGATCACCACTATTTATTGAAGATTCTTTTTTTTTTCACTGTATATTTTTGGCATCTATGTCAAAGATCAAGTGTCTGTAAGTATGTAGTTTTGATTCTGGGTCTTTAATTCTATTCATTGATAAACATGTCTGTATCTATACCAATACCATGCAGTTTTTACTAATATTTCTCTGTAGTATAGCTTGAGGTTAGGGATGGTGATTCCCTCAGCCTTTCATTTATTGTTAAGAATTATTTTCATGATTTGGGGATTATTGCCTTTCCAGATGAATTCGAGAATTCTCTCCCCATGTCTTTGAAAAATTATGTTGGAATTTTGATGGAAATTGCATTAAGTCAGTAGGTTTCCTTTGTAGGATGGACATTTTTACTATGTTAATTCTGTGAATGCACAAACATGAGAGATCGCTCCATCTATGATATTTTTGATTTCTTTCTTGAGAGACTTGAAGCTATTGTCATACAAATTTTCACTTGTTTGGTTAAAATTACTCCAAGATATTTTATATTATTTGTGACTATTGTGAAAGCAGTTGTTTCCCTACTTTCCTTCTCAGCCTGTGTTTCATTATTTGTATTAATTTTATATCTGGACACTTTGCTGAAATTGTTTATCTGGTGGAGATGTTCTCTGGTATAATTTTTGGGGTCACTTATGTATACTACCATATCATCTGTAAATAGTGATACCTTTATTTTTTGTTGTGTTTATCCTTTTAATCTTTTTTTATTGTCTTATTGTTCTAGCTAGCACTATGAGTACTATATTGAAAACATGGGGAGAGTGAGCATCCTTAACTTGTCTCCGATTTTAGTGGAATAGATTCAAGTATTTTTCCATTTAGCTTGATATTGGCTGTTGGTTTGCAATAAATTGTTTTTATTATGTATTCCTGATCTCTCCAATAATTTAACATTAAGGGGTGTTGTATTTGTCAAATGCTTTTCTGCATCTGAGGAGATGACCATGTGATGTTTTTCTTTGATTTTGTTTACATAGTAATTATGTTCATGGAATTTTATGTATTGAACGAATCTTCCATGTTGCATACTTGATCATAGTGAATGATGGTTTTGATGTGTTCTTGGATTTAGTTTGCCAGAATTTTATTGAGTATATTTTGCATTGATATTCATAAGTAAAATGGGTCTGAAATTCTCTTTTTTTATTGGATCCTTGAGTGTTTACTGTATCAGAGTACTTGTGGCTTCATAGAATGAGTTAGTAGTGCTTCTTCTGTTTCTATTTTATGAAATCATTTGCGGGATATTGGTATTATGTCTTCTTTGAAGGTCTGGTAAAATTCTGCACTAAATCCATCTGGCCCTGGGATTTTTGTTTGGGAAAATTTTAATGGCTTCTTCTATTTCCTTATGGGATATGGGCCTATTTAGATAGTTTGCCTGCTCTTGATTTAACTTTGGTATGTGGTGTCTGTCTAGAAAGCCATCTCTTTCATTTACATTTTCCTGCTTTGTTGAGTATAGGCTTTTGTAGTTGGATCTGATTATTTTTTGAATTTCCTCCATTTCTGTTATTGAGTCTCCCTTTTCATCCTGATTTTGTTAATTTAAATATTGCCTCTTGCTCCTTTAGTTAGCTTGGCTAGGGGTTTATCTATCTTGTTGATTCTCTCAAAGAATCAACATTTATTATTATTATTATTATTATTATTATTATTTATTATCTTTGTTTCTCTTTTGTTGACTTCAGCCCTGAGTTTGGCTATTTCATGCCTTCTACTCCTCTTAGGTGTGTTTGCTTCTTTTTGTTCTAGAGCTCTCAAGTGTGATATTAAATTACTAGTGTAAGATCTCTACAATTTCTTTTCCAGGGTACTTAGTGCTAGACATTTCCACATAGCACTGCTTTTATTGTATTCCATAAGTTTGGGTACGCTGTGTCAATATTTTTATTGAATTCCAGGAAGTCTATTGTTTCTTTCTTTATTTCTACCCTGACTAAATTATCATAGAGTAGAGAGTTGTTCAGTTTCATGTGTATGTGGACTTTCTGTTGTTTATTCTGTTATTGAAGACCAGCCTTAAGTCATGGTGATCTGACTGGAGGCATAAGATAATTTCAATCTTCTTGTATTTTTTTTTTTTGTGACCAATTATATGATGGATTTTGGAGAATTTACCATGAGGTTCTGAGAAGAAGGTTTGTTCTTTTTTATAGGGTAAAATATTCTGTAGATATCTGTTCAATCCATTTGGTTCATAACCACTATTGGTTTCACTGTGTCTCTGTTTAGTTTCTGTTTCAATGACCTGTCCACTGAGTGTAGAGTGTTAAGTCTCCCACTATTATTGTGCTAGTTTCAATGTATATTTTGGGTTTACTTAAGTTTCTTTTATGACTGTGGATGCCCTTGCTTTGGTGTCATATATATGTTCAGAAATGAGATTTTATCTTGGTGAATTTTCTCTTTGATCAATATGAACTGTCCTTCCTCATCACTCTTGATACCTTTTGGTTAAAAGTATATTTTATTGGATGTTAGGATGGCAACTCCAGCTTGTTTTTTGGGGCCACTTGCTTAGAAGACCTTATTTCATCCTTTTTCTCTGAGACAATGACTGTCTTTGTTATTGAGATGTGTTTCTTGTATACTCCAAAATTCTGGAACCTGTTTTACTAACCAGCCTTTTAGTTTGTCTTTTTTATAGGTGAGGTGAGTCCAATATGGAGAGATGTTAAAGTCAGGTGACTGTTAGTTACTGCTATGTTTTGGTGGCTTTATGTACATGTGGTTCTCTCCTTTGGGGCTTTGTTGTGAAATGATTAGTATCTTCTGTTTTCTTTGGTGTAGGTACCCTCCTTGTGTTGGAGTATTTCTTCTAGATTCCGCTGTAAGGCTGGAATGGTAGATAGATTTAGTTTGAATTTGTTTTTTTTTTTCCTGAAATATTTTGATTTCTCCACCTATGCTGATTGAGAGTTTTGCTGTGCATAGTAGCTTGGGTTGGCATTTGTGTTGTCTTAGATTATGCCTGATCTCTGATCAGGCCGTCCAGCTTTCATATATTTTGTTGAGAAGCATGGTGTAATCCTGATAGATTTACCTTTTTTATGTTACTTGTTCCTTTTCCCTTGCAGCTTTTAATATTTATTGTTTTGTTCTGTGCATTTAATATTTTGATTATTATGTGACAAGAGGATTTTCTTTTCTCATCCCATTTATTTGGTGTTCTATAGGCTTCTGGTACATTTATGGTCATCACTTTTTTTAGGTTGGGGATATTTTCTTCTATGATTTGTTGAAGATGTTTCAGGTCCTTTGAACTGGGAAGCTTCATTCTACTCTATTCCAATTATTTTTACATTTGGTCTTTTCATTGTGTCCTAAATTTCCTGGATATTTTGGGTTAGGACTTTTTTTTCTGTTTTGAATTTTCTTAGACAGTTGTGTCAATCTCTTCTATAGTATCTTCTATATCTGAGAGTCTCTCTTCTATCTCCTGCATTGTGTTGATGATGCTTATATCAGTACTACCTGACTTATTTCCTAGGTTTTTCATTCCAAGTTTGCCTCTGTTTGTGTTTTATTTGTTGTTTCTACTACCAATTTTAGGTCATGGACCACTTTATTCAATTCCTTCACCTGTTTGATTGTCTTTTGTTGTATTTTTTAAGGGATTTATTTGTTCCCTCTGTAAGGGCTTCTACCTGTTTACCTGTGTTTTCATGTATTTCTTTCAGTGAGTTATTTATATCCACCTTAAAGACTCTGATATTTTCATGAGTTAGAATTTTAGGTTAGCTTCCTGATTTTCAGGTGTTTTGGAGTCTTCAGAGACTGTAGTGGTGGGATAACTGGGTTTTGATGATGCCCAAGTATACTGGCTTCTGTTGCTTATGGTCTTGCACCTGCCTCTTGCAATCTGGTTATTCTTGGTGTTTGCTTGTCTGAGTGTGTCTGCCTCTTTTGTAACTGATTTGTTCAGTCTCTTGGTAGGGCTACAACCCTAGCTCTAGAAGACCTTTTTAGGGACCTTCCTACTGTGAGATCTTCAGAGGGACAGAGAAGCTACTGATCTTTTGCCTTGGATGCAGAAGATCTCCTGGGAAGCATTCATACTGTTTTGTTTTCAGAGGTGCAGTCAAGCTGTTGTTCTGTATGAAGCTGTTCTCCACTGTGGCCTAAGGACCGTGGTTTCTATTTCATGTGTACAAAAAAACTCCAGAGAGACTTTCAGTCTGTTGAGTCATGTTGCAACCAGCTCCTCTCTACCTGGCTTGAGACAAAAGACTTAAAAAAATGTATTGAGGCTTGCTCTGGTCTTCGGGTCAGGGTCTAGAGGGGATTAAAATGGGAATAAGGGGAAGAAATGCTAGGAATGGAGACAAGACAGAGGTTCTGATCCAGTCTCTTTTATTGAAGAGAAATCTGGGGTATTTATACATTTTTGCCACACCCCTTGTAGGGGTTTGGATATGACGTAAGCCTTGGATGCATGGCTAGCATTTGTGCCTTACAGGTATGGATAGCTGCTTTCTAGCTGCTTTCTGTTAAAAGTTGGCTCCCAACAGGGTCAGTTGTCTTGCATGCTGTAGAGCTCTTGGGATGCCTTTAGACTGTGTTGTAGGTTGCCTAATTACCCTGTGTGTTGCAGATCACCTGGGATGCCAGTTGCCCTGTGTGCAACAGACCTACTGGGATGCCTTGGGATATGGTATCTTCAGGGTAGCAAACTAGCTATCAGTCTGTCCAGAAAAGACTGGCCAGAATGGTGAAGTCAATGGTTTAAATATCTGATTAATACTCCATTGTGTAAATGTACTACATTATCTGTATCCATTCCTCTGTTGAAGGACGTCTGGGTTCTTTCCAGATTCTACCTATTATTTCCAGATTCTTACCTAAATAAGACTGCTATGAACATAGTGGAGCACATGTTCTTACATGTTGGAGCATCTTTTGGGTATATGCCCTGGAGTGGTATAGTTGGGTCCTCAGGTCCAATTTTATGAGGAACTGTCAGACTTATTTCCAGAGTGATTGTACCAACTTGCAATCCCACCAGCAATGGGGGTATATTACTCTTTCTCCACATCCTAGCCAGCATTGGCTGTCACTTGAGTTTCTTATCTTAGCCATTCTGACTGGTGTGAGGTGAAAACACAGGGTCAAGTTTGTTTTGATTTGTATTTCCCTGATGACTAAGGATGTTGAAGGTTTCTTTAGGTGCTTCTTGACCATTTGAGATTCCTCAGTTGTGAATTCTTTGTTTATCTCTGCACCACATGTTTAATAGAGTTATTTGGTTCTTCTTGAGTTCTTTTCTTACAAATCTCTTATTTTCTCTCCTAAGACTCCATCCAAATATCAATTGAATTTTACTTTTTCTGATAAGATTTACTCCCAGAAAATGTTCTTTATTAGGCATCTTTGATAATAATAATTCTGACTACATCCAGGAGACCAGTCTTTTCTGATAGCCTCCCTTCTCAATTAAATGGACCGTGTGGATATTGTTATTCTTTTTAACAAACAGAAACAATCCATAATATTGCTATTTTTGCTTGGATATTGTATATTCCCTTAAAGTTAGAAGCCATTTGTGTAGAAAAGGAACCACTTGCTCATCAAGAAGAATCCCATATTCTATAAACAACACTCTTGGCAATCACTGGATCATAGAAATGAATTGATTTAAATAGATGGAATTTACAGGGATCTGTAGTCTGAGTTTCAGTGTCCTCTATCATGTTCTTTGACAGATAGAATCTCCAAAAAGTCGTTAACATTCACCAAAAATTATCTACTGATATTTTAACTTATACTCTTTCTCTCTGACTTTTGCGTCTTCCTAACTAGCATGTCAATTAGCATCTTGAAGTTCTTTATTTATTTTTTTGTTTGTTTTTGTTTTTGTTTTTTGTTTTTTGAGACAGCGTTTCTCTGTGTAGCCCTGGCTGTCCTGGAACTCATTCGGTAGACCAGGCTGGACTCGAACTCAGAAATCCGCCTGCCTCTGCCTCCCAAGTGCTGGGATTAAAGGCGTGCGCCACCACCGCCCAGCCATCTTGAAGTTCTTATTATGTTTCTTTGCTTAGTTACATTTTGTTTTGTTTTCACCAGAGTTATCTTTTCCTTTTTTTTGTGGTTTAACTATCGTTCTTCTTTGGGCATCTCTGTTTTTGTTTGTTTGTTTCTTTTCTTTTGTTTTGTTCTTTCTAAACTTACTTATGGCATTGTCATTTCAGAATCGGTCATAATTACCTATAGTAACTTTACTTTCATATATAGGATCTTAATAGATTTCAAATTTTATTTAATAGTAAGTATGAATATTTAACTGCATTAATGCATTTTATAGTTTAGAATATATTTAGTAATTATTGAAAATAATTTAACTTACTTCAGAGATTCATATATGTTGTAATCTTTTTGAAGTTAATTTTGTAGATTTCTTTTGATATTTATCATTTGTATTAAAATTTTTCAAATTGTTTTCCTTAAAATATAACCTCACTAAATTTCACAGATAGTTTTTAACTCGGGACTTTTGATTATCAGCCGCCCAAAGGTTTAGAATATCTATTTGAATCACTATGCCTAACTAATATATTCTTTTAATTTTTTTTTATTGTTGAATTATTTGTTTTTTAGTTTGTAGGCTTGTTTTTCTTCATTTTCTCCACACAAAATTGACCAATTGGGGTGGAGAAAAGTGATCTTGATTGCATGAACTTAACTGTTGCAGTTTCTTTAGAAATAATTCTTTAAGGGTTAATAAAGCATGGGATATTTATTTGCATATTTACATATTTATTCACATATTTCATTTGATGAACACTGTTGAGATTTAAAAGCCATTGCCACATTTTCAATTAAATGACTTCATGAATTTTAGTGATGCATCTTTTTTTTTGAATTAAAAAACATCTGTTTCAATTCCTTTTATAAGTAAAATAATTCAACTAAACTAAGTGTTTTAATTAACTAAAACTGTCTTAGAACAAATAAACATCCACCCTTGATGACATAAGAGCACTTGAAAAAATTATTAAATAATTAAATACAAAATATAAATTGGAAAATTTTTAATTTTCTGAATTTACTTTATTATTATAATTACTTTTGGTTTTATAGTTATATTCTTGTTTTATACTTTAATTTTAAAATTATGTAGTGCATCAAGATGCATCAAAACCATCACAAAAGTTATATGACAGTAACATGTTATTTCCAACTGATTATCTGATGTTTTTCCTAATTTTGTTGATTGGCCACATGTTTGCAAAGACAACAATGTTCCCTTCAAATATTTACTTTGATTTCTACTTTTTTTGATTCAAAGCATTTTATAATAGTACAGTAAATTGAAGCGTAATAATACTTCTTTTTAAACTTACTTTTATAAAGGAAAGGAAACAATAGTAAATGCAATGATGGTTCCTTGACTTTATAAAATTTCAAAGAACAGAAATGTATTCATTGTAATGTATGTGAGGGCACAAACCCTCACATACCCCAAGCTAACAACCATAAGACAGATTCAAAGGACCTGGCTCAGACATATTTAGGCCACATGATTACTGCCTCAGTCTATTTGAGTCTCTATGAGCACTGGTATTGATAGCTATTAATGTTGAAATACGTTAAATTTTTAATAATGTTTAAATTTAACAAGTCTTGTAAAACACACACAGTTCTTCTCAGAACAGTACTGAATCTGTTTTGATGCCTGAGACTATTAATCAAAGGCATAAAGCAAGTATTCTAGTGACCATTTTTATGTATAAATTCACAATGCATATATCCTTTTTGTAATTTTTATTTAATTTTTATATTAATTTATTTCTTTATTGTTTTTATATCCCTATTGCTACCACCCATCCTGTCTCTCTGCACAGTCCTTATCCCTATCTATCCTCCCTTTGTCTACTGAGAAGCTAGGAGTTTAATTCTTTGTTGTTATTGTTTATCTTATTTTTTCACTAATTAATTATCTTTATAACACAATTGTATCTTCCTCTTCCTCCTCTCCTCCCAATGCCCCCTTGTCACTTCCCCTGCCCCTATAAAGTGAATACATAAAAAACTCCCCAATCTAGTAAAAATGTAAACAGATAATCTTTTATAGTTTGAAATTCTAATGATTTTTCTTAAAAGTTTAAATATCTATGGAGATATGACAAAAACCACTAAATCCAGTATTTTCCATTGAGACAATGCTTCTATCCCTGAGGATAATATTCTTCTTTCTTAACACATTGTCATCATCTTCATAAAACTTGGGATAAAATTTTCTATTTCGTAGTTGGTTATAGTTTTAAAACTCTATCATATTTCACTAAGAAAGAATGCAATTTTACCAGTCTATTAAGAACTGTTCTAGCGCCAGGCGAGGGTGGTGCACGCCTTTAATCCCAGCACTTGGGAGGCAGAAGCAGGCAGATTTCTGAGTTCGAGGCCAGCCTGGTCTACAGAGTGAGTGCCAGGACAGCCAGGGCTACACAGAGAAATCCTGTCTCGAAAAACAAACAAAAACAAAATTAAAAAAAAAAATCAAACAAAAAAAGAGAACTGTTCTTTTGTCAAATATTTATTTCAATGTGAAATCACAAAGATTGACATTATATTAATACAAAGACAATACATGGAAATTTATTTTATGTGAGAACAATAGTATATAGATATATTAATAGAGAATTCAAAATGTTTCTAAGTAATGCTCAATTTATTTTTTTAATTGCTTTGACATTTTCATTTATAAATATATGGTATTTATATCTTCTTCATATCACTCCCCCAATGCATACCTATTTAAATTTGTGGACATTTTTCTTACATTAATTATTTTGAGTCTACATATTACATAAATATAAAAATGGCACATTTGAATATATTTAATTTTACATGTGTGTATATAGTTTCAGTATTGATCACTTGGGCTTTTTGTGGAAAGGCCTGAAGAGGATAATAAAGAGGCCAAAAGAAGAAGAGAGAACAATTAAAATGAATCATATATATATTTGAAAAGGCTTAAGAAGCAATATTATTTTAGGTTTTCCTTAAAATTACATACAATTATATAAGTTACTGAGTAGCATAGTCTCTATGAAGTAATATCTTTCTCTAAACTGAAATTTCGGTATGCAATTCCACAATCCTTTCAATTGCTAGGAAAATGTGAATTTGCTGTGTTTCACAGATTGAATATTATTTTACACAAATGTGTTAGGGATTGAGTCGATATGTGTTCTCTTTTGACTTAATAAGCCTTTAATTTAATTTAATATAATAGGACATAAATTGACTATGTGGTAAGTGCAATGAACATGATACCTTCTAAATGAAAGTGGTATTGCATAAGGGGCATAAATTCTATTTTTTTCACAAACAAAAATTCTGGTTCAGAAGATGTGTAGTTAGAAAGAATTTTCTGGACTGTTTAGGATCTATTAATTGCCACCTTTCACTGTAATTTTACATTTTACAACTGGAAAGCATCACCTCATGATTAAGGGTCCAGGACTCTGCTTGTCAGTTATGAATCCTACAGTGTCAAGAACTTTATTCTTCTGATCTGAGGTAGGTAGGATTTATTTTTTTGGAAAAGGCAATAACTATGTAGTTAGTAGAGATTTTGCCCTCATAAATTCTTCATACCATTATTCATTGCTGTAAAACTCATAAAAGTATGAGGGGCATTCTAATTTATGGTCTGAATCAGCAGAAAATTTTAAAGGCTTGAATTCAAATATATAGCACATGGTAACATTTCAGTCTCAAGGAAACAAGTATCATGGATTGATTGCTCTTTGAACTTTTTACTCTGATACCATTTTTACTCACATAATTTGTTTCTGTGAACTAACTGTCATGAAGAGTGAACTAATAAGCCAAGTTTTCACTGAAAACATCTTCTCCTGAGTTTCATTTCAAATTTTAAGCAGGCAAATTTAATATTAGTTCAGTGACTCCTCTGGTGCCAGTATTTTGATGCCTCAAACAGGTATCTATCTTTGTTCTTTTATCTTTGTGATTACAGACTTAAAGTTTTTTGATTCCTGTAATAAATTATCATAGTTTTTTTTATTGTATAAGGAGAATTATGTTCCAAACAACTTTATTATATCAAACTACATGTACCATTATTTATGTACAAAGTCTACCTGTGTAGAGAATATTCAAGCTTCAAAGTAAAATGTACAAACTTTCAGAATTTTGAGAACAGGGAAAACAGGCAGGACATTGTTTTAAAGAAAATAAAGAAAAACATTGATATTTCTTTAATCATAATGTTAATATAACAAGAAAATATATGCCTGTTGGTTGTAAACAACTCCTATTTAGCTTATGTAAATTAACCTATAAAAAGTTTATATAAGTTGAAACAATACAAATTAATTCATTAACTTTTTATTAGAGAGATTGTTTTATTAGAGAGAATTAGAAAACATAAAATATATAAAGGAGATTAAAAACATATTAAAACAATTTCTGATCATTAAGAAATGACTGCAGAGGACACTAAAATACATATGTACATGTGAAGTGAATTATGAATTTATGCAACAAGGCACAGTTAATAAATAAACAAGACCATGACAACTCAACAAAGAAGTCTAAGAAATCACAGACCTATTACTAGAAATAAAATCGTTAGGGTGAAGAATTGAAAGAGACTGGGTAGTTTAGAAACCTAGGATAGAAATAAATATGACTGGAACAAAACTGAATGAAGTGATTCCTAATGGTGTTCTGCTGTATTCTTAGTTTGGAGTTTTGTTCAGTCATCATCAGAGGAGAGAGTCTAAACTGAAGGTCTACATCAGTTTCTCCCCTAGGAGATCTGCGAACCCCAAGGAAGAGGAAGAAGAAAAATTCTAGTTATTGGCAAGGATGTAGAAACCATGAACCACTAAACCAACTCAATTAAAATGGTCTCACATGAACTCACAGAGACTAAAATAGCAAACCAAGCATGTCTATGTGTTCACCAGGAGGAACTTTCTGTGTTTCCAGCCACCCTTCCCACAATTATCCATGAAGTACTGAATAACAACACTATAATCCAGAAAACCAAAGAAGCTAAATAACAAGGAGGGTCCCAGGGAGTATGATTGAATCCATCTCAAAAGGGAAAATAAAACTGATGTTGAAAGTGGATGGAGTTAGATAACCAGATGGTAGAAGGGTGGAGAGAGAAAGTCAGGGTCGATGGAGCAGATATAGGGAGAACATGACTGAGAACAGAAACTGTGAGTGGGAGGGCATCTCTAGGACTTTCCAGAGACTGGGGATAAGGGAGGTTGGAAGCCCCAGAGTGCTATGGATACAACTCTAGCTGAGACTCCTAACAGTGGGGAGTCTTATCCAGGCAGGACTCTAAAAGGAGAGATAAAGACAACAACCTACCCACTAAATCTTTAACCCCATGCTTGGATAAAATTGAAGCACTGCAGAGACATAAAAATAAGTCTGTATATAAGACCTCATTAAACTTAATTGATAAGTACTCTTCAGTGAAGAAAAAGGAAGATCAAAATGTGGTGTCAGAAACTATCTTTGAAGCCTTTGCCTTCCTAGTCCAGGATCAAGCTCCCAGGAACTTTAACTTCCAATGTACAGCCAAGGCACAAAACTGTTACCTATGTGCTGTGCTATTCTGTGTTCTCATGAATTTGTGTTGCTGTTTCTCTCCTAAGAACTCTTTTTAACTGTGATTTGTTATTGTAGCACTTTTTAAAAAAGAAACTATACTTGGACAGTTATAAATTGTACATACTCTATGAAGCTGTCCTTTGAGTTTATTTCTATGTGGAATTTCATACCCAGTCATGTCCTATAAATAAAGATTAAATTCCTTTCTTCTTAAAAAGGAAAAAAAAAGATATCCAGGGAATAGCCAACCAATGACTAGCCAATATTAAGACTTATCTCATGGGCAAGAATCAAGCTCTAACACTATTACTGATATTTTGTTATGTTTTCAGCTTAGCATAGCTATCCTTTGAGAGGCTCTACCCAGCAGTCAATGGAAATAGACAGAGATCCACAGCCAAACATTAGACATTAAACATGGAGCTCAAAGAGTCTTGGAGAACAGTCAGGTTGATGATTGAGAGACCCAAAGTAGTTATGGACTCCACAGAAATACCAACAGAGTCAACTAACCTTTACCCTTGGTGGCTTCCAAAGACTAAATCACCAACAAAAGAGCAAGCAAGAGCTAGACCTAGGCCTCTTGCACATATGTAGCAGTACAGCTTGTTTTTCATATGGGCCCCCAAGCAACTGAAACAAGGGCTGTCTCTGAATCTGTTGCCTGATGGTGGAACCCACTGCCCTAACTGTGCTGCCTTCTCAGGCTTCAGTAGGAGAGAATTTTCTTAGTTCTGCAGTGACTTGATATGCGTGGTGGTGATGGTATGGGCCTAGTCCACTGTGCTCCTCCTTCTCAGAAGAAAAGGAAAGATGGGGATGACAAAGGATTTGTTGCAGGGGATAACTGGAGGAAAGTGGGCTGACATTGGAATATAAAATTAATTAATTAATTTTAAAAACCTACATTATACAAATCATCTTAGAAGGTAATAAAAAATACAGAAAAAGTCCATAGTCTCCATAATGGCTCATTCACAAAAATAAAATATAAACATCAGAAAGAAAATATATTAGGTTCTACTAATTAATTCTAACAGCATTTTATAACTACTTAGGCAACATACATATTAAAACACAACTTATTTAAATAACTAAAGCAATAAAAATATTGATCTATATAAAGTTCTGAATTTAATTATGTTTAAAGTAGAGGTGTTCAAGCAACGTGTTAATATCTGGAAAGTGTCAAATAATTTAGAAACTACACAATTCATTTTTAAGTACTCTAGAGACTATTGATATAGCAGAAATACCTTTAAAAAACATATGAATTAAATAAAATTTAAGATACAAAAACTTAGTGAATATAACAAAATAATAAAAAAAATTGCAAAATAATACTGTGGATGTCATATTTCTCCCAAACAAAACAGCAAATACATAAACAATTAAGTGTGAATGCTCAAAAAATAAAAACAGAAATCATTTCTTCAACATATAGAAATACTTAAACAGTAGTTATAAATATCAGAAATAAATATGTGAAATATTAATAAAAAACTAAACAGAATTTTTTCAATTTTTTTTCCAATTTTTTTGCACACTTTAGAAAATGAGATTAATACTTGGTATTAAATACTAATACAAAGCTTAATTGTTTGATGGACCTTGAGTGTATTAATAAGGCTTTACCTCAGTATGACTAAATGAAATCTGGTTACTGAACACATTTATTGACAAGATACATTTTGTTAAATGGTAACAAATCTGCTGTGGATAAATTACAGTATAGTATCTGGCATGCATTATCTAAAATGGAGAGACTCAAGTCCATCTATTATTTACCATCACATATTATTATTCATATGTTTTGCTACTTTCTCATTTCCATAATATGATAATAATAGGTTCAGAGAAATGGATGGATAAATGATTAAATAACAAATAATTTAATGATCCTTTTATACACAAATGACAAATAGAGCAAGAAAGAAATCAACACTTGTCACTATAGACTCAAGTAATATAAAATACCTTGTGGTAATTAACCAAGCAACAACTGAAAGTAACCTATATGACAAAACTCTCAAGTCTTTGAATTGAAAGGTTGAGGAAAATATCAAGAAAAAATCTGCATGTATATGTTTCTAAATGGTTAACAGGTTTAATATAATAAAATGGTATTATACCAATAGATATCTACAAACTGAAACAAAACTCCATCAAAATTATATTCAGTTTTTTGCAAAGCTTGACTTTTCTCAATTCTCAACTTCATATGTAAGGAACAAAACAAAATGAAACAAAACAAAAGCCAGGCTAGATTAAAAGCAACCCTGAAAACTCAAAGACCCAATGGAAGTATCACCACCCATTTTTTAAGTTATACTAAAAAGAAAGATAGTAACAAAACTACCAGGCATTGACATAAAAACAGATATGTTGATCAACATAACTACATTTAAAACCCAGATATAAATCCTCACACCTATGGTCAACTGGTGTTTTATTTAAGAAACAAAAGCCTGAAAAATAGAAAGCATCACAACAAATGCCGCCTATCAAGTTGAACATCTGTATATTAAGGAGTACAAAAAGACTCACACATATCATCCAGCAAAAGTAAAGTAAAATAAAACCCTCAGGACCAAGTGAAGCAAAGAACTCAACGTAAAATGACATACACAGAACTTGATAGAGAAAAAAGTGGAGAACATCATTGAACACATTAAAACAAGAAATAACTTTCTGAGAAGAACACTAATAGCACAGGCATTAAAGTCTTAAAATCTTCAATCAATAAATGGGACCTCAGGAAACTGAAAATTTTCTATATAGCAAAGGAATCTGTCAAGGAGACAAAGTCAACATAAAAACATTTTATCAAAACTATGTGTGACAGAAGACTAATCTAAAATATATAAAGACCTCAAGAAACAAAATGCAAAATCTACAAATAAAAATGAGGTATAGCCTTCCTCTACTCAATAGGTAAACAGACTGAGAAAAAAAATTAGAGAAATAGCACCTTTCACAAGTCACAAAAAATATAAAATACCTTGGGGTTACTCTAACCAAACAAGTGAAAGATCTATATGGCAGAAACTTCAGTCTCTGAAGAAAAAAATAGATGAAGATCTCAGATGATGGAAAGATCTCCCATCCTCATGGATTGACAGGATTAATACAGAAAAACTGGCCATCTTGCCAAAAGCAATCTACAGATTCAATACAATCCCTATCAAGAACAATTTGGAAATTCATTTGGAATAACAAAAAAACCCAGGATAGCAAAAACTGTTCTCAACAATAAAAGAACTTTTGGGGAAATCATCATCTCTGACTTCAAGCTGTATTACAGAGCAATAGTAATAAAAACTGCATGGTATTGATACAGAGACAGACAGGAAGAACAATGGAATAGAATTGAAGACCCAGAAATGAACCCACAGACCTATGGTCACTTGATCTTTGACAAAGGACTAAAACCATCCAGTGGAAAAAGGATAGCATTTTCAACAAATGGTGCTGGTTCAACTGGAGGTTAGCATGTAGAAGAATGCAAATCCAAATCTATGCATACTCATCTCCTTGTACAAAGCTCAAGTCCACGTGCATCAAGGACCTCCACATAAAACCAGATACACTGGAACTAATAGAGGAGAAAATGGGTAAAAGCCTTGAACACGTGGACACAGGGAAAATTTTCTAAACAGAACAACAATGGCTTATGCCAGAAGATCAACTAAGTAGGGCACACATATGGTCACAGAGACTGAAATGAAAAACAAAGAGACTGCAGAATCCTGCAACAAGTTTTGTACATGTTACAGCTGTTAGCTTTTTATTTTTCTGGGACTCAGAACAGGGGGAGTAGTGTGTCTTTGACTCATTTGCCTGCTCTTGGCACACTTATTCTCCTACTTGATTGTCTTGCCGAGGCTCAATATTAATGGCTTTCATCTTTTCTTATTTTGTTTCACCTGTTTTGCTTATTGTCTCTTAGAGAACTTTTATTTTCTAAAGGGATATGAATGGAGAATGAATTTAGGGAAAATATAGGTGGCAGGGAAGAGTGGTTAGGAAATATGTGATAGAAGAATCTGTATTCAATAATAAATGAAGGTTATTACTTAAAATTACTTTTAATATAAATAAAATAAAATTAACTGGTTGCTATTTTTGTTTTGCTTTTTTTGAAGATGACAAAAGTTAATTTGTCCCAAAAGTTTATTTGATCTCCATGGTCAAATATCATACTCTAAATAGGTTTTCTATATTGTTGAGACTCTGTTGAAATGTAGACAATTTTTCAATGTTGATGATAATCTGTACTGAATTCTAAAATAGATATTGTGATAAATAGTTAAGAATACAAATATTTTGTGTGTTTGCATAAATATAAAGTTACTATACTTCTCAGACTTGAATTGAACTTTTAATCATCTTACTATCTTAATAGATTTTTGTAGCTGGGTCTGTGGGCATTTCTATCCTCCCCTCTTCCTTCTCATTCTTTTCTGCATCCTCCTCCTGCTCCTCCTTTTCCTCCTCCTCCTTCTTCTTTCTCTCTCATCTCTTCTCCTTCTTACAGCCTTTCCTCACTTAGCTCTCTTTTCTTCATTCCTTTTTCTTCATCTTCCTCCTCTTTCCTATTAGTCACACATCAGGTCACATCTCTATCAACAGAGATCTACATTATGTGCTAGCAGTCATTTCTAATCTACCAATTAAAGAGTTCACTTACATAAGAAAATCATACATTGATGAGCAATATAATCTATATGATGAAAGAGACATATATGAGTAAAGTAAGAATTTGGTGCTATAAGGAGTGAAATTTTATAGTCACAATTGTATTTACTATTCCATGTTTTATATCTCTTCTTATTAGACTGAAAATAACATTACACTTACTTGTATTAAATGTAAAGGAAAGAGGATCAGTATGCTGTTCAACTATTAAGTGTACTTTCTGTCAGATCTAAAAATCTGAGTTTCATTTCTAGGGCTTACACACTGAGAAAACCAACACTTAGAAGTTACTAGATGACATCTACATAGGCAGAATGATATATCAATAGCTATGTCTAACATTTAAACAAGTAAATGTAAAACAAATCAAAAGTGAAGCAGATTGTAAAATTAAAATCTGTAATACTAATTTTGTAAAAAAAGATTCTAATATTCTATATTCATATTTTATTGAAAATAGTCATTTTGCTTATTGCTTGCTTTTTAATTATTTTATTTATTGACATTTCTTATTTCCTGGTCCTGACTTCAAGAGATCTTCACCACATACTCCCTCCTTACTGCCTCTGAGAGGGTGCTTCCCCTCCCCACCATACCACACACCACCTCTAAATCCCCATTTCCTGGGACATCAAGTCTCTACAGGATTAGGCATATGTTCTCCCCTTGAGGCCAAACAAGGCAGTCTTCGGTTAAATGTGTGCCAAGGTCCACTGGACCAGTCCAGATATGTTCTTGGTTGTTGGCTCAGTCTCTGGAAGCTCCCAGGAGTCTGGATTTGTTGATACTGCTGTTCTTCCTCTGAGAATGCCATCCTCTTCAACTCCTTCAGTTCTTCCTCTAAATCTTCTGTAGGGATCCCCAATGGCTGCCTGTAAATATCTTCATTTGTCTCAATCAGCTGATGGTAGATCTTCTCAGAACCATGCTAGGCTCCAGTCTGCAAGCACAACATGGCATCAGTAATATATTGTCAGGATTTGGTGTCTGCTCATGGGGTACATCCCAAGATGGACTGGTCATGGGATGACACTTCCTGCAATCTCTGGTTCATTTTCATCCCTGCATTTCTTTTAGACAGGAACAAGTCTGGATCAAAATCTTTGAAGGTTGACTGGTGAAACCATCACTCCACTAGGGTCTCTGTGTATCTACTAGATGTGGACTATTAAGGTTATATCTCCCCACTATTGGACATTTTGGCTAAATATCGCCTTATTGAATCATGTAAGCCCCTCACATCCCCGGTATCTGGAACTTTCTAGAAGTACTCCCTGCTCACTACCCCTCTGCAGATACATATTTCCATTTATTCTCCTGACCCGATGGGCTTTTCTCTTGTCTCTCCCCATTCCTGATCTTGCCCTGCATGTCTCCTCCCCCTTTCCTCTCTCATCCTAATCCCTTCCTCCATATGTCTCTGATAATAATTTATTCTTCCTTCTAAGTGGGCTAATTGATAATATCCATTTATCAATGAGTTCCTAGCATTAATATCCTTTTGGATCTGGGTTATTTCATCACAGATGGTATTTTCTATTTTCATCTATTTGCCTGCAAAATTCATGATACCCTCATGTTTACTACCTGAATACTATTCCATTGAGTAAATGAACTACATTTCTTTTTATCTGTTCTTCAGTGGAGTGACATGTTGGTTGTTTCCAGCTTCTGGTTATTATAAATAAGGCTGCATAGTGAGACACATGTTATTGTAGTATAGAGGCACATCTTTTGAGTACATGTGCAGCAGCAGTACATATTGCTCTACATGTAGATTTATTTCCAACATTCTGAGGAACAGGTAGATTGATTTAAAGAGTGATTGTACCAGTTTGAATCTCACCAGTAACAAAGAAATCTTCCTCTTTCTATGTCCTTCCTAGTCTGTGTTGTCACTTGAGTTTTGTTGGTTTTTTTTGTTGTTTGTTTGTTTTGTTTTGTTTTTGTTTTTTTGTTTTTGTTTTTTAACTTAGTCATTATTATTGTTTTGAGATGGAATCTTAGGGTCATTTTGATTTGTATAACCCAGTTGACAAAAAACGTTGAACATGTCTTTAGGTGTTTCATAGCCATTCAAGATTGCTCTGTTGAGAATTCTCTGTTTAGCACCGTACTGCCTTTTTAAATTCCTTTTTTTTTTTTCTTTTTGGAGTCTTACTTTTTGAGTTGTTTCTATATTTTGGATATTAGCCTTCTATAGAATGTAAGATTAGTGAAGATATTTTTCCCAATTTGTAGGAGGGGTCATTTTGTACTATTGATAGTATTCTTTGCCTTACAGAAGATTTACAGTTTCACGAGGTCCAATTTGTGGGTGTTTATCTTAGAGTCTGAGCCATTCATTTTCTCTTCAGGAAAATTTCCACTGTGTTAATGTGTTCAAGGATATTTCCATCTTTCTCTTTTATTAGACTCAGTTGTATTTGATTTTATGTTGAGCTCTTTTATCTACTTTGACTTCAGCTTTCTATGAGGTGATAAATATGGATCAATTTGTATTCTTCCCATGCAGACTACTATTAGATCAGCACCATTTGTTGAAGATGCTTCCATTTTGCCAATGTATGGTTTTGGTTTCCTTGTAAAAATCAAATATCTATAGATGTGTGGGTTAATTTTGGGGTCTTCAATTCCACCTCAATGATTAATCTGTTTGCTTACCAATTCCATGTGGTTATTTTTATCACAATTCTTTTGTATTGCAGATTCAAGTCAGGGATGATAATCCCCTGAAAGGAATTTAATTGTTGAAAATTATTAAATCTTTACACTAAATTTTAATTGGAGACTTATCTGTAATCTGTGTTAAAATTATGTCATGTATCATAAGATTGAACTTATATATAAGCAGTATGTTAGACTCTGTAGTTGAATCTTTAATAATTTTCTACATAATCAGACAGGAGTTGAAAATATGAATTGTTTGACCAAATATTTCTTCTGTGTAAAATATGAAAGAATGTTGTAAAAGTTAAGCCATGCAAAAGAGATTTGGCACTTGTCAATTCTACTGTAAGAAATTTTTGGCCTGTTGGATTGTCCTCTCTAAGAACAGTAACATTGTTTACTAAGGGAGCATGATATAAGTTAATTTTTTAACAAATTTATGATGGAAACCTTTATTAACATGATAGCAATGTTCTTGAAATGCATTTTTGTGTTTCTTCTATGTGTAGCAGATAAGAGTGACTTTACATCAGGAGTGTTATTCATATAACTTTATGAAAGAAAAACAAACATGGTTTTGCCATGTGTGTTTTGTCAACCACATAGGACTGTTGGTACCATGTGGCTTGTTAATCTGTCATGTGTATCTTGTCCTTGTGATTGTACACTTTAATTATGTGACTTATTTTCTTTTACTTTATATCTCCATATGCACTTTATAATTGATTATTGATTACTTGATTCTCTGGAGTCGAACTTCTTGAATTCTTTTTATATATTGAATATTATCCCTCTATTGGATGTAGAATTGGTAAAATCTTTTCACAATCTGTTGGTTGCTCTTTTGTCCTATTGAAAGTGTCCTTACAGAAGCTTTGCAACTTTATGAGGTTTTTTTTGATTGTTGATCTTACAGAATTAGCAATTAGAATTTTGTTCAGGAAATTTTCCCCTGTGCCCATGTGTTCAAGGCTCTTTCCCAATTTGTCCTCTATTAGTTTCAGTGTACCTGGTTTTATGTGGAGGTCCTTGAGCTACTTGAACTTGAATGTTATACAAGGAGATAAGAAGGATCAATGAGCATTCTTGTGCATACTGATCGCCAGTTGAAGCAGCACCATTTGTTGAAAATGCTGTCTTTTTCCCACTGGATGGTTTTAGCTCCTTTGTGACTTCTTTTATTTGTCTGAGTATAACCTGTCTTATGCTCTGAATAAATTTGACTATTCCATGAGACTTTGTCTAACCCATTTATAAGCTCCTTTCTCATAGGTTTCAGCATCTCTAGAAGAGTGACATGTGTGAAATAAATTTATTTATGCATATTGTTTAGAGTTACATAATTTTAGTGACTAAAAGCATGAATTCTTAAATCTTTGCCTAAAAAATAACTTTTATTTGCCAAATGTAATTTCTGTCTCAGAGGCTTACTGCTGAATTAGCTCACCTTTTCTAGTATTTCTGAACTCTGACTGGTTGGTTCAACTCAGTTGTTCTGGCTCAAAACTTCTCTCCAAACTGACTGATAAAAACTGACTTCTTTCTGCTTTTCACTGAATTGTTTGGCACACATTGGCACAAGGGAAAATTTCCTGAACAGAACCCCAATGGCTTATGCTTTAAGATCAACAATAGAGAAATGGGAGCTCATAAAATTGCAAAGCTTCTGAAACTCCACAAACTGTGGTGAACTGCCACAACTTGAACTGTCTCCCATTCTTTCCTCAATCTATACTGCTCTTAAGTATCATCTATTTTTTTCATTTTCTTGTGGTTGTTGTTGTTGTGTACATTCTTTCTCTGCAACATTCTGCCAAAAATCTTTCTCTGATTAATTATTTTGTCTGTCCCACCTCGCCCCAATTAGATATCAATTTTACACATGAGTGTTTTCTTTTACAAACTAACTTTACCCTCATTTTTTGGAACTTGAGGTATATACTAAGGAAGTGTCTCCATTCCAGGCAGAGGGAATATGTGTCATTAAAGCTCTATCATAAAGACCTAGAAGGTCTTTGAATGTGCTCCTTTCTTTTCCAGAACAGTCATGTTGCTAGAGTATGATTCCTCTACATTTCCCAATACCAAATAGTTTAAAAATCAATTATAAATATTTTATTATTCTAATATTCTAAGTATTATATATGATTACATTCTTTTAATCAACTCCCTGAATTCTATTAGTAGAATCTTATTTTTAAATCTGACATACAATGAATTTTGCTGGACTAACTGTATTCTAAGGTATATTCTATTTCCAATTAGTGACTTTCATTAGAGAGACATTATATTTAATTTACATCTAATGTATATATTTTTTACCCATTTTTCATGTTTTCCATTTAATCCTGTATACAATACAACATAGAAAGTTAACCTATTTGATTTCAGTCTTTAATTAAAATTTTCTTGATTAAGATATAGGATGTAAGTTGACTATAGCTAACATTTCCACATTTTCAGAAGTTATTCTGTAATTAGTTTGAAATGTGACTATTGAAAAGTAAATGGGAAAATGCAAATAAATAAAATACCCAATAAAAATAGTGAAGAAGTCTGTTATCAGTTTGTACCAGCTCATTAATCAGGATGATGACTTTTCTCTTAATCATTTGTTATATCCTCAACATGCAAGTCATACATTTTATTAACTTGCAATTTTTACATCAAAATATAAATATTTTTATATTTTAATATAATTTTTTTTATATTTTATAAAAATTTAATATAAAATATTTTTATATTTTAATAAAAAAATATATTATTTTGCACACCTCTTCTTTTCAACAGTACTTCCCAAGAACTCCACCTTGCTGCCTCTGAATTTATGGTCTTCATGTCTTTAATGGTATATCTACATATATATGCATTATATACATATACAAATATATATACACACATACATATACACATCATCTACATATACATATTATATATGCATATATATAATGTATATTCTTCTCTCTATGCATATATATATATATATATATATATATATATATATATATATATATATCAGAATATACCTTATCACTTGTATTAATTTATATGTATATGATTCAAGAGCTGACCTGTAGGTTGTTGAATAACCAACTGTGACTGGCTTTTCCCTGTGGAATTCCTTTTCTTTTATTCTCTAAATTCTTCTTTTTTGAGTATAGCTCTTTACCTAAGTTTGCAGCCTCATGAGATTTCCTCATTTCCTGTTAGCATGATTTTTGGTCTCATTCTTGTTTAGGTTTTTTCAGCCATCCATATTGGTGAGACATCATGTTTTCTAGATTTTCTGGCATTTCTAAAAAAGGATATTTCACACTAAACTTCCTGTTTTTATTATGCCTTTTAACAACCTTCCCACCTCTTACTCTTAAAATCATGAACTTGTTTTGTTTGTTTGTTTAATGAATATGCTTCTGGGTTTTGTGATGTGTGTGGGGTTATGCATCGTATTATTGGTACTTTGAGAATAAATTTTTGGAAATTCTTTATTTCTTCCCACATCCCGTGTAGATTCTGTGAATCAAAGTCAGGTTTTCAGACTTGAATAGCAGGCAGATATTTTCCACCCCATGTTTTATCTTTATAGACTTTAATCTTTCTTCTTACCTTATTTCCTGAGAAAGGACATTTTTGCATTTGATTGTATATAATTATGCAAAATAAGTATTTTAAAATGTCAAAAACAATGTCACATACTATGTAATTATTATATCACTGGATCTAAAGTCACCAATGATGGTTTAAATAGTAATGACACCCATAGACTCATGTGTTTGAGTGCTTGGCCTTGGAAAAAGTGGAGGTAGTCTCTGTGGCCATAGATTCTCAAACTATGCCCAGTATTGCACTAACTCTTTTGTCTGCTGTCTGTGAATCAAGATATGTAAATTTCAATTCCTTCTCCAGCACCACATCTGGCTGCATGCTTCCACGTTTCCCTTTATGGCAATAATGAGCTTTTCTAACAAGGCTATACTTATATCGACAAGGACATATCTCCATCTCCTAATAGTGCCTCCCCCCTAAGGTCAAGCATTCAAATGCATGAGTCTGTGGGGGCCATTCCTATTTAACCCATCATAGGTAGCTTTAGATTTGGTGATATAGTGATTACATAATATGTGACATTTTCATCACTTTTTAAACCTCTGAAACTGTCAGTCTCAATTAAATATTTTCCATTATAAGATTTTCTATGTTTATGGTGGTGCATCACAGCAATAAAACACTCTCTAAAATACTATAAAAGAGAGACATCATCAAATTTAATAAGATAAAAATGAGTCAGTCTTATATCTCATTTCAAAGCTGCATCATGATGAGAAAGTTAGTCGTTCACTCCACTTTTCTATTATAATGAAATATATTTGGCTCATGTAAAAATGTATTTATTACCTCCTGAACATGTGAGCAAATAATCCATTGGCAGTAATACAATCTAAATAGGTATTATATCAATAGCTTCATTAAATGATGTGTAAGAACTCTGAACTGAAATACAGAGTTAAATAATGACTGACTGTCAATTTGTGTCCATCGAAGGGTTAAAATAGTGCTTCTCAATCTTCCTAATGCTGTGAGACTTTAATCAAGTTCCTCCTGTTTTAGTTAAAACCTATGATAGTTTGGGACCTCTGGTCACACCTGCATAAGCTTGGAAAAAACATATTTATCCTTTTTTCTCCAAACACACTATCACAGAGAAAACTCTGGAATGACATGTCTCTGCTACTCAATTTTGACAGTGTATGGATACAATCCCAACTTCTAGCTGACACAAGGTGGAGGAATTTTAATGCAGCAACTTTGCTAATTTCACTAGGGATTTGATGCAAGGAACTTTTAGGTCTGTGTGATTTGACTGTAATACAAATACAACTTTAATCCCAGGAGATAGAGGCAGGCAAATCTCTGAGTTCAAGATCAGTAAGTGTTAGATTAAAGAAAACTTAGATTCAGATGTGGTTTTACAGTCCTCAAGATACAGAGGCTTGCAGATGTCTTGAGTTCTACTCAGTCAGTTTTGTTGAATTAGTTAAGTTCAGGGCAGTGGCGAGTCAATGCAGTGAGTTCAGGATGATGGGGTTGAGTTCTTTCTTGTGTTCATGCAGCTTTGTTCAGTCAGTCCTGTAGGAGGCAATGCTGTGGATTTGAGCAACAGAGGCAGTTCAAGCCAGATATGAAAAGGAGCCAGAAGATTAGAACAAATTGTCAGAGTTAGTTTGAGAGCAAGCAGAGCAATTCGGTAAGAAGCTTAGAGGAGCCAGATTGAATCAGTCAACATGGAGAGGAGTTTGAGCAACTGAGTTGAGGAACTGAGTTGAACCAGCCACGGTTCAGAAAGAACAAGAAAGTGTGAGGATATTCAGCATTAAGACTTTGAGATGACAATTACATCAGGTGAATGAAAGTTACTTTTACAACATTTTCTCATTCCTCACCTATGCTCTATAGTGTCTTCCCAGCTTGCTTTTGCCTGGATGCAGAACTATACTAATCTCCTGTGGGATCAATAAAACCGCCTGCCCAACAACTACCTTGTAATAAACCTGCCTTTATTGAGATTTAGTCTGATATAATCTGATTATATCTGTATCACTGAGAGAGAGGAACCTATCACCCTAAGCATAAAATTATTTTCATTACTACCCCATAACTCTAATTTTGCTAGTTACATATTATAATGTAAATATCTAAAATTTCCAATGACTTTAGGGAAACCCTGTGAAAGGTTCATTGGATTCGAAGAAGGGCTGCTACTCAGAAACTGAGTACCACTGAGTAAGAGGCATAAATCTTTCATATGTTAGAGTACAGTTATAGTTTTTCTTGCATGAATTTCCTATGATCTGTCTATTTCTCTAGAAACAATTATTACAGAGAGAAATACCATTTTAAAATATTTTTGATAATTCTGTATTCTTAATTATGAACTCATATAACCCTAAGTATTAAATTTAATTTTCTGTAATTTTGCTGTTTTTAAACTTATGACTAAACCTTTTCAAGTCAAAAGAAATCATTTGTGCTTGTATTTTGAATACTATATTACTGAATACTGTACTTAATTTTCTACACAAAAGATAAAAATTATCTCTTCAGAAATTATCATAATGTACTGAAAAGGTGGTTTATTAGAAAGAGTAGATAAGTGCACTTGCTGTCAATCAGAAAATATTGGATTAAACTTGATACCTTCATGGGAACAAAACAGAAGTTCTTTTGAAAATTGCTGGCCTCCATTTACATTCTGTAATATATCCATACCAACACACACACATGTATACAAACAAGCACATACACAAACACACACACACACACACACACACACACACACACAGAGAGAGAGAGAGAGAGAGAGAGAGAGAGAGAGAGAGAGAGAGAAAGTTCGAGGTACAATTCAATTTTAAATGAATTTATACCATACCAATAAACATTTGTGTATAAATAGGTAGATGAGTGAATATTATATTATTGCTATTACATTGGAAATATCTTAGAAAGATTAAGATATATTTCAGCTCTTTCAAAAGTAGAAAGCATTAAGACAGAATGAATTCCTGCTTAAAATATACCGATTTGGGAAAGTGCTTCAAATAAGAGTAAATAACTTTAACTGAGTGATTAAAACTATTAATTATTTTATGTTTAATATTTTCTCCTTTTAGCCCTATATTTATTATCTACAGTTTAAAAATGTCTCTTGAAATCAGAGAATTTACTGTTTATTTTGCATTTGATAACTCAATATTGTAGCTGGAGCTAGTCCTAAGCAGGTAAGCATCATGTTTTAACTCCACAACTACAGAAATATAATATAATTATACACTGTTCTACTCATCAAAATGTCATCTTTTCAAACAGGCAAGTTTATCAAGATATGTTTAGCAGTTTATTTATATATCACAAAAGGATAAGCACTATCATCAGAACCTGATATCCCTGTGCCTCACAAAATGCCCAATGAAGAAATTTTTCTAAGTTTGTTGAGAAAGCTATGATTACTGGTACAAGTCTGTCATTCTAAATGTGAGAGATGGATGTCAGATGACCCAAACAATAACTGGAGGATGACGTCAATGACATTCTGAGCTTTCTGAGGCTCTTTAAAATAAAAACTCAATTTATTTCTCCAGTGAAACACTCTTGGAGGAAACTATACTTTCACTTGTAAGTGGTTATCAATGAAGACTGCTTCTAGGTTAACGATGGGGAACAAGAGGACTTCCTTTTTTACAAGTAGACTGCATGACAAGCAGTAGATGGCCAAAAGAAAACAAACTCAATTTCACCTTTTGTGATTTGTTATCTTATGATGTCATTGTCAATGCTTTTTTTTTCTTTTTTATAACTATATATGCATGCACATATATATATTTCTTCTCTCTTTTCGCACTACAGGCTATTTGACTATACAATATCATTTAGTATTTATAAGATTCTTGAATAGTGAAGATGTGGTTTTCTGTTTCTTCTGTCCTCTATTTATCTCTTTTCCATTTGTTTGCTTGTTGTGTAAAGTTTTTTTAATTATATTATATTTTATTATTTTCTCTTAGGAGATTATGTGTTTTCCATTGATAGCCAAAAAGGAGCTGTACCTGAATAAAAAAGAAGATGTCAAGGAATTAAGTGGAGAAGATGGAGATGAAACCATAATCAGAATATTATCTGAGGAAAATGTATATTTTTTAATAAAGAGAGAAAGTATACATTTTAAATATTGCATTTAACAAATAAGGTATTTTGGATCCCTACATTTTAAGATTGTGACATTTAAGGTTGAAACAGAATACATGCCTATGGAAGATTGATTTGATATTCTATTATGTACATTATTATTTATCATCTGGTTGATGTGTCTTTTATTCTATTCCATCACTAAATAATGTCAACTGATTCATTGTAATTGCAAATAATTTTGATGAAATGTTGAAAACAAAATGAAAATAGAAAATGTGTGGGAAAAAGCAAATAATTGCAGTGAAGAATAGAATCAGAGTCAAAGAATATTTTTAAATTCTAGAGAGAGAACAAAAATTTTGCCCTGGTCGCAGAGCACACTTGTTAATAAAAATCACAACAATATTATTTTTCTTTATTTTTTCAGTTATGACTCCTTCATTCAATTAGACTTTCTATAATACATACTATATTCTAGATACTGTGTTTTTGTATGCCTTAGTGATACAGTATAAAATTAAGTACACTATTCTATCGTATCAAACACTGACAAATGTGTACTAGTCACAATACAACTTCAGTATGCATTAAATCCTCACACTCCATAGGATCTCAGCCATAACACAGACTATGGCTGAGCAGATGCTGTAAACAAATGATGTAAAACTAAGTGAGGAGGCACTGACAACTCTTTTGAGTTACTGGCCTATTTAAAATGAGCAATGAGCCAAAACAGAAGTTCTACAGAGAAAGAATCAATAATGAACACATTATCATACATATTTGCCTAGACAAGAATAATTATCATGTGGCATTAACTTCTGTTACTAAATAATAATAAGGAGATTTTTTTTAGCCACTGTAGAGACTAGCATACCCATTTTTGACACAAAGAAAAGAGACCTCAGCCTCTATTAATACTAAAAGATACAATCAATTTTCTATATATTACTTCAGAATCTACTGGCTCACTTATGCATACAGGTGGAGAACAGTAGCTAAACATGTGTTAGACTACAATGCAACACTGCACCAGGAAGAAGCAATATTGATGTTATTCACTATCAGTGTTATACAAAATAATTTTACAAAGCATAAAAAGTTATTAATTATGTTTTCATCTCCTACTTCCAAATCTTACATATCATTATGTTATCAAAGTGATTCTTGATTAGTAGTAAGATTATTTATATAACATTTCAAAATGTACTTTAAGTGTTAAAATATATGATTTTAAGTTTTAATGTATATATTTTTAGAATTTCCTACATGAATAGCATATTTACATAATTAGCAAGCCTCTGTCTTCTGATGTCCAAATTTTGCTCTCCAACCCCTCACTCCTTCTGAAATTCATTTTCTTTCTTCTTTAATTACTACCAATGAATCTATTTAATGTTGTTCATGTTGATATGTGTTTTTGTCTAATCATTGAAATTGGATAATTTGTTAAAAGTTTATTTCTGAAGACAATTAAATCTCTGTATCTCAGCAGGAATTAACTGTTCCTTCTCATGTAGTGTGAAACTATGATTTGCTTCTATGTTGAAGACAGTGGCTGAGATGTTTGTTTGTTGTATGTGTATTTGAGCAGCATATAATTTCTACCAATTCTACTGAGCACTGGTCTAGGTGTTGCTCAGGAGCTGTTTTGTATATGTAATTAATACATTTAATAAAACTGACTTAATGAGGCAAAATGCATGAGATAATTTTGGAATATAATGATTCAATTAATTGAGAGCTGTTTAGTAATATTACTGAAACTTCCTGGAAAATGAAAGTTTATAGTTGCATTATTCTGAATTTGTTATTGGATTTTATAATGCTTATTTCCAGCTATGTTAAAAGATGCAAATATTAACCAATAAAACATGTACAGAATCAAGTACAATTGAAAAATATAAAAATTAATAACATCTAAACCAATTATATTTTGATTATTTCTTTAAATTATTCTCTAAACAATTCCTAATAATAATTACTTTTATTACTTGGTAGGCATTATAATCATTTTTAGATAATTTAATATGTCAAAGTGGACCATAGCATGTTTATAAATTATACTTCAATACTGGGGTAATTTATACATAAAATTTCAGCATTTGTCAATTTCTTACATTCAGAAAAGTATTTTTAAAAATTCAGGAAAGACACTATGCCTACTGAGAATAATTGTGTGTGTGTGTGTGTGTGTGTGTGTGTGTGTGTGTGTGTCTGTGTATCCTTCCATGTGTATCTGTGAGTAGAGGCACACATTCTTGAATATGTATACAATTTTAGCAAACTTTTTTTATTCTTTTATAGTGTTTTTGCCAGTGGAGTCTTACCTCATATGGAGCTATACAATAAAACCACTTTAGTGGTAATAAAAGCTATACAATAAAACAACTTTAGTGTAATCTTCAATTAACTTAATTACTCTATCAGGACACAGAGCAGTTGCGAATATATGTCAAGTCTCAAATAGAAATGATACAAAGACAAATACCCTATTTTTATTTTAATCTTTGAAATACAATCCCATACATTGAAATTCCTTAATTCAAATTTATTGGCTTGCTTGACTCTGTCCTTGTCTCAATTTAATAGGATGATTTTGTATTTTTCATTGCCTAAAACAATTTTAATTTTAACTAACTTCTAAAACTGCAATGTAATTTATATGTTCGTCAAATATCAGAAAATGTTCTCAGTCAAAGGCATAATATTATCTAATGTTTTCTACTGAAATACTTCATGTAATTTGTCAGAGTAAGAAATCTTCCGTGCAAGTCAAAATCAAGGTGTTCTGTCAGGTTCCCTTGTCTTACCAACAAACTGAATTCTGAATTCTCCTTTATATAGTAATATTGCTTTAGGGCATATATTATTAACTCTGAAAGAAATATCATAGGGCAACAACTCTAGCAAAGAAATACTGGTAAATAAGGCAAATTGAAGTATGAGAATGATTTCCCAAAGAAAAGTTGTTCAAATGTTTATATAATACCAGATGCTCAACCCTAAACTAAAATGCATATAAGTGAGAAAGCTGTAGTTATATAAAGAGGATATAATATATCTTCTACATAAAGTAAGAAAAGGATATATATATATATATATATATATATATATATATATATTCCATATTAATTAATAAAATTGCTCCTAAATATTCTGAGACAAGAAAGGATGATGCACAAGAAGAGTTGAGAGGGGAAAGGAAAATGAGCAAATGATTCAATAACAATTTAATTTTAAAATAAAAACATAATTAAGTAAGTATAAAAATTTAAGAAAGTTCAATTAAATATATTTTATTTTCAGTCTCCATCTTTGAGTACATTAATCTTATAATAAGTTAGGCCAAAAGCTTCATGTACATTAAAATATATATTTTCCATTGTGGAAGATTTATTTACATATATATATTACATAAATTTCTTATTTTTATTGGATGTTTTATTTACATTTCAGATTTCATCCCCTTTACCCATTTTCCCTTCCTAGAAAACCCCGTGCCCCCTTTTCCTTTTTGCTTTTATACAATTTTTTTTAAATGTTAATCAAAGGCTTTATAAGTATGATAATGCTCAATCAGAAGTGTAACCAAATACCCAACTTAGATATATAAATTATCTTTGACTGGTAAAGACATGTGAAGATCTGCCTTCATGCCCCCCCCTCTTTCTCTCTCTCATCACTTTGCTTCTCTTCTTCATCTTCTCCTCTCCTTACTCTATCTCTTCTTCTTGGAACTCCTTCCCCCTTAGCTCCTCCTACATATCACCCTTCCTGTTAAAATAAAACTTTTCTCTCAAAATGCAATTAGAGCATCATTATTCCTGTTTGTACCAGTGAGGTACAAGATAGTCCTAATACCCAGTCCATCATTGTGATGACTAACCAGAACCTCTGTCGTCTATCCTAAATAGAACACTTAATTTTGAACCTGGCTTTTTTCTTGGCTTTAGGATGAATGTCAGCTGAACACCATCCACTCAGATCTTTTCTCTCAAAGTAAATAGCCAGGATTGGCTATGAGACTATAGGTCTTCAACCCCATCAGGAATCCAGAATGACTGAGTTAACTGAAATTTTGGGAAGCACTAAGCATAGTTTCTAAAACTTAGCCAATTTATAGAGACCACTGAACACCTGGACAGCCCCTATACTTCCATTGTGGAAGATTTATTTGCATATATATATATATATATATATATATATATATATATATATATTACATAAATTTCAAAATAATAAATTTTCAGATGAATGACAGAGGGAGACAGACAAAAACATAAATGGAATGGTGAAAGACAAAAAGGAAAGAATAAAATTATATTCCATGAACATACATATTTATGTTTTAATTCATTTATTGGCAATTGGTTTTGAATACATGACACTGGATAGATAAGAAGCCGAAAATACCAATTTTCATATGACATTGTACATTTGGATTTTATACTTTCCTGAATATCATACATACATATTTTGGGGGCAGAAAAAGCAAGTCACATTTTGTATTGCCAAAGTTACATGAAAACATGTTTAACTTGACCTCAATATTCTTTCTAATGAAGTGAATTTCTTATAATGTGAAGTAAATTATATTTGGTACTTTAATCCTCGAAAATGAAACTCATTGAGAGGCACTCCTTATCACCAAATTAAATGAATATTTACACATAAGTGAAAATTTCTCTGCAACACTGGTAGTCATTAAGTTAAACTTATAATGGTTCTGTGTGCAGTCTTTGCACATGACAGTCACTTATCACTGCTACAAAAGCACAACATTTTTGTGTACTTATTTGTTACCTGATTACTATAAAGTCACAAAATCAGTATCACTTTTTCATTTTTGACATCTGATTTACCTATATCTAAGTGATTTCCCATCTCTTTTTGGAATTTATTCTCCATTTATTACCAAAATCTGGACAAGTGAATATAAGTCATTTTACCCTTTACACCTCATTAGCTTTAACAAATACATTACTGGCCCTTACTGCAATACTATCATACCTGCTGTTCTGTTCCTCACTCTATTGCTTTCCTGCTGTTTTTACAGGTGGTATTTAAGCAAGATTATTCTGATATGTATCATCATTACTGAATTATTGTCAGAGAAATACAAGACCAAAACTTAGAACATACACTCTTTTGAGTAAATTAAAATATAAGAATCAAGAGTTGAAAAAGCACATACACAGAAAAATATGAAATTGGGTACATTGCCCTATTGCTTCCAACATTGTCTTTTGAGAAAGGATCTGTCATGGAACTTGTAGCACACTGACTATGTTGATAAAATAATCTAAATCTGAATTTTTCTTCCTCATCCAATGTACCAGAAATCTCAGGTGTCTGCTGGCTTTAAGCTTAGCTTTGTATCAGTGAGGGTTCAAACTAAGACCCAAATTAGCTGTATAGTAAGCACTATATCAACTAAACAATTTCCTACTTGTCCTACTATTTTGCTTTTAAATCAAAACTGGACATACTTCTTTACTAGTTGATGTTATTAGCATACTGTCTTTATTTGTTTGCTTTTGTGTTTTCTGACATATACTCAACGTATAAGACAGGTGAACCTAGAACAATTTAAGTGGATCCAGATGACTTTGGTATCCACAAAGATCCATCTACCTCTGCCTTTCAAGTTGGAATTTTAGCTGTCTGCCAACATTTCTTTATGAGTGTCCTTTTTAAAAAAATGGAAATGTAGGGATTAGTCATGATTAACTCTTTTTAAGTTTCAAAAACATAATAATACATACATTAAAATAAATTTTCTAGGTTTAGAAAATAAATCTCATTAGTAGCATCTTTCTCTAGGACCTATGAGTTCCTGAATTTTTGTGGGGAGCCAAAAGAAGGCAGCTATCATCCATGCAGCCATTTTGAGCAACATACTCTGACAAGAGACTTGTTTACAACAGCCTACACCAGCTGAGCACACTCTGAAAACATCTTGTTTTAGATACCCAGGATCTTCCCTTGGGTGTGTGGGACTTAAAGGTGTGAGACTTAAAGGTGTGACTTAGAGATCAGATTTAGAGACAAGACTTAAAGGCATGACTTAGACATGAGACATATAAAAGGCAAGAGGCAGACAAAAGAGAGTACTTGAGACTTAAGACCTGTAACTTGGAACTTGTGAACTTGGAACTGGGAAAGAGACTAGCAACTTAGGACTAGGGATAAGGACTTGAGACTTATTACAGGTGGAACAGGAATTAGGACCTGAAACTTGGTACTAGGAACTAGGGACTTTGAGAGAAGAAGAGAGACTGAAGAATTAACAGGATTGAATCACACTCTATCTGATCTTCATTCTTCATGTCTGTCCTCACTCTCTCTCTTGTTGAACCCCAACCAGCAGACCGGAGCAGCTTGGGGAAGTGTGGGCTCTAACAATTTAGTCCCCAAGGTTTTGGCAGTGTGGGTTCCAAAATTGATAGAGTGGTCCCCGACATTTTGGCCCCCAAGTGTGGGGCAGTGCAGTTTTTAAAAATGCCGTGAATGAAAGAGAGAGAGAGAGAGAGAGAGAGAGAGAGAGAGAGAGAGATTGATTAAGTTCTTTCAATCAATTTATTAAATGTTTATTCAATGCCTACAGTAGCTAGGCCTAAGACATCCAAAATAAATTAAAGTTTTCTAAGACTGAAGTCATATGATATTTATTTCACAGAAACAGCATAAACATTATAAAGGGTATTTGTAAAATCAAACTCAGGTCAAGCTTTGAATTATTGAGAAAAATGTCAATAGTTAGGTTAATCTGTGTATATTTACAATTTTGACTGATCCTGTTACTGAGATAATCACAATTTCCATAGTTAATTACAAATTTTATGTGTCACAATGACATAAAGCACAACTCTGAAATAGACAATGTCATGAATGGTATCAATAGATACAGACTTTCTCTGTTCCATAAGCTGGAGTCACCCATTCTCTTCTTGGTTTCTAAAACTTATCCCCTGTGGCTAGTATGCAGAGAATTATTTCTGGGAATATATAGCCTGACAACCAACATCTCAGCCCTGATCAAGCAACTATAGATTTGCTGAAGTTAAAAAAAAATGCAAATTCAATATAATCAGCTAGTTCTGACCTGATGGAAAACATCTTTGTATTATTTACATGACCCACCAATTTTCTTTTTTAGTTGCACAATAAATATGACTCTATTTAATTCTCTCATCATAGTTTTTCTATTTTATTTAAACATATTTCCATCAAACTATAAAAAAATCGATGTAGACAGGTTAAATACACATAAAATATAACAATGCCATGTCGATCTAAGTAAGAAATATCCCTAGAGAATATAAAATTTATGGTCACCAAATGATTATATAAAGCTTCAAATCATATTATTTCTTAACAATGTGCTCAATATCTAGATAAATTCATATCAAATTTGACAAGAAAATGCCATCATTGCTATTTTCTCAAACTACTTGTGGAAATATGTGAATAAATGTCTACTTACCATGGTTAGATAACCCACAATGTAACAATTTCAGCATATAACCTGTAGTAGTTTAAATAAAATGACCTCCATAGATTTATACTTTTAAATTTTGGCTTCCAATTTAGTGGACTTATTTGTGAAGTGTTACAAGGTATATGACAGGATCATCTCTGTACCAAGAACCTTATAGGCATTTAAGAGATGCTGTGAAATTGAAATCTAAGTTGTTTTGGTGATAACAGATTATGTTGGATACGATAGCCATGAAAACTATACCAAGGAGAACATACAGGGAATATGACCAGCCCAAGTTTGATAAGTATATTATAGGTGGCAACTCTGAAAGGGTAGAGTCATCTAAACCTTCTGAAATCAGCAAGTGAGATATATAAATTGGGGTTTGCTCAGCTGCATTTCAAATATTATTCCCTTTCCTGGTCCCCCTTCCAAAACCCTTTATCCAATCCCCCCTCCTCCAGCTTCTATGAGGGTGTTTTTCCACCTACCCACTCCCACCTCCCCACCCTGGCATTCACTTACACTGGGACATTGAGCATTCACATTTTAATCTTGTCTTGATTCATTATGTCTTCAATGTGTGCTGATTTTTTTAAGTTAAAGTAAATTCAATTTACATTATGATATCTTTTTCTGAAACTATGTGTGCCAGAAGATGAAATGTGGTTGTTTGAGTGAGAATGAGCTTGTAGGCTCAAATATTGAATATTTGGTGTCCAATTGGTGGTGCTGTTTCAAAAGAATTGGGAATGTAGATTTTGGAGGTGTGGTAAATAGTATGCAATGGGAATTAAAAAGCCTACTACAAGTCCCTGTGCCTCTATGCCCTTTTGCTTATAGATGAAAATATGAACTCTTATGTTACCATATCTTCTTGCTGTCAAAATGAATTCAAATGGTTCAAAACCACTAGCTATGGTTAACCAAATTAAAATATTTCTTTTATAATTCATCTTGGTCACAACATTTTTTTAGGACAATAAAAAATTAAGCAAAATACCATCAAAGACCTACTTTGTGAGTCAATTAGTTTTATATGAATTATTTACTGAAATTTGGTTATGGTCACTTATAGGAGCATACGTCAATGAAAAACTGCAGCCTCACCAACATTCTCATCACTTCATGAAAACTGAATACCTGACATATGTACAGTTTACTGACAGCTTAACAGATTGGAGAATGTCCTTTTCATTTTGTCTGAGTGTCTTCCGGGCAACTATCCTGATCTCTTTCTTTCAGGCAACTTTGGTTCTTTTGAGAGAACTTTCAGTACAACTTACTGCGTATATATGCTTGAGGAAAAAAGGCTTGAGAAACCAATTAGTTCCAGGGACTTTCTGAAGCTATTTTGGATAGCTTATTTTTTAAGTTAACAAGCCTTTCTGCAGGATAAAATGTTTCACTTCCTAGTAAAAATTCTGTTATTTTAGTCTTAGTCTTCTGTAAATATTCTATGTCTTAATGTGATACCTTTTATTTTGAAGATAAATTATACTGAGCACCTGTGAGTAAATGATGATATTGAATTTCATTAAGTATTTTGTCTATAGACTAAATGTGTCAATTGGGTTTTGTTTTTGTTTTTTGGGTTTTTTTTTTTTTTTTTTTTTGGATCATAACAGTAAACCCAAATGTTACATCAGCATTTTGCCTTTTATATATGTATCTTCATACTTGCTGTGAAACATTATGCTTGACTCCACCTCATTTTCTCTAACATAAATGCATGTTCTTTTCTAGAAGGAGGCACAAAGTCATTTTTAGTGTCTGTGTATGGTTATATTCAGAGAACAATCAATTATTGAACATTTGAGATTTTATAAAGAAAGCCAAATGTAGGCAGGTGATTAATCATTCATTTCTGGTTCACCTTGAAAGAACAGCACAGAGCAAAACATTGTTTATATTTCTTGATCATTCAGTGCCTGATCAGCAAACATGTATTCTATAAAGTTAGTTCCTTTGTATACTTAGTTCTTCCAAACTTTTTTCACTGTGTTTTGAGAAATTTAGAAAATATACTAAAAATAAAAATAATGTGACTTGAGAGTACTTGAAGTGTCTGGACTTTTGCACTCCTAAAAACTAAATGCTGCATTGCTTCATTCATGTTATTTAAAATAATGTTTATGTGAATGACTTTCTATTCTTATGGATTAACTAAACTATTTGTACCTCTTTTTGTTAGATCAAGTAATCAACATACAAATGAAATATTTTTATTAAATTACTTCAAGTTACCCACTTACATACACATATAGAGACACACACACATACAGACACACAGAGCACATCAACCAATCATGGTTAAAACAGAGTCAGATGTAACAAGATAGGATGTATAGAGGATATTATACATTTATTGAACTCACAAAATTAATTTGAAGCATACAGATATAGAATTTTAAATTCATTTTAAAATTTTATTATTTTTATTTACATATTTACTTATATGAATGAGTGTGAATATAAATATCTGTTTGTTACAAGGTGTGTTTACAAGGTATGTGTGTGGAAATCAGAGAACAACATAGATTCATATATTATCTTCTTCTGCCATACCAAGGGCAATAATCAATCCCATAACATTTGGCAACATGTACCTTATCTCCCTGAGCTACTCACGCAGACTTGCAGAATAGAAATTGTAATTCAATCATCCTGATAAGGTTGTTGCCTTCACAAGTATTGATAGGAATTTGCAACAACTCAAAGAGTAGTTACCAAGAAAAAAATATATTTTGTTGTGTCAGATCAAAAATTGGCTGAAATCTATACATGTTCTATGGAATACTTGTGAATTTGTTATCTAGGTTTGTTTCTTCTGATATCTAAAATTATAAAATATTGTAGAATGTGTAGTGCTATGATAGGCTAAGATGTACTATCTGGTGAAGAAATGCAAGAAGCTGGCTGCTGATTTTTCAACTGGGAAAAGTTATGGTTTCCAACAATGACATGAACAAGCCACTGAATAAACATGCTTCTGTACCTTTCAAACTAGCTGCTCTTTCTGTTGATTTAGTAAATGTTTTCTAAAACTCCCCCCCTTTTCTAAATATAAAAAAAGGAAAATATTATCACATATAATATACCATAAAATATCTGACATATATAAACAAACAACTTTTATTTGGTTGACTCATACTTTTGTTATATTTATTATTGAAGATTTATTTGTTTAGATTCAGGAATTCAGTGATGTTAAAATTAAGAGCACTTGAGGTTCAGTAAGAAAAATGTAGCAAAATCAGATTAGAGAAGTTGATAAGATTGTGACAATTAAACTCAAGAACAATTAAAGTTAGTGCAAGGATAAAATTGAAATAATATTTTCATTTCAAAATATGTTAATGTGTCATGATCCATGAAAAAGTCAGTGTCTATGAAATCCAAGTTTTGATTTATTCTCTTAATATGTTAAGAAGTGGGTGGAGGAGCACTCTCATCAAGGAAAAGGGGAGAGAGAAGAGGAGAGACAGGATGGGGGATTGTACAGGGGTAACTGCAAAGGGGGATATCATTTGAAATGTAAATGGATAAAATGATTAATAGAAAAGAAAAGAAAAAGAATAGAGCTTAAATTCTATGAAAGTATGTTTCTTCAGTTAAGTTACAGAGAATCTATTTACTATTGAGAAAACAATTGACTTTTTATGTGAAGTCTAAACAGAACTACTTTAAAAAACTTTTAATTTCAAATTATTTAACATAATAAATGTAGAATATTTCCTGTCTCCTAACTCATTTCAGTTCTTCTTCCTATATGTTGTTTGTTTTCAAAACAAAATCAAATACAAATTTGAAACTCATAATAAACAAGCAAAAGAACAATAAAACAAAAAATTAAAAACAAAACAAAAAGAACTAAATGATTCAGAACTACAGCAACAAGATAACAAACATCTCACAAAAGCTGAGAACCTGGAGCACGATGCACACTGCCTAAATGCAGCTAAAATGTTTGCAAAGTATTCTTTCTAATTGATTCATTCTTTCTCAGCCTATTCCAAGACTTTTAGCAAGCTTCTGTATCTCACAGGCAGCTGATCTGATATGAGTCTTTATAGTTAGCTTTGTTTACTCTGGAAGGAGAGATGTTAGGTCATCTTTTTGTGCACTGTGTTAAAACTGTCTTTGTATTATTCAAATGCTAATTTTTGTAGCAGAAGTTATCTGATTACAGGCTAGACATTGGTTTCATTAAACATAACCTGTCTTAATGTTTTGTGAACATCTCCATCATGTTTTATTTATCAAATAAACAGCTGAAAAGCCAATAGTTGGTGAGGGAATAGAAGGTGGGACCTCCAGGAAGAGATAGGAACTCAGTGGTGGAAGAATTCATCAGCTAGACATTCAAAAAGAGGCAGGCTGGAACTGAAGAAGATGTAACTAATACACACACACACACACACACACACACACACACACATACACACATGCATATACACATATGGATCAATTTATATTATAAGAGCTAATTGTGGGATAGAGTAAGATAAAATCTAAAACTATAGCTAATAATTATTACTCAATGTTTTTATTCAGAGCTGAATTGTCATAGAAAGTCCTAAATGTTATAGAGGGGCCTAGAGACCTTCAGTTTCAGAGGCATTCGGATGCTATCTGAGTTGCTTACCTTACTGCTTAAGGGGCCACTCTGAAGGTTGTGGTGCTTTAATATTGGAAGAAACTATTACAAAGCATATGTGCATAGCAACATGTTCCTATGTTTCATTTTATTAATGTATTCTAAATAACAGTATTAAGTTTTTCAGTAGGACTATGGCCTTTCTAGTCTCTGGTTCTTTGTCACATTACCTGTGTCAAAAAAGAGTTTCATCTGATAGAGTTTTTCTTTATTTAAATAACATCTGTGCCACTATTGAACAAGTACATATTTCAGGCAGGTATAGAGGAATCCTAAATTAGAAACATGGATGTTCTGGCAAAAGATCACATCCAAAGATATGATCTAGCTGGAATTCGAACACATGCTGGATTATAATATGATCCTACTAAAATAAAAATATACCATTAGTATATACCTAAATTCCTAGTAATTAATGTAATTAGTTTGTAGAAGGAAGCATGCCAAGAACTAGCTTCAGGTTGGTCAGGGGTCCCGAGGAAGGGTCATTTGGGAGTAGAGGATGAACAACTTGAAGTCAGTGATGGATCCAAGTTCACAGCTCTGTGTTCTGCTCTAGACAGCTTTCTGCTCAGAGATAGCTCTCAGCTTGAGATAACTCTCTCTTGCAGACCAAAATCCACTCTTTGATTTTTGCATAAGATTCTTTCTTTGGATCAATTCAATCATATATCCTAGATTCCCTTTTGACTATTTCAGGAATAGCTCCTTGATCCTAAAGACAGATCCATATGGCTGTAGCTGCAAAATTCTTCTTCTTGTTGGTGCTGGAGCATGGTCCCATTGCTTGATTATATTATCATCAGATTTCTGTTTTCCAAGACCTTCATGGTTTATGCTTAGCTGTCCTGAACTTGCTCTGTATACAGACCTTGAACTCAAGAGATTTTAATTGCACTGTCTTCTGAATGATGAGATTAAAGGTGTGTGACACCACACCTGCCTTCCATATCTTTTAACTAAGCTGACACACTAGTATAGCTAACATTGTTCTTTCAGGCCCAAGAAGCTCCTTAAGCAATTCATATTGCATTTTTATATTTCAAAAACTTGAGAAATACTTAAAATATCAGTTCTTACATTTATTTATGGATTGTTGAACTGATATTGTCAGAGTACTTTTCCACAGCAATACTGTCCTGAAGATAGTATCACAGAGAAACAAACTTACTTCCTAGAATCTTGCTATATTTGAATATCATGAACCCAATAACCTGGGCAGGGAGAAGATTTCATGGAGGAGGAACAAAATATAAGATGTATACATTGTTATACAAACAAGCCTTAGGCCCACAGAAACCCTCAGCACTTGAGAACACCCTCATCCTCATGGATATATTCAATTAAATGAATATCTGTCACCTTACGTAATTACAATTTGTTTTGGGAGTATTACTTCAAAGGATGGTTCCAGCAGTCACTGCAATATTCTTGAATTTTCTCATATGGTATATTAGGTAAACAGGTACTATCCTCCTTACATGGGAGGACTGTAAAATTTTACCACAATATTCACATGTTTTCTAATCGAAAAATCAGGAAATTATTGTTCTTCACCATTTCAATGAATTGTTTTCCTTTTTTATTGGATATCTTATTTACATTTCAGATGCCATCACCTTTCCCCATTCCCCCTTCCTAGAGAGCCCCTATCCCATGCTCTCATTTCCTTTTTGCTTTTATACAATTTTTTAAATGTTAATCAAAGGGTTTATAAGTATGGTAATGCTCAATCAGAAGTGTAACCCAATGGCCAACCTAGCTATATAAACTATCTTTGACTGGTGGAGACACGTGAGCATCTGCCTCCATGCCCCCCCCCTTTCTATCTCTTTCTTTCTCTCATCAACCAGTTTCTCCTCTCCTTCATCTTCTCCTCTCCTTACTCCATCTTTTCCACTCTGTACTCCTTCCCCCTTAGTTCCTCCTACATATCTGCCCTTCCTGTTAAAATAAAACTTTTCTCTCAAAATACAATTAGAGCATAATTATTCCTATTTGTACCAGTGAGATACAAGATAGTCCTAATACCCAGTCAATCATTTTGTTGACTAACCAGAACCTCTTTTGTCTCTCCTAACTAAAACACTTAGTTTTGAACCTGGCTTTTTTCTTGGCTTTAGAATGAATGTCAGTTGAAAACCATCCACTCAGATCTTTTCTCTCAAAGTAAATAGCCAGGATTGGCTATGAGACTATAGGTCTTCAACCCTGTCAGAAATCCAGAATGACTGAGTTAACTGAAATTATGGGAAGCACTAAGATAGCTTCTAAAACTTAGCCAATTTATAGAGACCACTGAACACATGGACAGTCCCTATACTACTGAACGTTGGAGCATCAAATCTTCAGCTTTCTGGCTCAAACTCAGCTGACAGACCTTAGTGCTGCAGAATTATTAAGGGCTGGTTACTCTGTCTAGGCAGATATAATCAGTCGACTATTCTGCAAGTGTGTCCTTTTCTGGACAGTAATTTGTTTGTAGATGGAGAGAGGCAATTCTTGACTGGTGGCTGTCTCACCACAACTGGAGTAACTCCAAGGACGCTCAATTTCTTCTTAGAATCGAAGACAGGAAGCTGTCAGGAGCAGACAGATCTCTAATCAAAATGAACATTCATATAAAGATATTTGTAATGTCAATTCTATGGACTTCTGATGTTTTGAAATCCAACTATCCATGTAAAGTAGCCTGGACTGATGTCTGTTAACTCCTCTCAGCTATTTCTAAATAAAATATAGAAAATACCCTAACAATAAGCTCAAAGCTCAGTTTGCTTGATGAGTAGATACACCAAGGCTGTGTATTCTGCAATATACAATTCTCAGAACAAATTTTAGTATCAAGAAAAAATTTTTTTTTTCCTAGAGGGCTGACATTTTTTTAAAAAATGTTGGTTCTAACAACTTTTCTTTTTGTTTGTCCATTTTTTAAATTGATTATAATATTTATATTCCAAAATTTATCCTCTTATCCCATGTCCTCCACCACCCAGGAATCCCTTATCCCATCCTCACTCCTTGTGCTTCTATGATGGTGTGATCTTCCAGTTTCTGTGATGCTGTTTCCATTAACATAAACTGCTTCCTAGATTTCTAAATTCTTCCATTTGTGTTATTAAATGTCGTATTTTTCTTTTTTTCTTTTATTTTCCTTTTTTCTCTTTTTACTCTTTTTTCCTTTTTTTCTTTTTTATCTCTCTTTTTTTAAATTGGGTATTATATTAATCTTTCAGATTTTATCCCCTTACCCCACTTCCTCCCACCACTCAGAAACCCCCATCCCATCCCCCCTCCTCATGCTTCTATGAGGCTGTGCCTGCACCTACCACCCACCCCCACTACCCCCTCCCCACCTTCACATTCTCCCCTACTCTGTGTTTGTTTTTCATGGGACTCAGAATCTCCTCTCCCACCTATGCCTGACAAGGCCATCCTCCCTTACATATACCACTGGAGTCATAGGTCCCTCCCTATGTGCTCCCAGGCTGGTGGTTTAGACCCTGGGGGTCTCTGGTTGTTTGGTATTGTTGCTTTCCTTCTGGGGACACAAACCCTTTCTGATCTTTCAGTTTTCTCTTTAAGTTCTCCATTGGGAAACCCTTGATCATATCAGTGGTTAGCTGTGAGCATCTTCCTCTGAATGTGTTAGTCTTTGGCAGACCTCTAAGGAGACAGCTTTATCATGTTCTTGACAGCATGCACTTCCAGCCATCTACATCAGTGTCTAGCTTAGGTGACTGTACATGGGATGGGTACCCAGGTGGAATGGTCTCCTGATGGCCCCATCCTTCAGTTTCTGTCCCATGTTTTTTTTCTATATTTGCTCCTTTGATTATTTTTGTTACTCGTTCAAAATAGAATTGAGGTGTCCCCTCTTGCTACTTTGATTATTTTTGTTACTCGTTCAAAATAGGATTGAGGTGTCCCCTCTTGGTCTTCTTTCTTCATGAGCTTCATGTGGTCTGTGGGTTAAGTCTTTGCTATTCCGAGATTTAGGCTAACATCCGCTTAACAGTGAGTAAATTCCATGTGTGTTCTTTTGTGATTGGGTTAACTCACTCAGGATGGTAATTTCTAGATCCATCCATTTAACTAAAACTTACTCGAACTCATTATTTTTAATGGCTGAGTAATACTCCATTGTGTAGATGTACCACATATTTTTTGTATCCATTCCTTTGTTGAGGGACGTCTTGGTTCTTTCCAGCTTCTAGCTATTATAAATAAGGCTGCTATGAACATAGTGGAGCATGTGTCCTTATTATATGTTGGTGCATCTTCTGGGTATATGCCAAGGAGTGGTATAGCTGGATCCTCAGGTAATTCTATGTCCAGTTTTCTGAGGAACTGCCAGACTGATTTCCAGAGTGGTTGTACCAGTTTGCAATCCCACCAGCAACGGAAGAGTGTTCCTCTTTCTCTGCATCCTTGCCAGCATCTACTATCACCTGAATTTTTGATCTTAGCCATTCTGACTGGTGTGAGGTGGTATCTCAGGGTTGTTTTGATTTGCATTTCTCTGATGACTAAGGATGTTGAGCATTTCTTAAGGTGCTTCTCAGCCATTTGAGTTTCCTCTGTTGAGAATTCTTTGTTTAGCTCTGTTCCCCATTTTAAATAGGGTTATATGGTTGTCTAGAGTATAATTTCTCGAGTTCTTTGTATATCGTTGATATTAGCCCTCTATTGGATGTGGGATTGGTTAAGATCTTTTTGCATTCTGTTGGTTGCCATTTTGTTTTACTGATGATGTCCTTTGCCTTACAGAATCTTTGCAATTTTATGAGGTCCCATACTTGATCTTAGAGCATAAGCCATTGGTGTTGTGTTCAGGAACTTTTCCCCTGTGCCTAGGTATTCAAGGGTCTTCCCCACCTTCTTTTCTATTAGTTTCAGTGTATCTGGTTTTAAGTGAAGCTCTTTTATTCACTTGGATTTGAGCTTTATACAAAGAGATATGAATGGATCGATTTGTATCCTTCTACATGTTGACCTCCAGTTGAACCAGCACCATTTGCTGAAAATGCTGTTCTTTTTCCACGGGATGGTTTTAGCTCCTTTGTCAAATATCAAGTGACCATAGGTATGTGGGCTCATTTCTGGGTCTTCAGTTCTATTCCATTGATCTTCTTGCTTGTCTCTGTACCAATATCATGCAGTTTTAATTACTATTGCCCTGTAGTTTGAGGTCAGGGACAGTGATTCCCCCAGAAGTTCTTTTGTTGTTGAGAATAGTTCTCACTATCCTGGGTTTTTTGTTGTTCCAAATAAATTTGTAGATTGCTCTTTCTATCTCTATGAAGAATTGATTTGGAATTTTGATGGGGATTGCATTGAATCTATAGATTGCTTTTGGCATGATGAACGTTTGTACTAAATTAATCCTGCCAATCCAGGACCATGGGAGATCTTTCCATTTTCTGAAGTCTTCTTCTATTTCTTTCTTCAGAGACTTGAAGTTCTTGTCATACAGATCTTTCACTTGCTTGGTTAGGTTCACTCCTAGATATTTTATATTGTTTGTATCTATTGTGAAGGGTGTCATTTCCCTAATTTCTTTCTCAGCCTGTTTATCTTTTGAGTATAGGAAGGCTCTGATTTGTTTGAGTTGATTTTATATTCAGCCACTTTACTGAAATCGTTTATCATGTTTAGGAGTTCTCTGGTGGAAATTTTAGGCTCACTTAAGTATACTATCATATCATCTGCAAATAGTGAAATTTTGATTTCTTCTTTTCTTATTTGTATCCCTTTGACTTCCTTTTGTTGTCTAATCGCTCTAGCTAGGACTACCAGTACTATATTGAATAGGTATGGTGAGAGTGGACAACCTTGTCTAGTCCTTGATCTTAGTGGGATTGCTTCAAGTTTCTCTCCATTTAGTTTGATGTTGGCTACTGGCTTGTTGTATATAGATTTTCCTATGTTTAGATTTGGACCTTGAATTCCTGCTCTTTCCAAGACTTTTAACATGAAGGGATGTTGAATTTTGTCAAATGCTTTCTCAGTATCTAGTGAGATGATCATGTGGTTTTTTTTTTCTTTGAGTTTATTTATGTAGTTGATTACATTGATGGATTTTTGAATATTGAACCACCCCTGCATTCCTGGGATAAAGCCTACTTGATCATGATGGATGATTGCTTTGATGTGTTCTTTGATTCAGTTTGCAAGGATTTTATTGAGTATTTTTGCATCAATATTCTTAAGAGAGATTGGTCTGTAGTTTTCTTTCTTTGTTGGGTCTTTGTGAGGCTTTGGTATGAGCGTAATTATAGCTTCATAGAACAAATTGCATATTGTTCCTTCTGTTTCTGTTCTGTGGAATAATTTGAAGAGAATTGGTATTAGGTCTTCTTTGAAGGTCTGATAGAATTCTGCACTAAAATCATCTGGCCCCAGACTATTTTTGGTGGGGAAATGTTTAATGACTTCTTCTATTTCTTTGGGGGTTATGCAACTGTTTAGATGGTTTATCTGCTCCTCGTTTAGCTTTGGTACCTGGTATCTATCTAGGAAATTGTCCATTTCATCCAGATTTTCCAATTTTGTTGAGTATAGGCCTTTGTAGTAGGATCTGACGATTTTTTTTCATTTCCTCTGTTTCTATTGTTATGTCTCCCTTTTCAGTTCTGATTTTATTGATTTGAGTGCTGTCTCTGCACCCTTTGAATCAAAGGCTGGCTAATGATTTGTCTATCTTGTTGATTTTCTCAAAGAACCAGCACCTGTATTTGCTGATATTTTGTGTAGTTCTTTTTGTTTCAACTTGCTTGATTTCAGCCCTGTTTGATTATTTCCTGCCGTCTACTCCTCTTGGGTATATTAGCTTCTTTTTGTTCTAATGCTTTCAGTTTTGCTGTCATGTTGTTAATGTATGCTCTTTTCATTTTCTTTTTGTGGGCACTTAGACCCATGATTTTTCCTCTTAGTACTGCTTTTATGGAGTCCCACAAGTTTTGATATGATGTGTCCTCATTTTCATTATATTCTAAAAATTCTTTAATTTCTTTCTTTATTTTTTTCCTTGACCATGTTATCATTGAGTAGAGCATTGTGCAGTTTCCATATGTGGGCTTTTCATTGTTTTTGTCCATGTCAAAGACGAGTCTTAGTCCATGGTGATCTGATAGGTATAAGGGATTATTTCAATCTTTTTGTATCTGTTGAGGCCTGTTTTGTGACCAATTATATTGTCTATTTTGGGGAAGATACAATGAGGTGCTGAGAAAAATGTAAATTCATTTGTTTTAGGATAAAAAGTTCTATAGATATCAGTTAAGTCCAATTGGTTCATAACTTCTGTTAGTTACATTGTGTCTAGGTTTGGTTTCTGTTTCCATGATGTGTCCATAGCTGAGATTGGGATGTTGAAATCTCCCACTATTATTGTGTGAGGTACAATGTATGCTTAAAGCTTTAGTAAAGTTTCTTTTATGTATGTGGGTGCCCTTGCATTTGGGACTCAGATTTTTCAGAATTGCAAGTTCCTCTTGGTACATTTTTCCTTTAATGAATATGAAGTGACCTTCTTTGTCTTTTTTGATTGCTTTTGGTTGAAAATTGATTTTACTTGATATTAGAATCACTACTCCAGCTTGTTTCTTGGGGCCATTTGCTTGGAAGATTGTTTTCCAACCTTTTACTCTGAGGTAGTGTCTGTCTTTTTCACAAAGGTGTGTTTCCTGTATGCAGCAAAATGTTGGATCCTGTTTATGTATCCAGTCTGATAGTCTACGTCTTTTTACTGTAGAATTGAGTCCATTGATATTAACAGATATTAAGGAAAAATGAATGTTTCCTGTTATTTTTGTTATTGGCAGTGGAGTTAAGTTTGTATAGCTACCTTTTTTATTGCATATTTTATTTACATTTCAGATGCCAATCCCTTTCCCCATTTCCCTTCCCTAGAAAACCCCTATCCCATCCCCCCCTTTTCCATTTGTCTTTTATACAATTTTTTAAAAATGTTAATAAAAGGCTTTATAAGTATGGTAATGCTCAATCAGAAGTGTAACCTAATACCCAACCTAGCTATGTAAACTATCTTTGACTGGTGGAGACACATGAACTTCTGCCTCCATGCTTCCTCTCTCTTTCTCTCTCTTTTTCTCTCTCATTACCTAGCTTCTCATCTACTTCATCTTCTCCTCTCCTTACTCCATCTTTTCCTTCCCCCTTTGCTCCTACTACGTATTACCCTTCCTGTTAAAATAAAGCTTTTCTCTCAGAATACAATTAGAGCATAATTATTCCTATTTGTACAGTGAAGTATAAGATAGTCTTAATACCCAGTCCATCCTTTTGTTGACAAGCCAGAACCTCTGTCGTCACTCTTGACTAGAGCAATTAGTTTTGAACCTGCCTTTTTCTTAGCTTTAGAATGAATGTCAGCTGTAAACCCTCCACTCAGATCTTTTCTCTCAAGGTAAATAGACAGGATTGGCTATGAGACTATAGGTCTTCAATGCCATCAGATATCCAGAATGACTAAATTAACTGAAATTATGGGAAGCACTAATCATAGCTTCTAAAACTTAGCCAATTTATAGAGACCACTGAACACCTGGACAGCCCCTATACGACCAAACGTTGGAGCATCAAATCTTCAGCCTTCTGGCCCAAACTCATCTGACAGACTTTAGTGCTGCAGAATTATTAAGGGCTGGTTACTCTGTCTAGGCAGATATAATCAGTCGACTATTCTGCAAGTGTGTCCTTTTCTGGACAGTAATTTGTAGATGGAGAGAGGCAATTATTGCCTGGTGGCTGTCTCACCACAACTGGAGTAACTCCAATGATGCTCAATTTCTTCTTAGAATCCAAGACAGGAAGCTCGCAGGAGTAGACAGGTCTCTTTCAAAAGGAACATTAATATAGAAATATTTGTGTTGTCAATTCTATGGATTTCTGACATTTTGAAATCCAACTATCCATGTAAGGTAACCTGGACTGTTGTCTGTTATCTCCTCTCAGCTATTTCTAAATAAAATATAGAAAACACCCTAACAATAAACTCAAAGTCATGAATTTGCTATAGTCCCTTAACTCACAGGCTAATCATCCCAAATCAGTTTAAAAAGTTAAAAAAGGACTGGGTCTAAGTCTTGTATTTCTAAATGTGTTATACAGGCACGATGCCCATGAGAGTATATATCAATATTCATTTCACTTTCCTATCAATAAGAAGCCTATATCCATGAAAACCTTAAATTTGAAATCCAAGTGAATTTTGTACCATTTAAGAAATTATAACTTCATCTTGATACTAAATTATGCAGATTTCTACCAATAGGTTATGGTTATGCCATAAATCCTAGCTAATCCTCCCTGTTCCAACAAAATCACAACTTTTCTCCAGAGAGACAGCCCCATATTAACCACCTTAGTCCCCAAGACCAGGGAATAGTGGCACTGACTCTTCTTTAACTTCTTCAAGCTGATTACGGGCGTTGAGATATTAGAAGAGGGGTGGGGGGAAGAGTAATTTGATAAGCTTCTGACGCTGTGTCTTCACTGCATCCAGATGGAATTCCCAAACACCAGAGGTTTGAATAGGTCTGCTCGTTTTGTTTGATGAGTAGATACATCAAGGCTGTGTATTCTGCAATATATAATTCTCTGGAAAAGTTTTAGTATCAAGAAAAAAATTTTTTTTTCCTTGAGGGCTGACATTTTTTTTAAAAGATGTTGGTTCTAACAACATTTTCCCCCTTTTATGTAGTTGGTTATAATATTTACATTTCAAGTTTTATCCTCCTATCCCATTTCTTCCACGACCCAGGAACCCCTTATCACATCCCCCCTCCTTATATCCCTTCTCTGAGGCTGTGCCCACAACTACACCCCCTTCCCTACTACCCCCTCCTCATCCTCATATCCCCACCCTTCTGTGTTTGTTTTTCATAGGACCAAGAATCTCCTCTCCCACCTATGCCCAACAAGGCTGTCCTCCCCTACATATACTGCTAGAGTTGTAGGTCCCTCTGTATGTGCACCCAGGCTGGTGGTTTAGACCCTGGGGGGCTTTAGTTGTTTGGTATTTTTGCTTTCTTTTTGGTGTCACAAACCCTTTCTGCTCCTTCAGTCTTCTAATTTCTCCATTGGGAAGCCTTTGATCATATCAATGGTTAGCTGTGAGCATCTTCCTCTGAATGTGTCAGTCTCTGGCAGATCTCTAAGGAGACAGCTATAATACGTTCTTGACAGCATGCATTTCCAGTCATCCATATCAACTTCTAGCTTAGGTGACAGTACATGGGATGGATGCCCAGGTGGTATGGTCTCCTGATGGCTCCTCCTTCAGTTTCTGTCCCATGTTTTGTTTCCATAATTGTTCCCTTGAGTATTTTTGTTACTGGTTCTAAGTAGAACTGAGGCATCCCCTCTTGGTCTTTCTTCATCATGAGCTTCATGTGGTCTGTGGGTTGAGTCTTTGCTATTCTAAGTTTTTGGGCTAACATCCGCTTAGCAGTGAGTAAATACCATGTGTGTTCTTTTTGATTGGGTTAACTCACTCAGGATGGTAATTTCTAGATCCATCCATTTAACTATAAATTTCTCTAATTCATTATTTTTAATAGCTGAGTAATACTCCATTGTGTAGATGTATCACATTTTTATATCCATTCCTCTGTTGATGGACATCTTAGTTCTTTCCAGCTTCTGGCTATTATAAATAAGGTTGCTATGAACATAGTGGAGCATATGTCCTTATTATATGTTGGAGCGTCTTCTGGGTATATGCCAAGGAGTGTTATAGCTGGATCCTCAGGTAATTCTATGTCCAGTTTTCTGAGGAACTGCCAGACTGATTTCCAGAGTGGTTGTACCAGCTTGCAATCCCATCAACAATGGAGGAGTATTCCTCTTCCTCCACATCCTCACCAGCATCTACTGTCACCTGAGTTTTTGATCTTAGCCATTCTGACTGGTGTGAGATGGTATCTCAGGGTTCTTTTGATTTGTGTTTGTTTTCACCTTGCTGTAAATAGGGTAAGACATACATACCACCATACTCAATCTTTATCTGTGACTACTAGGGAATAGATTTAGATCCTTATAATTGCAAATCAAATATTATATCCCATGCCTATTTAAAATATGTCTTAAAAGATTTATCATGTGCAAGTGCGTATATGTATATATATGTAAACACACACTATCTATAGATAGATTAATAGATAAATAAATAGATAGAGGACAGATAGATAGATAGATAGATAGATAGATAGATAGATAGATAGTAGATCTCAGACCCTGTGCTGCTTCAGTGTCTCTGAGTTCGTATGTGGTTTGCTTATACTGATTTAGAGAGCCTTGTGTTTTAGTTGTTCTCCATTCTTTCTGGATCTTTATTTCTAACTCTTCTTCAGAGTTTATTGAACTACAATGGGAGGGAGTTGATGAAGAAATCCCATTTATGGCTGAGTGTTAGAGGGTCTCTTATCCTCTGTGAAATGTCTGACTGTGATTCTTTGTATTTGCTCCCATCTACTAAAGCTATAAATTTATCTCTTGATGGCTCAATAAGCCAGTGAATGTCATTGAAAATCATTTTATGATTACAAATTTTTCTTTTTCTAGAACAGTATTTTTTTTTATTTAACCTTGGTCCCTGTGCTATCTAGTCTCAGATTCTTGACCGCTAAAGGAGTACCATATATAGGCTGCATCTCATGGACTGGGCCTTAAATCAAATCACATATTTGTTGGTTACTCTTGAAAACTTTCTGCCACCTATTTCCTAGCATATCTTACAGTTAGTATATCATTCTATATAAATATTTTGTAGCTGGATTGGCATTTATGTTACTCTTTGTGGATATGCACAGTATCATTTTGTACCGAATGTTCTGGAACATAGGTGAAAAGACATCTACCTCTCCATGTTCAATTTGTTGATTAACAAATTAGTTTCTGGAGAGCAAAATTGTATGTAATATCATTATTAATGGTTCAGAGAGAGGAGAGAGAGAGAGAGAGAGAGAGAGAGAGAGAGAGAGAGAGAGAGAG
>JANHMN010000014.1:10810667-10824607 GCA_030674055.1 Rhabdomys pumilio | reverse complement strand
GAGAGAGAGAGAGAGAGAGAGAGAGAGAGAGAGAGAGAGAGAGAGAGAGAGAATTAGTTATTTCTTTCCATATGTATGGGTTTTGGGTAATGAAGGCAGGTAATAAGGCTTTCCCCATATGCACTTTAACAAGCTCTTTATCATCTCTCTGGTTGCTACCACACATTTATAACTTAAGATGACTTTCTTTAAAAGAATTATCAAATCAGTGATGAATTTCATAGATATTTTTATATAAGTATGTCATATACCTTTCCCCATAGAAGACTTCTAGAATATTTTTATTTTCAAATATTTTATTAATAATCATTCATGGATTTTTACAACTACTCATGAAAATAATTTATTTTTCTATTCTCATAACATTTAATTTTTTTCTAGTTTTGTCATAAGCATTATTAAGGGTTCATGATTTTTAAAATTAAATAACTTCATAAGAAATGGCCAGTATCTGATGTGACTCAAGTAGCTAAAAATTATGGTACCTATTTTAAGTCTGAGAGCTAAATGCTATGAAGTAGGAACATGAGAAATGGAAAATCCTTACTTTATAGTAAAGTATTATGAGCAAATAAGGTTGGTTGAATATCGTCTTTTTAAGCACTACTACTATACCATGAATACACAAGTTATTCTTGAATTTGTGATCTATATTTCAGTGGGTATTTACATAGCAGTGGTATATCTGGATCTTATGTAACAAGAATCCCTTATTGTTTTCTCTGTGTAATACTTAAAAATTGGCTCCATCTGGCTGGTCTTTTAAATAGTTTTACTGGAAATAATTTTATATATAAGCTCTTCTGGTCCCTCATTTTACTTCCCTCATCATCTCCCAGATCCTTATGATGTCCTAAGCTGTTCAAACACATGCTTTCTTTTTCTTTCTTTAGAAAACCGTCATGCAGCCAAACAAACAAGTAAATCAAAACCAGAATAAAACAAAGAAGCAAAAAAATACACAAATTGAACTCCCAAAGCATGAGAAACACAAATAAATTCAGACCCCACATCCCATAAAATAAATCACATAATTTGGAATTAAAATATATAGTACAAAATCTGGTAAGGTAAAAAAAATCCATAAAAATAATTACGAGCCAAAGCATCTTAAAATATCTCACAGAATTTAGACAGCATTCTCAATTCTTGCCTGAGTCTATACTTTTGGTTAAACCAAAGAAGTTTAGAGTTTTTATTTGTAATTATGCTTATATGTATAATTGTGTCTATCTAGGGTTATGATTATGAGTGTTATTACAAATACCTGGAGAGTGTGAGGGATTCTGTATTAGTTATTATCTATTGCACATGACACAAGGACCAATGCAACTTACAGGAGAGAGATTATTGGGATCTTTCAAGTTCTTATTGTTAGAATCCATGGTGATTAAGGCAGAAGTATGTCATCAGTCATGCAAGCAAGACACTGGAGTTTATATCTTGCTCTATAAGTAACAGGGAGAAAAAGACAACTGGCAATAATATGAGTATTGAAAACATAAAATTCTATTCTCACTGATACAAGTTCTCTGACAAGAACACTATGCATGATGGTTTCCAAACAATTTCATCAACTGGGAATCAAATATTAAAATATATAAAGCAGGAGGCTATTCTCATTTATACTACCAGAGATTCACTGGAGCTTGAGTTATAGATGGTTGTGAGACACTCTCATGAATAATGAGATTAAAACTCAAGTCCTCTGCTAGATCAACATATGGCCCTTGTAATCACTACACTGTCTCTTTGGTCTCAAAAATAAAAGTCATGATATTAGTTACTTTTTTTCATGACATTCATGAGAATGAGGTGATGAAGACACATGCTCAAGAACAAAAGACCACAGCTCTTGTTTCTGAAGACTATATAGTTATTATCTTAAGAAAGTCTTACATTTGTACATTTTTTTCCGATAATATGAACATTATTACTTTATCACACACAACTGTGTGCATGCACACACACACACACACACACACACACACACACACACACACTCAGACAAATACTGTTTTACCAACAGCAGCAAATGCTGTCTTTTAACTTTGTTTGTATGTATATGTATGTACTCTTGCATACACCTTTGCAAAAATGCACATTAACTCAAAAATAATAATCCAACAGCCATCTTATAATACTGATAATCTATGTTCTGACAGGATTTCCATTTAACACATATACTTTTAGTGAAATGGCTCTCTAATCAAGAAAGAAATACACAAACAAAACCTTGAAAAGAAACTGATAAATTCAGTAAATAAGGAAGAGCACTTTACAAAATAATCTGTCCTTTTCTGAATAGTACACTGAATTTCTAAGATTTTTAGATGATATTAAAATACAAGAATTGTAACTTATAATTGCACTGTTTCATGAAATTCTAGGCAAATGCATTAAACAATACCCATTTTTTACCATCTGTAGGCCCCTTGTTTTAACTGGAATAAAGAATAAAAGAAAAAAGAAAAGAAAAGAAAGGAAAGGAAAAGAAAGGAAAAGAAGTAAAATATATCCAGGTATCATTCTGAGTGGCAATTCTCATGCTTCATGAAAAAAAAATATAAAATCACGATTCCATTGTTACTTAATATTGAAGAAGTTGATCTAAGTGATCAATCTTTGAGCTATATGTTGATACACCACAAGCCAAAAGATAAGCCTTTGATAACTGAGGAGGTGAAGAAAAGAGGGGTACACAGTAGACCTGGTAATCTATCAAGTCCTCTCCTTCCTTATCTTTGCGTTACCCATCGTGAAACATGTGGTTTCTTAATTAAAAGTAATACATCTTCTCTTGTTTACCTGACAAATATGTCTTTCCACCATGAATATACAATAAAGGAATACGTTTAAAGAAAAACTTGCTACTTTAGCAGGAAGACAATTAAAAAGATTTAAAACTTCAATTCTTTCTAAGAGTAATGAAGTGCTTAATGAAAGGAATTCCTTCCCTTTCATTAGTGCATCTTCTACCTTGTAGTTGCAGTTTTCAACATGTTTAACAAATAAATAATTCAAGTGTTACATGACGCTAAAAATGGTTCAGTGAACTGATGATGCCTAATATGACCACACCATTTATTTGTCCAATGCTAAAAGGTCAGCCAAAGCATATTAACAACTACCAGTACACTGGCTCAAAACCTTTTATTTAGGAATATGGATAGATAGATAGATAGATAGATAGATAGATAGATAGATAGATAGATTCTAATATATATTCTTATATAATATATATTTTTATATAATATAAAATTCTCATATTCTAATTTACAACCTCTTCTCTCCCTAAATGTTATTGAATGTGTGTATATATACATACATATATATTTAGAAAGATATAGGAATATATATATATATATATATATATATATATATATATAGTATACTGGCTCAAAATGTTTATTTAGGAATATGTATATATATATATACATATATATTCTAATATATATTTATATAATATATAATTTATATTTTATATAATATAAAATTCTCATATTCTAATTTACAACATCCTTTCTTCCTGTTATTGAATGTGTGTGTACATATATATGTATATGTATAATATGTATATAATATCTAAGTATATGATGTATATGTATGTGTATGTATATGTATATATGTACATATATATATATATATATATATATATACACACATTCAATAAAAATTAGGAAGAGAAGAGGTTGTAAATTAGAATATGAGAGGGGAGGTTTCTGTGGGAGAGTTTGGAGGAAGGAAAGAGAATGCAAAATTGCAACTCTGTTATGATTTCAAAAGTAACCAAGGAAAGGTACCATACAAACAAAACAAAATTTCTGTTCCACAAAAGTAAATACCTACAGAAAAATTCTATTTGTGAATATATGTAGACAGAAGTGAGAGTAATATAGTCAGTGAGGATACAGTTTAAAAAAACTACACTTCATAACACAAAGGAGTTTAGACTTTTAGGACAAATATGGCCATTATTAGTTTTTAAAAAATATAGAGAAGATTTCCAGATGTTTTTAAAATATTTAAGTTTATGTATTTGATTTATGATGATTATTTTAGCTCATCATTGTTCCATGTTTTGAACAAAATCTTTTAATTCCTGCTTTCAAAGTTCTTGCATAAATCATCTCCAGTTTTCATCATTCATAGAAGACCACATTATAATTCAATCTTGACTCAGGATGTTATATATTTTTGCTGTATATTGACAGGGGAATTTTTTGCCAACTATAGAGGAGGTATACCTGTACAATAGTACTTTTATTTTTATTATCCTCCTCATATATAATTTTTTGTTGCTTCAATTAACCTTAAAATGGATAAGAAAAAGGAAAAAATATAAAATATTTAAGCTAGAAAATATATTCAAATCTATTTTGTACAGGTTATATTAGGATATTGTCTTCTAAAATATTGATGGTTTTGAATAAATATGGTTCCTTAAAATGTTTTTTAACTTTTCACAAATTTTATTTGAAAGTTATGTTAATGACTTATAGTATAACTAATATTAAAGCAAATAGTGTATTTATGAATTTGCCTTTAAAGAAATTATCTAGTTAATTGCTAAGTGGCTGTTTTGTTTGTTTGATTATTTTTCAAGATAGGATTTCATTGTAGAGCCGTGAGTATCATGGAAATAACAGTGTCAATGCGGATCACAGATGGAGAATAGATTTCTACTCTTTGATTTGTTAATGATGGTGAGGCAGTTGAATCAATGCAAGGCCCTGGGTTGGGTATTTCAGTTAATGTGCATATGTTCTGTTCTGCTGAAAACATTATTTTGACATTGATTTGCAGAACAACCTGTTTCAAACAACAGCTAGGCTGTTTCTAAAGGTATACTTAGGTTCTCAAAAGGTTAGAAGGGACTTGCTAGATTGTTAGCTCCAAGATTTAATAGGAACATTCAGAGGGGTGCCAACCAAAGATAAGGTACCATCTCAGGTTATTAATTTGATGCAAGCCTTGGGCAGTAGAGCAAAGAAGCAATATAAGGCGGGAATCTAAATCTTAGACTATAACAAAGAAGTAATTTCAGACAGGAATCTAAATTTTGGCTAGAACAAGGAAGTAGGCTTCAGACATGAAAATGACTTTGGGCTAGGACAGGGAAGTTGTCTCAGATATTTTGGTCATCCTGATACTGATAAGCCCTTAGAAACAGTGATCACAGGACTGCTCATGGAATTTTTTTTTTTATTGCCTTGCTTGTTCTTTGACTATTTGTGTTTATTGTCTTGGTTGTTCCCTACATCTATTGCATTGCTGGTGCCTCAACCTAGAACTGACCTGAATACTTGTATGTAATTCAAATAAAAAAATTTTAAAAAATTTAAAAAAGGAGGAGGGGGGATGGAATAGGGGACTCTAAGTAGGGAAAATGGGGAAAACGGATGACATCTGAAATGTAAATAAATAAAAAAATCCAACAAAAAATAAAGCAAAGAAGAAGAAAAGAAGAAAGGAGAAGGAGGAGGAGAAGGAGGAGGAGGAGGAGGAGGAGGAGGAGGAGGAGGAGGAGGAGGAGGAGAAGAAGAAGAAGAAGAAGAAGAAGAAGAAGAAGAAGAAGAAGAAGAAGAAGAAGAAGAAGAAGAAGGAGAAGAAGAAGAAGAGGAAGAACTTGATTTTCTAATTAGGGTATGGGCAGACACTAGATGTTGATAATTAAATCAGAATATCCAAGGTATGTGGTCTATCACCTCTCTATACTGTAACCACAATAGTTACCAACTATAGTCACTTTGTTATGTACCAATGTTCTGGGTTAGATACTAAGCTCTTACTGAAGCTGTTTCCTCTTCCTTGAGGCATTTCATAGGTTAGCAATGTGCCTTAGGGATTGAGGAGGAGAAGGAAAGATAAAAGTACATTATACATATTATTGGTAAAAGTAGGAAGTTCTCTATAAAGACTGGATGTGAGAAAGTAAGAAAATGAACATAAACCCTTTTCAGCTGTGAAGGAAAAAAAAATGTAAAATAAAGATGGCCTAAGTTGTCTCAGTTCCAGAATGGGTGAAATGTGCGTCTTAGTCCAAGTCTTCTTACCTGTTCCACATATTCTCCTTCAGTTTGAACCTTCCTGGGGCTGCACTCTGGTACTGTATGCTGTGGTAGATCTAGCCTTACAATTTGGATGAACTTTCACATTGTTTTTTGTAGAAGCTATAGCAGATTACTTCCAACAACCATGAATAAGTGTTGCTTCCAATTTCCTGACATTCTTATTAGCATCTGCTGGCATTAGTTTTATTAAATAATTCATTATGAATTAGTCAAGCAACCCCCCCCTTTAAAAAGTTTTAATTGTGTTTTCCTGATAGATAAATGTAATGCATTTCTTCTTTTCCTTTTTTTATTGAATATTTTGTGTATGTTTCAGATGCAATTCCTTTCCCCATTTCCTCCCAAACCAGAAACCCCTTATCCCATTCCCCCTCCTCTTGCTTCTATAAAGATGGGTCTCCACCCACCCAGTCCCACCCTATGTGCTCCCAGGCTGGTGGTTTAGATCCTGGGAGCTCTGATTGGTTGGTATTGTTGCTCTCCCCATAGGGCTACAAACCAATTCAGCTCCTTCAGTATTCTCTCTAAATTCTCCATTGGGAACTCCATGATCAGTTCTATGGTAAGCTGTGAGCATCTGACTCTGTATATGTTAGGCTCTGGCAGACCTCTAAGTAGACTGCTGTATTAGGTTCATGTCAGCATGTATTTCCTGACATCCACATCAGTGTCTGCCTGTGATGACTGCATATGAGATAGATACCCACGTGGACTAGTCTCAGGATGGCCCCTCCTTAAGTTTCTGTCCCACAGTTTCTCCATATTGGCTCTCATCAGTATTTTATTACTCCTTCTAAGAAGGACTGCAGCACCTACACTTTGGTCTTCCTTTTTCCTGAGCTTCATCTGGTCTGTGAGTTGTATCTTGGTTATTGTGAGCTTTTGGGCTAATATCCACTTATCAGCGAGTACATACCATATGTGGTCTTTTGTGATGGAGTTACCTTACTCAGGATGATATTTTTTAGTTCTAACAATTTGCCTAAGAGTTTCACGAATTCATCATTTTTAATAGCTGAGTAATATTCCATTGTCCTTTCATGGTAAAAGCAGTGTAAAGATCAGGAATTCAAGGCCCATACTTAAAGTTAGTAAGAGCAATATACAGCAAGCCAGTAGCCAACATCAAAGTAAATGGAGAGAACCTTGATGCAATCCCACTAAAATCAGGGATTAGACAAGGCTACCCACTCAATTGCTACTTATTCAATATAGTACTGGAAGTCCTAGCTAGAGCAAATTAGACAACAAAAGGAAGTCAAAGGGATACAAGTAGAAAAGGAAGAAGTCAAAATATCACTATTTGCAGATGATATAATAGTATACTTAAATGACCCTAAAACTTTCACCAGAGAACTCCTAAACCTGATAAACAACTTCAGCAAAGTGGCTGGATATAAAATCAACTAAAACAAATCAGTAGCCTTCCTCTACTCAAAGGATAAACAGGCTGAGAAATAAGTTAGGGAAATGAGACCTTTCACAATAGTCACAAATAATATAAAATATCTTGGTGTGAATCTAATCAAGCAAGTGAAAGATCTGTATGACATGAACTTCAAGTCTCTGAAGAAAGAAATGGAAGAATATCTCAGAAGATGAAAAGATCTCTTATGCTTATGAATTGGCAAGATTAATATAGTAAAAATGGCCATCTTGCCGAAAGCAATCTACAGATTCAATGCAATCCCCATCAAAATTCCAACTCAATTCTTAATAGAGATAGAAAGAGCAATTTGCAAATTCATTTGGAAAAACAAAAAAACCCAGGATAGCAAAAACTATTCTCAACAACAAAAGAACTTCTAGTGGAAATCACCATCCCTGACCTAAAGCTGTACTACAGAGCAATAGCGATAAAAACTGCATGGTATTGGTACAGAGACAGGCAGAAAGATCAATGGAATAGAATTGAAGACACAGAAATTAACCCACACACCTATGGTCACTTGATCTTTGACATAGGAGCTTAAACTGTCCAGTGGAAAAAGGACAGCAGTTTCAACAAATGGTGCTGGTTCAACTGGTTGTCAGCATGTAGAAGAATACAAATCGATCCATTCTTATCTCCTTGTACAAAGCACAAGTCCAAGTGGTTAAAGGACCTTCACATAAAACCAGATACACTGAAACTAATAGAAGATAAGGTGGGAAAGAAGCGTCAATACTTGGGCACAGGGGAAAAGTTCCTGAACAGAATTCCAATGGCTTATGCTCTAAGATCAGCAATCAACAAATGGGACCCCATAAAATTACAAAATTTCTTCAAGGGAAAGGACACTGTCAATAGGACCAAATAGCAATGAACAGATTGGGAAAAGATCTTTACAATCCTACATCTGATAACCAGCTAATATCCAATAAATACAACAAATTCAAAAAATTAGAATCCAGACAACCAAATAACCCTATTAAAAATGGGGTACAGAGCTGAACAAAGAATTCTCAACTGAAAAAACTCAAATGGCTTAGAAGCACCTTAAAGAAATGTCCAACATCCTTAGTCATCAAGGAAATGCAAATCAAAACAACCCTGAGATTTTACCTCACACCAGTCAGAAGGGCTAAGATAAAAATCTGAGGTAATACCAGATGGTGGCAAAGATGTGAAGAAAGAGGAACACACTTCCATTGTTGGTGGGATTGCAAACTGATACAACCACTCTTGAAATCAGTCTGACAATTCCTCAGAAAATTGTACATACCATTACCTGAGGACGCAGCTATACCACTCCTGGACTCAGAAGATGCTCCAACATATAACAAGGACACATGCTCCTCTATGTTCATAGCAGCCTTATTTATAATAACCAGAAGTTGAAAAGAACTCAGATGTTCTTCAACAGAGGAGTGGATACAGAAAATGTGGTAATAAATTTTTATATTTCTCATCAATTTGTATTTCATCCTTTGAGAAATTTTTGTATAATTTAATATCTTGTTTTTTAATTGGGTTATTTGTCTCTTTGATGGTACTCTTTATTTCTTTACTTTTATTTCTCGACACTAATGCTCTGTCAAATGTATAGTTCATGAGATTTTATCACATTCTTGGGTATAAACTTTGGTGAGGTGGTGGTGTCCTTTCTTATTTATTAGTTTTTAGTGTCATGAAGTTACATTTTTAAAGTATTGACCTTTATATCTATTATTTTCAGATAGTGTTCTGAAAGATCTTACCTGTGTCAAGGAAATAAAATCTATTTATTACTTTCTTCTTGATAACACTTAGTATCTGACCTACTGCTGAAATTCTTTATCCATTTGAAACTCATTTTTTCTTCTCCATGCAGCCATCTTGTTTTACTATCTTCACTCATTGATGATGCTGGTTTCAATATCTTTATCAAAATCACAAGTCCATAGTGGTATGGAGTTAGTCCCATGTCTTCATTCTATTCCATTCTTGAATGTATCTATTTTATACCAATTTATTGCTGTTTTAATTACTATATGTTTGTAGTATAAGTTAAAATAAAGTATTGTGATGCTTTCAATAATTTTTACACTATTCAGGATGGTTTTATATATCAAGGGTTTTAGAGTTTGTTTATAGTTTAGAATTATCTTTTAACTGCTTGAAAAAGTTTGTTGGAATGTTAATCTGTATTGCTTTAAGTTTTTGTTCTTTGTGTATTCCATAGAACAATAAGAATGCAATGGGAAATAGGAAAGAAAGAATTAATGAATACTTGCGTGAGATAGTTGTGTGTTTATATATTAATGATCCAAACAACACCTCTAGCAAAAGCCTACAGCAATATAGGAGGATACAATATCATACACAAAATTTAGAATCTTTCCTGTGTACAAATGACAGGCATAATGAGAACGAAACCACAAAAGCAATACCTTACTTAGTACCCTCAAAACACAAAACAAAATATCTTGAATTTTTTAACCAAGCATGTAAAATACCTGTAATAATGAACTTTAAGACACTTTAAGACTTTAAAAATTATACTGAAAAAGGTTATCAGTAGATGAAAACAACCCCCATAATATTGGTAATTTTAAAATGAACATCTTAAAATGAACCAACAAAAAAAAAAAAAAAAAAAAAAACAAAGACAAAAACAAAGAAACAAAAAATAAACATAGAATAAATGAATTCCCCATAGTGCATAGTAAAACTAAGGTAAAAGTCACTAACATGCTGAAGTAAAATGTGAGTTTATATTTACCAATGTCTATCCAGACAGCCATAAAAACTAGTAAAATGTTCCCTACAGAAAATCCTCAACTAAAACTCGTATTTAAAATGGTTTTCAACTGTCAAGATATTTTAGTCTTAAGTACTTTCTATTCAAGTACAATAAAATGCACAAATTTCCTACTCTCACATAAATAATAATCAGGCATGGTTGGTTGTACATTTCATTTTAGCACTGGGGAGACAGAGGCTGGCAGATAACTGGGGAGTTGCTAGTAAATTAAGGAAGAATATTCACTGACATTCAGGGTTTTTATTTTTGTTTCTTTGTTTCTTTCTATTAAAAAATATTTTATACAATATATTATGATTATCTTTTCCCATTCCCCAACTATTTGCAGATCCATCCCACTAACAAACTTATTCAAACTAACATCTGTTCTTTCTCACTCTCATTAGAATATAAACAGACTAAATATTCTAAGAATAAATTTTATTTCTGACTATTGTGAAGGGTATTTACCCCTAATTTCATTTTTACTTTAATTATCCTTTGTATAAAGGAAAAGTACTGTTTTTTTTTGAGTTAATTTTATATCCAGCCATTATGCTGAGATTGATTACCAGCTACAGTTGTTCTCTGGTAATTTTTTTTTGGTTGCTTATGTAAACTATCATGCCATCCACAGATAGTAATACCTTAACTTCTTCCTTTCTGATTTGTATCCCTTTGAACAACTTTTGTTGTCTAATTGCTCTGACTAGAACTTTCAGTACTATATTGAATCAATAGGAAAAGACAAGCCTTGTCTTTTCCCTGATTTTACTGGGATCATTTTAGTTTACCTCCATTTAATTTGATGTTGACTATTGGTTTACTGTATATTGCTTTTATTATGTTTATGTATCTGCGTGGAATTTCTGACCTTTGCAAGACTTTTAACATTAAGGGGTGTTATATTTTGTCAAAGGCATTTTCAGTATCTAATGAGACGTTCATGTGATTTTTTTCTATTTCTTTGAGTTTTTTATTTACTGTATTATGTTGTCAGATTTCCATATACTGAACAAACCTTATATCCCTGGGATGTAGCCTACTTGATCTTGGCAGACCTCTAAGAAGATAGTTGTATCAGGTTCATGTCAGCGTGTATTTCCTGACATCTACATCAGTCTTTGCCTGTGGTGACTGCATATGAGATAGATACCCAGGTTGATTAGTCTCAGGATAGCCCCTCCTTCAGTTTCTGTCCCACACTTTGTCTCCATATTTGCTCCCTTGGGTATTTTGTTACTCCTTCTATGTAGGACCTAGGCATCCACACTTGTTCTTCCTTCTTCATGAGCTTCGTGTTGTCTGTTAGTTGAATCTTGGCTACTTCAAGCTTTTGGGCTAATATCCGCTTATGAGTGAGTAAATACCATATGTGTTCTTTTGTGATTGGGTTATCTCAATCAGGATAATATTGTCTAGTTCCATCCATTACCTAAGAATTTCTCAAATTCATTGTTTTTAATAGCTGAGTAATACTACATTGTGTAAATATACACATTTTTTTTGCATCCATTCCTCTGTTGAAGGACTGAGCATATTTGCATTGATATTGATAAGTGAAATTTGTCTGAAGTTCTCTTTCTTAAATGAGTTGTATAAACTTTATGCCTATCTGAGAGGAACAATATTAATTTTAAATTTTGTACCATTATACAAAGATTTACCCCCAATAAAATCCTTAAATTTTTATCAATATGTAAATTCTGTAACAATTACTTAAACTTTGTGTCAATTATAAAAGTTCTGTCAGTATAAGATTATGATTATACAATGTTTTGTTTAATCATACACCATTTCCAAATTATCTTTTAAAATGACAACCTATATATAATTTACAAAGTAACTGTAACCAGATACCCAAACCCAAGGGATCAGGATGACAACTATCTAAAATTTCTTCCTGAATAATAGGGGTGACAAAATTTTTAAAGGGGTGGAGAAGGGTAGAAAAATTAAAAATATTGGTTAGATTTAAGAAAGCTACTTTAGCATCTGTTATTCAGTCTCTATGCTTAGCAGTCTCAGGACTTGACCTAAGTTCTGACTGGATCTGTCTGAATGGCTGGATAAACAGAGTAAATAGGGTTCAGCAGTTATTCCTGATACTGCTTGAGCGGGGGGGGGGGGGGCAGGTAGCTCAAACAGTAGGTCATTTCAGCATCCCCAGGGATGAGTCTTATTGTAGCTGCACATTGTTCAATATATTAATTTTACAACCTAAATACCAAAATTTTAGTGCTACTAATGTATTCGTGTTGATTATACAAGGTACACAGATCAGTTGAAAATGAATTTTTGTTCCTTATTTGAGTAGTAGGTGAAAGACAACTATCATTTATGAGGTAATGTGAAAATAACCAATTGTAATAAATCTTCATAAGTCAGTACGGCATGATGTATCATAAGGATTCCACAACCAACAAAATTTCTTGTCTAATTTTAGCTGAAGTTTTGCTAGAGACAAGTTTTTTTTGTCTAAGACATTTATCTGACTGTTCTCATGTGGAGGAATCAGAAAATCAAGTTTCCTGTCCTGTTTGATTTTCTCAATTTTTTCTTTTCTGTAGCCAAGATCTTCCAGGGGGTCTTGCCTTGTTATATATGCTCCATATATCTCTAGAAGGGGTCCAATGTCTTTTCTTCTTTCTTACTAACAAAAGTGCAGAGCCAGACTCCAAAAATAGAATGTCCTTGATCTAATAACTTGAAATAATCAAAGGTATGGATTGATTCAATTTAGCAGCCTCCATTCTCCTCAGGCTTGCTCTATTTTGACCTTGAATTATCATCCTTTTCTATGTATTTAATTCAATTAAATTACCTTCTACTTACTGAATAAACCTATTTCCAGGCTCTTAATTTTTCATACCAGACTAAGGAATCCAAGAACTCCTTTGTAGACCACTTTCAAAGAACCCAAGTGTGGCTCTGAAATAGACATTTTCAAATTTTGTTTAAAGCATTTTTCTTACTCATTCTATTCTCTCTCCATGCTTTGTTTCTTACATTTGAGATCAAAGGCCTAGATTTCTTTGTTCCATATATACTTAGAAACATTTAAACAACCATTATTTTACTTCATTCTATACTTATAAATCAAATTTTATTATCCATTCTCTGTTTATCTGATTGTTGGAGGTGAGCAGCCTCTATTGTTTTCCTGTCTCTATTTTCCAAGCAGGCTGTTACTTTGCACAACAGGGTCCACCAATACCTCTAAGTTCAAACTCCCTGAGGCAGCCAAGGCTTTGAGGAGGGCCTTGGGTATATCACCAACACCCAGCTTTTTCCAGGTTGACTTTATTGTATCCTTGCTCATGCCATCAATGCAAGAATATTATGAGCCAGTTTTAGCCTGTGTTTTATTCTAGTTCTGAACCTCCATGGCTTGTGGAGGAACCAATTCTGAGAAATCAATTCAACCCACTTACTAATCTCATGTCAGCATGCTTTTTCCATTCAAAAATCTCGAATTAATTTTAAAAAGTAAGTACAAGCCTTACATGTTGGACGGCATCTGTTGCATTAATTGCTTAAAGGTACTCAAATCACCCTGGCAATGGAGGAACATGTTCGTTGTTATCTATCATGTATTCTAGATTCTCGAATGACACACACACACACACACACACACACACACACACACACACACACACAC
>JANHMN010000014.1:10766848-10810657 GCA_030674055.1 Rhabdomys pumilio | reverse complement strand
CACACACACACACACACACACACACACACACACACACACACACACACGGCTTTCTATTTTAATATACCTTAAACTGCACAATGGCTGGGCCACATTCAGACTTTTCCTTTCCTAATGCCTCCTAGCCTATAATCCTAAATCATTGCTTACTAAAATCTAAATTCTATCTTTGCTACCTTAAACAAAAACTGGGCCCCCCTTGGGGCCACTCTCCCTGGTTCTTATATGACTGTATGCTTTTGGTTCTCCAGCTCTCAAGCCTCATCTTTCTGCTTCCCTGGCATAGTGATTCTAAATACTTTTCTACCACTGGTTCCCTTTCTCAATATATCTAAAGGCTTGACTATGTCTCTCTGTCCATTCATTAGCCTTTTGAAACTTTATTTACCAATTAGAACCAACTAGGGCCAAGGACATTGACATCTCACATGTGTGATTCCCATGGTATTTAGGAACAATAATGCAAGCATTAAACCAAATCTAGAACAGAGTCATATTACATTGTGTAAATGAGCCACATTTTCTGTGTCCATTCTTTGGTTGGGTGCATCTGTGTTTGTTCCTGCTTCTCTCTATCACAAATAAGGTTGCTATAAACATAGTGGAACATGTGTCCTTGTAATAAGGTTGAGCATCTTTTGGGTAAATGCCCTGGAGTGGTATAGCTGTGTCTTTAGACAGAATTTTTGTCAATTTTCTTAGCATACTACATATCCATTTTCATAGTGGTTGCACCAGTCTGCAATCCCAGCAGAAAAAGAGGAAAGTTTCTCTTTCTTCATATTCTCTCCAGCATCTGCTCTCACCTGAGTTTTGGTGTAAGGCATTTGGTGTAAGGTATTCCATCTCAAAAGTTTTGACTCAGAAATGTTCCTGCCTAAAGGAAATGCAGGGACAAATATAGAACAGAAATTGAAGAAAAGGCTATCTAAAGACTGGCCCAACTTCAGATCCATTCCATGTGCAGGCACCAAACCCCACATTCTGATGCCATATTGTAATGGGAAAGATGAGTCTGTCATGTTTGTCTTCTGAGAAGCTCTACCAGCACCTGACTATGATGGATGCAGATACTTATAGCCAACCATTGGAGTGAGGACAGGGACCCCAATAGAAGAATTTTGGAAGGACTATAGGAGATGAAGGAGATTGCAACCCCATATGAAGAAAAAGGGTGTCAAATATCCAGATACTTCAGAGTCCCAGAGACTAAGCCACCAACCAAAAAAGCATACATTGGCAGGCCTGTGGTTCCTGGTACACGTGCAGCAGAAGATTGCCTTGTCTGTTCTCAGTGGGAGAGAATTTGTTTGGTCCTGTGGAGGATTGATGCCCCAGAGGAGAGAGATGCTAGAGGTACCATATGGTGGGAGTGTATGGATATGAGGGGGAACACCCTCTTAGAGGTGAAGGGAAGCAGGGATGTGGTAGTGGACTTGCAAAAGGTGGAACCAGGCAGGAAGATAATATTTGAAATATAAATAAATAAAATAAAATGTATATTAATAAAAAGTGAAAAAAGAATAACAGAAAAATAATTTAAAATAAAACAAAACAGATCAGAATAAAACAAAACAAACAAACAGAAGAAAGGAAAATAAACCAAGAACAGCTCAAGAAATACGTATAGATGCAGAGAAACAGAAGTTCACACACCAAAATCTCATAAAACCATATGAGCAGAAAATATAGTGTATATAAAAGGGAACTATAAGGTTAAAAAAAAAAAGGCCTGACAAAGAATTATTAGGCAAAGATCCTACAAAAATACCATTGTTTGTTTTTCTTGGCCATCTACTACTAGACATAGAGACTGGTCATTGTCTACTATATCCACTGAAATAAAATTACCCAAATTAACATAGATGCAAAAAATTTTATTAATAATATGCTTGGAAATCAAATACAAGAACACATCAAAAAGATCAAACACCATGATCACGTAGGCTTTATCTTACTGATGCAGGAATAGTTTAATATGTTTAAATCAGTAAATATAATCTAACAGATAAACAGACTGAAAGACAAAAAACTTATTTCACAGATGCAGAAAATGCCTAATGCAAAATTCAACATTTCTTTATTACCAGGAATTCAAAGCACATACCTAAACATAGTAAAAGCAATATACAGCAAGCCAGTAGCCAACATCAAACTAAATGGAGAGAAACTTGAACAATCCCACTAAAATCAGGGATTAGACAAGGCTGTCCACTCTCTCCCTACCTATTCAATATAGTACTGGAAGTCCTAGCTAGAGCTATTAGACAACAAAAGGAAGTCAAAGGGATACAAATAGGAAAGGAAGGAGTCAAAATTTCACTATTTGCAGATGATATGATAGTATACTTAAGTAACCCTAAAATTTCCACCAGAGAACTCCTAAACCTGATAAACAACTTCAGTAAAGTGGCAGGATATAAAATTAACTCAAACAAATCAGTAGCCTTCTTATATACAAATTGGCTGAAAATAAAATCAGGAAATCAAATAGCCATAAAAATGTTTCTTAAGAGTAAATCTAACCAAGTAAATGATAGACATGTATGAAAAATTAAGACATTAATGACAGAAATTCAAGAAAATATTAGAGAATGCAATGATCTCTTATATTAATGGACTTGAGCTATCACAAAAAAGAAATCTACAGATTCAATGCAACCCATGAAAGTCCAAAGAAAATTAATCCTAGGACTTAAAAGAAAAATTTTAGCTTTAAATAGAAATACATAACCTAAAAACAAAGCAAACAAAAAAACCTATAAAAAATAGCTAAAATAATTCTGAATCATGAAAGAATTGTTGGTATATCATCATCCTCAACCTCTCATTAAACCACAAAGTATTAAAATAATAAAATCATGGTATTGACACAAAAGCACACATATTGATCAATGAAATAAAACTGAAGATACAGACTTATATTCAGCTATCTATGAATAACTGATTTTGATAAAGAAGTCAGAAATACATACTGAAAAAATTTGCAGTATCTTCAACAAATTGTATTTGAAATAGAATTCTATATATAGAACACAAATAGATTTGTACTTATAATCCTGCACTAAGTAATACTCCAAATAAATCATATATTTCAATGTATATTCAAATACAATAGAAGGCAAAGTGGAGGATACTCTTGAGTTAAATTGTCCAAGAAAATGCTTTCTGAAGAGAACAACTGATTAATAGGAACTAAGAACAACAATTAATGCATGAGATCTCATGAAAATGAAAAGCTTTTGTATGTCAAAGAATACCTTCATTCAGGTAAAGGAGCAAGCTATGGAAGGAAAAGGATTATTTAAAACTATACATTCAATAGTGATATAATATGTAAACTATAAATACAAAAGAAAAACTTCACCAAAAAAACAAAAAATTAAATTAAAGCTAGTTATATATCTAAAAAAAAATTCTTTACAGAGAAAATCAGATGACTGAGAAATACTTAAATAAATGTGTAATGTCCTTAGTCATCAGAGAAATACAAATCAAACCTAATTTAAAATGTCATCTTACAACAATCAGAGTGACCAAGAGCAATAAAACAGTGATAGCTCAAGTTAGCAAAGAGGTATAATAAGGGGAACATTCATCCATTACTGGACTAGAAATGTGTATAGCAACTATTGAATCAGTGTAGCAGTTATTCTTCAGAATGATGAAATTTTATCTACCTCAAGATCCAACTATACAACTCTTGAGCATATACTCAAAAGACACTTTAGCCTACTAAGAACAACTTTCTTGGCCATGTCTTTCACTGGTCAATTCATATCTTGAAATTTGAACAGGCAAGATGTTAGCCAACAAATGAATTGATAAAGGAAATGTGGTACATTCACACAATGGAATATCACTCAGTTTTTAAAAAAATAAAATCATAAAATTCACAAACAAAGGGACAGAACAAAAAATACTCTGAGTGATATAATTCAGACCCCAAATGCAAATATTTTGCACATTTGCTTATATGTAAAGGTTAATTAAGCCTTTAAGAAGTAAACTACAATCCAATTAACCTCAGATGCTAGGTAAGTGACTAGAATGGAGGATCCATATCCATAAAAAGAAAAATATAGAGTAAATTTGTATGTGTATATTGGTGTTTGGAGGCAAACACCAATGGAATGGGATGATCAAATGCAGAGATTGAATGAAATAGAGTGTGGTAAGGGAAAGGAACACAGGGAGGAAAACCAAAAACTGAGGGTCATTTAAAGGGTCATACGGAAATCTGCTATACTAATCTCTTCCTAAAATGCAATATATATGATGGTGACATAAATAGAATTGCCAAATAAGAGGGAGACAGAGCCACCACTACACATTTCTAATCCCAGTTGAAGCCTCCAGTTGGAAATTTCTGGGAATCTAATTGAGTTGTAATTCAAAGTTTCCCCAAGAGAATTTCTAAACAACCCAAGCTATTGTCAAGGATAATGATTGCTCCCTAAAAACTGATACCAGGTTCCATTACTAAAACAACACCTAGACAACATGATGAACAAGGAGAAGTCAAGGTAATGCATCCATATAGCCTCTGAATTATGGACTAGTGCTTTTGGTAGTTTTCATGTTGCCAAGGGAGAAATATAAACACCAACTTAACTACAGATACTTCAGTCTATGATGACAGCATTGCAAGCAAGATATGCTAGTGCAATAGTGGGACAAAGCTTGTGGGAATAACCCGGCAGTTGTATTTAAGGTATACTCTATGGGATAAAACTCATCCCAGGCTCTTCACTTGTAGCCAATATAGCTTTAATTTTTTTCAAACCTTCTTTATAATCATAGTTCTTAAATGGTTTAATCTCCCTTTCAGGCTACTATCTACCAGAGGTAGTAGGATATAAAGGACACAGTGGAAGTAGACCAGTTTTGAAATGTTCTTTGGAGCAAGTCCCATTTGTGTTGCCTAGAAATAGGCAGTTCAGTTCACAGGTTAGCAGTGGCAGTTTCATCCAAACATACTTCATGGATACACCAGCAGCCCAGTTCAGTAGGGTTGGGTTAGCAACAACAGTGGCACTATCTAGCAGAGACATCCAGGCTTCAGCCTTGGGACAAATCATGAGGAGGGACAGGAAGGATTGCCAGAAGTTCTCAGCACAATGAAGATCAGCTAAGACTTGAGACCTACAAGCATCACACAGCTAACTGTTTAAGCATCTCTTGCTCAACTCCTGTCAGTGTCAGTCAAGTCCTACATATACCCTCCAAACATCACAAGTCTTAGATGTGTCTTGCCTCAGCAAGTGTGCCTGTCTCAGCTGACATTGCACTACCAATCAGCCCAAGTCTTCAGATGTGGAAAGAAGCTGTGCCACACTACCAAAATCTTTGATGTCTTTCTCTCTATGTAGTCCCCCCACAATGCAGCTTAATTACACAATGTAAAGTGAATCAATACAAGCATGTTGTTAGCAAAGAATCCTTCGTCACATGTCCTTTAACATTCTTGATTTAGCAAAACATCCTTCCTCTATATCTGCTTCAGCTAAATGTCCTTTCATGAATCTGCCTTAGTCTTTCCACTTCAGTTAAACCTTCCTTCATGTGATTGCCCTAGCAAAACACCATAAAACTGACTTTCCAAAGAACCCTTCAGTTTCCACTTCATATCCTTGTTTCTGTTTAAAATTTGCCCTTTCTTCTAACATAAACAATCTATACACAGTAGAAACAATTAAAAGAACCATCACATTTTTAATAAATAGCTTACTATAATATAGTCAAACAATAGTCTAACAAAATAATCTTAAATTTCTATCAACATATAATGAACAAAAATCTCTATCAATATACAATAATTCAAACAAAACAACTTATATTTATGTGAATATAAAATAGTTCAAGAAAAAACTTAAATTTCTATCAATATACAATAATTAAACAAAAATGTAAATGTCTATTAATATGTAATAATTAAACAATAACCCTTTAATCTCTATTAATGTACAATAATTAGACAGAAATATTAATTTGTATTATATAATAATTAAATAAAAATCTTAAATATCTATTAATATATAATAATTAAACAAAAACTTAAATTTCTATTAATATAGAATAATTAAACAAAAACTTACATTTCTATCAGTATAGAATACAATAACTAAACAAAACAGCCTGCCACCCTAAACGATAACAACCATAATACACCAAATGACCAAAACTACATACTACAATTTAAGGGATTTAGAATATGGTATTCTTAAATATATGTTTTCTTGATGAAATGTGGTAAAGAATTCCTATATTGGGCTCCAAAGAAGAAAAAATCATTACTCAAAAAAAAAAAATAAAAGCTAGCTGTAGCATTTATTTCCCAGTTACCCAGTCTCCATATTTATTCAGTCTCTGTATTGTCTAGCAACAGCACTTATTGCCCAGTCTCTGTATTTATCCAGAACCCTTAAGCTTCCACTTCAAGCCAAGAACCTGAGATTATATAGGGCAAAACTCAACAGAAAACTAAAAACTGTTGTTTTGCTTAAAGAACATAAGAATAAAATGACCTCTAATGACATTTTCTACATTTATGTATTAGTCTTTATCCAACCATAATCAAAGAAGTTTTCTTCTTCAGTATATTAGGGCAAAGATCTCACAGCCTAACATTGTTCAGAAGATGAGAGATCTTGGAACAGTCAGGGCAAATTAGCATATGTCCATCAACATCTTTTTCTCACTGCTCAAGGAACCCTGTGAAAGAGGGATTTGTAAATACTGTCAGAGAAAGAGTGGGTGGAAGACAACAAGGAAACAAGGCCTTCTAAAGACAAAACACAAAAAGATTAAGGTGAATATGTTCTCATAAAGGGTGGATACTCTTGCAAATGATGTGTAGATTAACAAAATTTTTTTCAAAAGAAAAAATAATCAGCATCTAAGGAACAAGAGTGACACAAATATTTTCTGCCAATGTTGATTCCTATCTGGTCTGCTCCCCTGAAGACTCCATACCCAGACCCATTCCAGAGGAACCACTGTACTCAGAGCAAAGGAAAGCACAGTATTCAGAGCAGTGGAGGAACTATTGTAGTCAGAGCAGAGGAGAATCCTCTGCACTCAGAGCAGTTGAGGAAGCTGGATTCTCGGGAGCTCTAACATGCCAAGATCTTATGACTTCAGAATCCCATATTCAGCCTGAGTTCCAGGAGCTCTTCTACCCAGGAGCACAGGATCATAGGATCACAGAGATAGGTAGTCTCTGAAGAGATATGAAACAAGCAATATAATAGGAAAGACAGGCTCCAATCAGAGACAGTGAGTGCAGGTATCACTAAAGATAACCAGATGGCAAAAGGCAAGTGCAAGAACATAAGCAACAGAAACCAAGATTATCTTGCATCATAGGAACCCATTTCTCCCACCATAGCAAGTCCTGGACAAGCCATCACACCAGAATAGCATGATTCAGATTTGAAATCACTTCTCATGATGATGATATAGGACTTTAAGGACATAATAACTTTTTAAAAAAATACAGGAGAACACAGGTAAACAGACAGAAGTCCTTAAAGAGGAAACATGAAAGTCACTTAAAGAATTGCAAGAAAACTCAAACAGGTGAAAGTACTGAGTAAAACCATCCAGGATCTATAAATGGAAGCAGAAACAATATATGAAAATTCCAAAAGAGACTACCATGGAGGTAGAAAAATTAGGAAAGAGATCAGGAATCAAAGATGCAAGCATCACCAACAGAAGAGAGAATCTCATGTGCAAAAGATACCATGGAATACATTAATACAACTGTCAAAGAAAATGCAAAATGCAAAATGCAAAAAGCTTCTAACCTAAAACATGCAGGAACTCAAAGACACAATGGGAAGACCAAATCTAAGGATAATAGCTATAGATGAAAGTAAAGATTCCCAACTTAAAGAGTCAGTAAATATCTTCAGCAAAATTATACAAGAAAATTTCCCTAACCTAAAGAAAGAGATTGCCATGCACATACAAGAAGCCCACAGAACTCCAAATAGAATAGACCAGAAAAGAAATTCCTCCCATCACATAATAATCAAAATATCAAATGTACAAAATGAAGAAAAATATTAAAAGCAGTAAGGGGGAAAGGTCAAGTAACACAAAAGGCAGACCTATAAGAATCACACCAGACTCCTCATCAGAGACTATAAAAGCCAGAAGATCCTGGACTGATAACATACAGACCCTAAGGAAATACAAATGGCAGCCCACACTGCTATACCCAGAAAAACTGTCAATCACTATAGATGGAGAAACCAAAATATTCCATGAAAAAACCAAGTATACACAATATCTTTCCACAAATCCAGCCCTACAAAGAATAATAGATGAAAACAGAGAAAAACAAGGAGTGATACTACTACCTAGAAAAAGCAAGAAAATAATCTTCCAAGAAACACAAAAGGCAATAGCTACACAAACATAACACAACCTCTGATAATAAAAATAACAGGAAGCAACAATAATTTTCCCTAGTATTTCTTAACATCAATGAACTAAATTCCCCAATAAAACGATATAGACTAACAGACTGGATAAACGGGACCCAGAATTTTGCTGCATACAGGAAACATACCTGAGTGACAAAGACAGACACTACCTCAGAGTAAAAGGATGGAAAACAATTTTCCAAGCAAATGGTCTCAAGAAACAAGCTAGAGTAGCCATTCTAATATTGAATAAAATTGACTTTCAACCAAAAGTTATCAAAAAAGATAAGGAAGGACACTTCATACTCATCAAAGTAAAAATCTACCAAGATTTATCTCTCAATTTATCAATTCTGAACATCTATGATCAAATGCAAGGGCACTCACATTCATCAAAGAAACCTTACTAAAGCTCTAAGCACACAATGTACCTTTTACAAAAATAGTGGGAGACTTCAACACCCTATTCTCATTAGTGGACAGATCATAAAAACAGAAACTAAACAGAGAAATGGTGAAATTAACAGAAGTTATGAACCAAATGGATTTAACAGATATCTGTAGAACATTTTATTCTAAAACAAAAGAATATATGTTTTTCTCAGCACCTCATGGTACCTACTCCAAAATTCACCTTATAATTGGTACAAAAAAACAAGCCTCAACAGATACCAAAAGATTAGTCTTATCTTCAATAATAAAAAAAATCAATGGAAATCTGACATACACACTTTACTCCATGGAAACTGAACACACTCTACTCCATGGTAACTTGGTCAAGGAAGAAATAAAGAAAGAAATTAAAGGCATTTTAGAATTTAATGAAAATGAAAGATCTTCATCTAATACTTATGGGATGCAAAAAAGCAGTGCAAAGAGGATAACTCATAGTTCTAAGTACCTACAAGTAGAAACTGGATCAAGCATACACTATCAACTTGAAAGCACACCTGAAAGCTCTAGAACAAAGAATAGAAAATACAACCAAAGGAGTAGAGAGCAGCAAATAATCAAACTCGAGGCTGAAATCAACCAAGTAGAAACAAAAAGAACTATACAAAGAATCAACAAAACCAGGAGCTAATTCTTTGAGAAAATCAGCAAGATAGATAAACCCTTAGCCATACTAACTAGACAGCACAGAGACAATATCCAAGTTAATAACATCAAAACTGAAAGGGGAGAAATAACAATAGAAACTGAGGAAATTCAAAAAATCATCAGATCCTACTGCAAAAGTTTATACTCAAGAAAACTGGAAAATCTGGGTGAAATAGACAATTTTCTGGACAGATCCCAGATACCAAAGTTAAATCAGGAGCAGATAAACCATTTAAACTGTCCCATAACCCCTAAAAATATAGCAGCCTTCATTAAAAGTCTCCCCCATCCACCCCAATAAAAAGCCCAGGATGAGATGGTTTTAGTGCAGAATTCTATTAGACTTTCAAGGAAGACTGAATACCAATTCCCTTCAAACTATTCTACAAAATAGAAACAGAAAGAACACTACCCAATTTATTCTATGAAGCTACAATCATGCTCATACCTAAACCACACAAAGAAACAACAAAGAAAGAGAAATTCAGAACAAAGTCCCTTATTAATATCTATGCATAAATACTCAATAAAATTCTCACAAACAAAATTCAAGAACATATCAAAACAATCATCTATCATGATCAAGTAGGCTTTATCCCAGGAATGCAGGGTTGGTTCGGTATATGAAAATCCACCAACACATCAACACACTCCACTCTATAAACAAACTCAAAAAAAAAAAAAAAAACCCTCATGATCATCTCATTAGAAGCTGAGAAAGCATTTGATACTATTTAACATCCTTTCATGGTAAAAGACCTGGAAAGATCAGGATTCAAGGCCCATACCTAAACATAATAAAGCAATATACAGCAAACCAGTAACTAATATCAAACTAAATGGAAAGAAATTTGAAAGAATCCCACTAAAATCAGAGACTAGACAAGGCTGCCCACTCTCTCCCTACCTATTCAATATAGCACTGGAAGTCCTAGTCAGAGCAATTAGACAACAAAAGAAAGTCAAAGAGATAAAAACAGAAAAGAAAGAAGTCAAAATATCACTATTTACAGATGCTATGATAGGATACTTAAGTGACCCCAAAACTTCCAACAGAGAACACCTAAACCTGATAAACAACTTCAGCATAGTGGCTGGATATAGAGGGCTAATATCCAAGATCTACAAAAAACTCAAGAAATTAGACACTAGACAACCAAATAACCCTATTGAAAATGGGGTACAGAGCTAAACAAAGAATTCCCAGCTGAGGAAACTCCAATGGCAGAGAAGCACCTAAAGAATTGTTCAACATCCTTAGTCATCTGGGAAATACAAATCAAAACAACCCTGAGATTTTACCTCATAACAGCCAGAATGGCTAAGGTCAAAAACTCAGGTGACAGCAGATATGGAGAAATAGGAACACTAATCCATTGTTTGTGGGATTGCAAGCTGGTACAACCACTCTAGAAATCAGTCTGGCAGTTCCTCAGAAAATTGGACATAGCATTACCTGTGGATCCAGCGATACCGCTCCTGGGCATATACCCAAAAGATGCTCCAACGTGTAACAAGGACACATGTTCCACCATGTTGATAGCAGCCTTATTTATAATATCCAGAAGCTGAAAAGAACTCAGATGTCCTTCAACAGAAGAATGGATACAGAAAATGTGGTACATTTACACAATAGAGTATTACTCAGCTCTTAAAAACAATGAATTCAAGAAATTCTTAGACAAATGAATGGAACTAGAAAATATGATTTTGAGTCATGTAACTCAATCACAAAAGAACACACATGGCATGTACTCACTGATAATTGAATATTAGCCTAAAATCTCACAATACCAAAGATACAACTCACAGACCACATGAAGCTCATGAAGAGAAAGACCAAAGTGTGGATGCTTCGTTCCTTCTTAGAAGGAGTAACAAAATACTCGTTAGAGCAGATATAAAGGCAGTGTGGGACAGAAACTGAAAGAGGTGCTGTAATGAGACTGCCCCACCTGGGTATCCATCCCATGTGCAATCACCTAAGGTAGACACTGATGTGGATGCCAGGAAGTACATCCTGACAGGAGCCTGACACAGCTATCTCCTTAGAGGTCTGCCAGAGCCCAACATATACAAAGGCAGATGCTCACAGCTAACTACAGAACTGATCATGAAGTTCCCAATGGAGAATTTAGATAGAAGAGTGAAGTAGGTGAAAGGGTTTGTGGGCCCATGAGGAGAGCAACAATATCAACCAACCAGAGGTCTCAGTACCAAAACCACCAGTCTGGGAGCACATATAGAGGGACGCATGACTCCAGCTGTATATGTAGGGGAGAACGGTCTTCTTTGGCATAGGTGGGAGAGGAAGTCCTTTGTCCCATGAAGGCTGAATGCCCCATCCTAATAGAAGCAGAAAGAGGGGGAATGGGATATGGGGTTTCTGGGTTGGGGGGTAATGGGGAAAAGTGGCAACATCTGAAATGTAAATAAAATATCCAATTTTAAAAAAAAGAGAGAAAAAAGAGTGACAGAGGAATACACATATACACTCAAGCACACACACATTCACATGATCATGTACACACACACACACACACACACACACACACACACACACACACACGCACACACCAGCCTACTTGGGCTGATTGTCAGCAGCCTTTTCAGGTTCTCTTCACCACAGCATAGAGGGAAAGAATACAGACAGAAACCAGGAAGCTTATTTCTGGCCCCACAGATGAACCCTCTAATATTGGTCCCTTTTTGCCACAAGGACTTGAAGCAGCTTTCCCTTAACAAGCCCAAAATGAAACAGTGGTGAAGATGGAGGAAGTTTCTTGGTTTACCATACATCTCTGTTGGCAGGTCTTAATATGTAATGCATGATGGCCTACTAACCTGGCCCAACTGTATGACATTAGGTGTGCAGATAATGAGTATCCCACAGCTTTCTTAGAAAGGGTCATGAAAGCGTTCTGATAATAAAGTCCATAAACCATGAATCACCAGAGGCAAATTTAGGGATAGCTTTAGCTCTTATTAACCAGGAAGCACCAGATATCAAGAAAAAGCTCCAGACATTGAGAGAAAGAGGAAGAAGAAAAAGAAGGAGGAGGAGGAGGAGGAGGAGGGGGAGGGGAAGGGGAAGGAAAAGGGAGGAGGAGGAGGAGGAGGAGGAGGAGGAGGAGGAGGAGGAGGAGGAGGAGGAGGAGAAGAAGAAGAAGAAGAAGAAGAAGAAGAAGAAGAAGAAGAAGAAGAACAACAACAACAACAACAACAACAACAACAACAACAACAACAACAAGAGAGGAAGCCGATTCAAACCATGGACTTAGAAGATGAAATTAAAGATGAGAAATAGAGGTGACAAGTTTCACATCCCCTCTCTAAGACCAATGTAACCTCCCAGTTTATCCTAGGGGTATTTAAAATTCTTGACTGGTTTCCATAGGGGAAGCTCACCAGTTTCCTTCTTCATAGTGAAGTTCATCGTTCTGACTTTCTGTAGACAGAAGGTAAAGTTTTCTTAAATAAATTCTGAGTCCAAGGGGTAACAAGAATTAAACAATACTCATGGATTACCTAAAGAACAGTGGACTCAGGAGTAGGCAGGATAAGCCATTCATTCCTTGTTGTATGTGAGTGCCCTTACTCGCTATTGGGAAGAGATTTATTGACAAAAATGAGGGCACAACTACATTTCTCCTCAGAGGGAGCCAAAGTATTAGATTCAGAGAGGAAGCTTATTCATGTCCTGACCACCACTCTAGCTAAAGAGTACAGGTTGTTTGAGCCCCTCCTCACCTTAAAAGATGAAGTTGCTACTTGGCTAGTTCACTTCCCAATGCTTGGACAGAGACAGTTGGACTGGCTAAACATGGGACCCCAATTTGGCCACCAAAGGAACACCTGTGAGCTTTATTTGGATGGAAGTACATCAGAAAGCCTTTGGTGCTTTAAAGAAGGTTTCCATTTCTGAACCAGCCTTGGGGTTTCCAGATGTGAATAATCCCTTTCCTCTCTTCATGGGTGAGGGATCTTGAATCACAAAATGTGTATTGACTCAGACTTTGGGGCACTGGTGTAGACCAGTGGACTGTCACTCAAAGAAATTAGACTCAGTTGCCACAACCTTGCTCTCTTGTTTTCCTGTCATTACTACAATGACCTTCCTGGTCAAGTATGATGACAAATTGTCATTGGGCCAGAGCCTGATTATCACCATGCCTGATGCTATCAGAGGAGTACTTAAACAGTCCCTTGATCAATGGCTCACCCATCCCCAAATGACTTGTTACTACTCTAGCCTCTTAAATCCCCCTAGGATAATGTCCCACAACCAAACTGCCCTGAGCCCTACTACCCTGCTGCCTGACCCAGTCCTTGAAGTGCCACTGAGTGATTGCGTGGACGTTTTGGTTCATATGCACGGAACCAGACCAAATCTTCAGGATACCTCTTTGATGGATGAACAGGTAACATTGTTCACCAATGGCAACAGTTTCATTCAGGAAGGACAAAAGTATTCTAGTGCAGCAGAGGTTTTAAACATTGAGATTATGTGGGTAGAGCTATTCCCAGTCAGCTCAGAAAGCTAAACTAATAGCTGTAGCCAAAGGATTAGAGCTAGGAATTACTATTTATATTGATAGCCAGTATGTCTTTGCTACCAGTCCTATCCATTTATATTTATAGGGAGAGAGGCCTTCTGACACCAGAAAGAAAAACTATCAAAAATAAAGAGTAAATCTTCTCCCTATTAAGGGTACTATGGAAGCCTATAAAGCTATATGTCAGTCAATGCTTGAGACACTAGGGAGAGAAGGGCCCAGTTTTAGAAGGCAACAATAGGGGAGATGAAGCAGCCTGACCTACTACCATAGAAATCAGACCACTTTTTCCCCTGACCTCCCAGGATCCATGGGATCTTATGATCCCAGACTACCCTAAGTATTCAGAAAACAACATAACCTGAACTATGAATTTGCCATGTCCCAATGTTATAAACGATAGTGGAAAACAGCAAATTGCATACCCAGTGTGCCAAAAGAAATAAGACTATGCATTCTTGAGAAGGTCTTCCCACGGGATGTCCAGAGAATCCAGAATTTGATAAGAGATGCTAATATAAGGATTAGAAATGTCAACTAGAATATAGCTAAAATTTTCAAAAACTGTAAAGCTGCCAGCTAACTAATGTGGTGGTTAATGAAAAGAATTCCATTAATAGGTTCAGAGGCACAAAACCTGGAGTTTACCAGGAGACAGACTTCATGGAGGTAAAAGCAGAAAAATTTGGATATAAATATTTACTAGTGCTTATATACATTTTCAAATAGACTGAGGCCTTTTCCGCCAAACATGAGTCTGCTCAAACAGATGTGAAGAAACTGTTAGAAGAAATTTTTTCAAGTAAGGTTTCTCTTAACAGTATCAGATAATGGACCCACTTTTGTGTCCGAGATAAATCAGGGATTAGCATATACTCTAGTGATTGATTGGAAATGTTATTGTTCATATAGTTCTCAGAACTCAGGACAGGTAAAAAGGATGAACAGAACTCTGAAAGAATCCTTAAGTAAATTGACCATAGAGACTGGTTGGTGGTGACTGGACAATTCTCCTTCCCTTTGCTCTTAACAGAGTACGGAACTCCCCATATCAGATGGGACTCACTTCCTTTAATATCATGTTTGGTTTTTCACCCTTCTAATATTCCTACTCTTCAGACAGAAGTCATCACTGAGTCACTTAGGATATCCAATGGGTCCACAAACATATCAGGCCTAAACCTTAGGCTCTCTATGAAACAGGTCCACCTCCAGAGCCTCATCAATTCCAGGACTAGAAACTGGGTTCTAGTCAAGATATACCACAGGAGATGCTAGACCCTCGTCGGATAGGGCCCTTTGTCATCATTCTGACAAGCCCCACCTCACTGAATGTTGACAAGATTGCAGTGTAGATTTACAATGCTCAGGCCCAAATTGTAGACCTGTTTACAATTGAAGACCATCTGGACCAGGGTAGAGAAGAGAAATAGAAGGCTACCAAGCACCCTTCCCACCATCTCAAGCTCAAATTACAGCAACTGTGATGAGCCTCCTTATTGTATGTACTGCAAAAGCCAATCCCCCCCTTAACCTTACCTGGCCCATCATCAGTAGGTCTACAGGGAAGACTATCAACTCTACTTCCTGGGTTGCACTCCAAAGTACCTGGTTCTCTGAAGTCCATGTTAATCTTTGTGATATGACAGGTAAAAAATGGGGACCCTTCTCTCTGGAACAACTTGGGTACAACCCCCACAAGATTATGGCTGCAACCACATTTGATTTGATGGCAGACTCTGCACCATGCTTTTGATGTTTGCCCAGGACATTCCCAGAGCTGTGATTGATGCTATAAATATGGAGGCCCTGAGGAATTCTGTGAGGCCTGGGGATGTGATTTCACGGGATGGATAAACTAGAAGCCTCCAATAAGAACCTCATCACCACCATGACAAGGTTCAATATTTGGTCGGTGGGGAGAAAAGGAATCCTCTTGTTATCAAATTCACAGATGATGGTGAAAAGGCTGACTAGACTACCCTAGACTACCGATAAGACTTGGGGACTGAGACTTTACATTATTGGTGAAGATCCTGGAGTCTTGTTCACTATCTGACACTCTTTTCACCACCCAATGCCCAGTGCCCTCGACACCAACTTTGTACTGGGTCAAGCTCCAATTACATCACCGCAGTAGGCTCAGAAGCCAATCCAACTCCAGGGTTCATGCTCATCTTCCCCTAATAAAGCTCAACTGAAGCCACAAGGACAACACAAAAACTAACCAATGACAACCCTCACCCCATCTGGAACATGGTGATCTAGTCTATTTAGGTCACCAAGGCATCGAGATCTGGGTTAACTGAGTCATACTGTCTATGCTATAAAATAATACAAACCTACTTCAAAGCTATAGCCCTGATTGAAAATTTTACTGAATCTGAGAACTCCAATGAATACAGTTGGCAACAAAGTGAAGCTAGGGTGACCTTACAGTCCACAGAAGGTCAAGACAACTGTATAAGGACAGGCTCTGAAACCTATAGTCACCTGTGTAATTGGACCTACATGATAAATACTTATTAACACACACCAATGCCTGGTGGGCATGCACTGCAGGGAATATCCCCATGTGCCCACAGGACTATACTACAACAGGAGAAAGAATTCTGTCTACTTGTCCTGTTACTACCTAGAATCATCTATCACACAGATCACCAAGTCTGAGACTTCCTAGATCGAAACTCAGGTTTAATCCTTACAAGAGCCAAGGGGGATCCAATAGAGATAAGAAAAATAAATCTCTGACCTTCAGGATTCTCTTGGCTCTCTGGCAGAGGTAGTACTCCAAAATAGGAGGGGGCTAGATCTCCTGTTTATGCAACAAAGAAGGCTACATGTAGCTCTCAAAGAAGAATGCATTTTTTATGTTGACCACTGTGAAGTAGTCAATGAGTCAATCAATGGCCAAATTTAAAGAAGGCCGGGTCAAGAGAAAAAGAGAAAAAGAACAGGCAGAAGGTTGGTTTGAATCGTGGTTCAACAGCTCCCCAGGTCTCACCACTCTGATATCCACACTTCTGGGTCCCCTTCTCACTTTACTTCTGTTCCTCACCTTTGACACCTGCATTCTAAACAGATTGGTCCAGTTCATGAAAGAAAGACTTTGGACTATTGAGCTTATGGTCATGAAGAGTCACTATCAATTCCTCCAAAACCTAAACAACAAAGCCTATGAGCTCCAGGAATCCCCATGATTAGGCCTTCCGGTTACCAGAAAAAGGGGAGAATGGGAAATCAGATCTTGGATTCAGACTCCATTTTAGAGAACCTGACCTAAGTTTGAACTTGAGTTATTACCCAACAAACTTGCATCTAGCACCAGTTTCCAGGTTACTCCCCAACAAACTTGCACCTCCAGGTTATAAGCCTGCCCTTGGCACTTCACTTCCTAACAACCACCAATCAGGAGGAAAACAGAAATGAAGTTTATGGTTTGGCTCTGAGCATCAGCCAATTATTTTAAAGGGCAATAACATGCCATAGTAGCTCCCTCAACTAGATGTGTGCCAGGCTAGAAATTCACTTGCTTGTTTGCCTACATAGATAAATGCTCACTTAAAACTAGGATAAGGGCTTCACCTTTAAGTTCCACTGCATCAGGTTCAGTGGTGAACCAAAGTGTGACCCTAGTGCATCAGAATTAACTCCCTGTTGGGCTTCTGAAGCTCATGAACAGGCACAAAAAATAACTTTGATGACATACCATGTCATTCATTTATAACCATCCCAAACTTAATTACTAATATTGCAGAATATCTCGTCCAACAATACCTTTTCGACTCTACATCATATATTATTTTATATGTATAGTTTATATTGTAGTTTTTAAAATGAGTATGAATATGTCACCAGATAAATTGAATAAACAATACGTCTAATAGTTACTTCGATTTCTCAGAAAAATGTTAGTATAACAGAGTAAATGAAGGTATAGTAAGTACTTAGTATTTTATTTTTGTGGTGAAAAGTAGGAAAATTTGGGGCTACTTCATTTATAAGTTTCTTAACAAGTGTAAGGTCCTTTGCCTTCAATTAGAGAACAGAGGAACTTCTTTGTTCTATAGTATAAAATCTATACCTAATTCAATTAATGCTATGATTAAAAGTAGAAGTGGGTAGAGAAAAAAATGTGTCTCAGATAATTCTACAACAATATTTACATGTATGTTGCTCACAAACCAAATGTGTACCAACTGAGAGACAAAGCTTGTCTGAAAGTATTTTATAGCAATCTCAATAGAAAGTTAGTCCACCTCAAAGTCCTCCAGATAAACAACCTTATAAAAAAGAAACAAGGAAAAAAAAGAAGGAAGGAAAACAGGAAGGAAGAAAAGAAGGAAAGAAGGAAGGAAGAAAAGAAAAAATAAATAAATAAATAAATAAAGAGGGGGGAGGGATAGAGGGAGGGAGGGAGGGAGGGAAGGAGGGAGGGAGGGAAGGAGGGAGGAAGAAAGCCTGAAGAATGTGTACTTTCTAATTCTGGTTTGTTAAAATTTATTTTGTAAAGTACAAATTCTAATTGAGTGACACAGGAGAGAGCCTCTCCTTTTCCATCTTCCTTAGTTTACTCTGTGGAAATCTGATTCAGATGCTGCCATACCAGGTAATAAGGATGAGGAGAAATAAGGTCCTTTGTACTCCAATTCTCCAAAGAAACACTGCTTTGCTCATTGCAGAGGAACATAAAATAATGGTCTTAATGAAGTTCAAATCTGTGGTAATTAAAACTAATTTTGTCCAATTGTTCACTTTTTATATCCTGTTGTAATCAAAATAATATAAAATGGTAAGTACTCAGTTTAATGGGAAATTAATATTATTGACACTTTTATAAGCCATTGTAAATAAATATAGTCATTAAAGAAAGCACAATGAAATCTACCCAGACTTTATTTTCTAATTATTATTCTGTTATAGGATGTCACATTATGATGCCTAAAATTTCTTTTCTCAGTCTATTACAAAAAAATGCAAAGCCTACATAGCTCGTTAAGTGTGTACAAGATAGTATTAAAAAATTAATAATGCTGAATTAACAAAACAATTGTTAGTAGCAATGTGATTGTTCTTTCATTGGGGTATAACTACAGCTGCTCAAATTTTAATTTACTATGAACAAAGCTTATGTGCATTCTTGTGAATACATCAGTTTCTAGCAATGTATGTTGTCCTTTAAAGTCCACACTAATTTTTATTTTTTTCAAGTCTTCATCAAGAAATCACTTTTATATAGCATATTAATTTAAGATGATTATTGATTTGTCAACATTTAATGACTTTTATCTGTTATTTTATATACCTTTTGTTTTTTGAGACAATACAATTTTATTTCTCTCCCTCCATTTACTCTTTTTAACCCACCCCATGTAGCCTTCTTGCTTTTTAAAATTTTTTATTATTGTGAAATACACTGTACTTAAATAAAATATTATTATTTTTATATTAAACTTTTTTTTGGTCTTCTAGTGAGAGATGAAAGGGAGAATCTGGATAAGAGGATGAGGGGATAAACTAGGAGGACTGAGGAGAGAAACCCATAATCAGATGACTTAAATGAAAAAAAAAATCTATCTTCAATAAATGAAAAAATTGGTGCCAGCTAGTAATTGTATGGTGATATATTTGAGTACCAAATTCTCTTCCTTTGATCACTGTATCTATTTTCATTATATTACCATGTTAAATTGATGACCATACCTTTGTAGTGTACTTGAAATTTTGGATAAAGATACTTCTAGCAGATTTTTTAAATTGCCATAGATTAAATGTACTTTTAATTATACTTTAGTTTGTTGTAATTATAAAACTATTTAAAGTTCATGGAATTTTTGTGATGCTATGTAAAAATACAACTAAATTTTGTATTCTTATTAAAACCTGATTAGTTGCTTGAAGAAATATATCTAACTCTGTCCATAAAATGTCTATTGTATTAAATATAATCAGTACTATATTTTTGCTATTGGATTGAGAGTCTATTTCCTGGGGAAGATTATTTCTCTCACTGTCAGCATTCTTTCATTGCCTCCATTATTTTTCTAATGTTGTGTCTTATGAGATTTTCCTTTCCGTGTGTCTATTGGTATGACTATTGGTGACATCCCCTTCCAGATAATGTTTATGAAACCATGTTGGTTTCATGAGTGTTGCATTGATGAACTTCCTATGAGATACAGTATCACAGGAAGTTTCCTGTTCCTCTGGTTCTTACAATGTTTTCATTCCCTTCTTCTGAAATGATTCATGAATGTTAAGTGAAAAAGTTGTAGTAGATGTATCAGTATGAACTCAGCTCCATATAAAAACTCTGCATTTTGACAAGTTGTGTAGTATGTAACATTTTCTTTCCTCAAACTTATAGAAATTTTTATGTATCTTGATTATATATGTGGATAAATAAAATTTAAAATCTGTATTTGTTTTGTGTGTATATTGAAATTGAAATAAAAACAAGTTTTCATTTCCTAGTCTTTAACTTTTTTCATACCTTTTTAAAATCATAAAAAAATAAATATCATGTCTTTAGTTTAATTTCTAAAGTCTCACAGTTACTTATTTTATGTACCATAACATTATAAAACATATTCAGATTGAAGAGTATATTTAATCCAAATTTTTGCTTTTCTTTAGTATATATTATTTTAGCTAAAATAATTTTATTATATAATATATATATATATATATATATATATATATATATATATATATATATAAATTTTATGGTTTTATTTATGCTTTGAGGATTTTGTACAGTGTTTGATGGTATTATTCCCACTTTCCCAAATACTCCCAGATGTTTTTGTAACCTCCCACCTACAAAATTTCATGATCATTCTCCATCATAAAAATAATAAACTAAAACAACAAAATAACCATGGAGTCTATTTTTGTTGGGTCACTATGTCTGAACATTGTTTGCCCTGGAGTATGGGTGATGAATGCATTGTCACTATTGAAGTAAACCAATTTTTCCTCTCTCAGTAGCTGTCAATTTTGAATTACTTCTCAGCTAGGGTGAGATTTTATACCTTCCTTTATTTTCTGCATTGTAGTCTGACTTGACCTGATGAAGATCTTGTGTCCTAGTCTGTCTAGAAATTATTGTTTCCTTAAAGTTGTCTACAACTTCTGGCTTATAAGTACTTATTATCATTTTTTTCTTACATTGATTTTTCTATAAGTATTCAGAGAAAATAATATTTCAAAAGCCATTAAAAATCCTTACCTATTAAACATTCAAATATATCTTCCTTAAATCTCTCTTGTTTTGAGAATTTCATAGGCCCCTTTTTAAACCTATTTTATCTTTTGCTAATATTTATAGCTTGCAAGACAAAATTCAATTTATTTTTCTTTATTTTGAATCTATTTTGCTATATATTTAATTTATTCCACTATAAAAATATTCACTAATTTATTCACAGTTTTATTCTAGCTGGACAAGAAAAAACAACAATTCATCCACTACAGAAAACATTATACAAGATCTCTAAAACAATTTAAGGAAAATACTCACACAATACAGAAATCTCACTGCTATGCATATATCTCACTGAAATTGTTCGTTGTACTGAGGAATTACCTTCAGCCTCATATTTAGTGAAGCACTATCTATAGTATCTTAATTATATACAAAATAAATATTTTTCCACTGATAGACAGATGAAGACAATTCCCCATAGATAGATAGATAGATGATAGATAAATAGAGATATATAGTTTATATAAATGTATATAAATTTATCATATAATATTTATAATATTTATAATATTTATAATATAATATTATATAATATATATTATATATAATATATAATATAATATAATATATATAATATAATATAATATTTATAATATTTATAATATAATATATCATATGATATTTATTCTGTATATATATATATATATGTATATAAACGTACCATATTTATATGTACACACACACACACACACACATAGACACACACACACATGCATACACACACACAGTAGAATGTCATTTGGCTCTGTAAAATCCTAAATTTCTATCATTTGTGTTGTGAATAGAACAAAAAGTGATTATAATAGGCTGTCCCTAAAAGGCAAATAAAGCTTTCTCTTTATAGATATAATTAAGGCAAATTATCTTATAGAAGTTGAAAGCACAATGACTGATAGGAGTGATAAAATAGGATAAAAAGAAAAGATGAGGAAAATCTGGTGCAAAACACACAAAAAGTCAGAAAAGGTTCTGCTATAATCTCATACAGTAGGCTAATAAAAATAATTATAAAGTTCCATACACTTTTAAAACTAAAATAAAAGGTTATGATTGTTTTCACTACAGAGAAATGAAAGTTGTTTGAAAAGAGATGTTTGCCCTTAATTTAACATTGCACTCTACACTCATGTATCACAAAATTATTTTCCATATATAAGTGAACTATTTTACCCAGAGAAAACACTGATAACAGACCACAATAAACAAATTTTGTCAGGTATAGATTGGTGGCCTAATGCATTTAATTAGGATTTCTCACAAAAGAATGTGTGAGGGTTTCCTTATATAATCATGGGATAGTTACAAGTGACTAACTCAACAAAGAAAATAGCTTTCCTGCTAAAATGAGTAAAGTAATTATATGTCCTCTGAGAAAGGGAGATTCTCATGAACATCTAACACCTTTCATAATAAAATATTAATGGCCCCTGTGTTGTGTGGATCTATGGAGAGTACCTAGTGCTATTGACAGCATAAAATTATAATGTTCATGCATTATGCTACTTCATTCTATACTGAAGCATTTCACAGTATTTTATGAATATACAAAACTTGTTGTGGCCAATTATAAATAAAGTGAAGAAATTTTGAAGTCTTATGTTCAACTTATTTGTAATATTGCATGTGTAAGTAATTTATAGTGATTCTATCTTAATTTTTAAATTCTTTTTACATTATTAATATAATTATCCATGAATAACTATATATTTCCCACGATTTATACTATACAAATTTATATACATTTCTTCTTAAATATTTGCATGTTTCTTTAACACATCCACCATAAAATTTTAAAATTCTTATTGGTACATGTTCCAGCATCTATACTACTTATCAAGTTAATTTGTCTCAGCATTCAAGTCATTCCTTTAAAAGAAAAAAGTTCTAATTTTAACAAAGGAGTTAGAATTTCTAACTGCTTGTCATTTCCCCGCTGACATAATACTTGAATGGCCTGCTATATCTCTGTGGTGGTCATCTGTAGTAAATTACAGCAGTACTACCACCAGCAGCTTTATAATCAATTTTTTTGGACATTACAACTGTCTTCTAATTAGCACAGTAGCAAACTATTGGCAACTCTTAAAATATTCTAGCCAAGAATAGAAAAGTCCATGAACAATTTTCTACTTTTCTGCCATTGAATATAGTTAAATGATTTCCTTTACTGCTGCCATGTATATGTATTCATACTGCATTAAATGAGATCTGACTACATGCCAGGTATGGGTACAAAAGAATCCCTTTCAAAGATTGCCTCTCTATTGAGTCTCTGTCTAAGCAAGATTTTATTAGCCAATATCTACCTGCAAGATCTTTATTTACTGTTGTACTCACAAATCACAGATCATTTTACTGCTTAATAAATGCTGCATTGTTATTCTTTCTATTCAATTGGTTTCTGTAGATTAGAGTCTTGATTTGATCTGATTCATACAAAACTAAAACCTGTAATGCTATCAATAATTAGTTTATGGGAAAAGAATCTTAGGATAAATTACTTAAATATAACGTATTTAGTCCTAAAATCCTAAGTACACATGTGTAGGTTTCCATGGTTTGCAGTTGGGTATTTGATAACCAGTTAGTGTACTCTTCTCTGAAGAAGATTATTTCTTCAACTTTTAACATTCCTTAGTAGCCTGTACTACTTTGTGTTAACTTGATGGCATAACAGTTTTACCCATCCATATTGGTAAATCTATTGGTGTTATATTTGTTCAAGTATTCATGTTGCTGAGACTTTCTGATTGTACCTTCTAACATTACTAGTAGACACAATCTAAGAAATCTCTCCAATCTTCTGACTCATACAATTTTTACACTTATTTTCTGTAATATTTTCCAGCTTTCTCCATGCCAAGGTATACAGTATATTTTCTTTTGTATTTGTATTTTCTTTTGTTTGCCCTTACAGAGGAAGAATAAGTCCTTACTGCTGAGGAAACCATAAACAGAACTCAGAAACACCTGAGTTAGAACTGAAATAATGCCTCTAAGTTCTAGATTCATAGTACCAGAAAAGGCTATGTAAGCTTCCAAATGAAGGAGGACACTAAAAGTTCTATTCATCTAGGATACCTATCACAAGGGCAGTCATCATGGCACCATCATCCTAAGGATGCAATTGGCCAGAAACCACAATTTGTTAATTGGAGACTAATTCAGTAAGAAAAAAAAACATGCCTGATGCTGAAATCTTAGCTAATTATTCTGTGCCAGTGAAGTTATTATAAACCCTGGTCCCTAAGACCATAGACTGGTGGGGGCTTAATTTCTCATCAGGAATCTTCTCTTCTTAATAGACAGAGAACACTTAAAAAAAAAACACAAATAAAACCCCATGCACTTATACAAAATAGCACCAAGGCATAGTAACTGTGAAAATTTTTATCTCCAGGTATTTGTCTAGTGACTACAATGGAAGTAATAATATGTTTAAGAACTAGTAAGGATGGTAGCAGAAGATGGAATTACCAGTAGGCACAAAAGGCTTTTTCAAGTCAATAACAAAAGAGGGCCCTCTGGGACAGGCTTGGTAGTGGACACCTTTAACCTCAGCACTCTGGAAGCAGAAGCAGGTGGATTTCTGTGAGTTTGATGCAAGCATGGTATACAAAGTGAGTAAATTCCAGTACAGCCTAGGATGTTACATAGTGAAACTGTCTTGAAGCAACAACAACAACAACAACAACAAAAACAACCACAACGTTTATCAAATAAAGATCCCCCAGTCTTTATTCAATGCAAAGCCACAGTATAAAAATAAGGGTGTTTGCTTGAAATACTATGTTAAAGCTAACATTATTCTCTTACTGGGGGCCTAATAGTGCCTTTATTTAAAAACTGTGAAGATAAAAATTAAAGATGAGAAAATAAATGTGATACGATTAGTTATAATAATTGGTTATTTTCATCTTACTGACATTGTATACAATAGTTACTGATGTAAATAAGTGAAAAAATCTTGAAATAAGGACATCTAGTCAGCCTTTATTTATTTATTTATTTATTTATTTATTTTCATAAATTAAATTAATATATTGGCATTTGTAACTTTAAAACTAATATTATGTCATTGAAGTTAAAAAAAAGAACTCAATTAAGATAATATCATGACAAACTAATGGTAACTCTACAAGTGAGTGAAATAGTAAACATTATATAGTTTGTATGTGTGTGTGTGTGTGTGTGTGTGTACATGCATGCATTAACACAACATTTTTTTTATTTTTGCATGGATATTATGCCTTAGTATGATTAGTAGAAAAAGGCACTGTTTAAGGACCCGTGTGTGATGACTAAGGCATAATCTTCTTGACTGCTTGTGCTGGTTTACATATGCTTGGCCCAGGGAGTAGCACTGTTTGGAGGTGTGGCCTTGTTGGAGTAGCTGTGTCACTGTGGGTGTCGTCTTTAAGACCATCATCCTAGCTGCCTGGAAGTCATTCTTCTACTAGCAGCCTTCAGATGAAGACTGAAACATGAGAGGGACTTGGGAGGAAGAAAGGAGGGGGAGGTAAAAGGGTAGCAGGTAGGTATCGGAGAAGAAGTGGATGATACACAGAGGGTCATGAATTTGAACAGAGGTGTGTAACAGTGGAAGATGGGGAACCAGCAAGTTCCAGATGCCAGGAAAGCAGGAGGCTCACATCACCCAGTGGGGATGAGATTAGCTGAAATGCCAAACAAAATGGAGGGAGAACCTGTAGAGACCATATACAGAGGTTAGGCAAGGCCCCCAATTGGGGGATGGGGCCACCTACTCATCTCCAAATTTTTAACCCAGAATTGCTCCTGTCAAAAGGAAATATTGGGACAAAGTGTGGAAAAGAGTCTGAAGGAAAGGCCATCCAGAGACTGCCCCACCTAGGGATCCATCCAATACACAGACAGCAAACCCAGACACTATTTCAGGTGCCAAGAAGTGCTTGCTGACAAGAGTCTGATCTAGCTGTCTCCTGTAAGGCTCTGCCACAGCCTGGCAAATACAGAGGCAGGTGCTCAGAGCCAACCATTGGACTGAGCACAGAAACCCCAGCTGAGGAGTTAGAGAGAGGACTGAAGAGCTGAAGAGGTTTGCATTCTCATTGGAAGAACAACAATATCAACCAACCAGACTCCCCATAGCTCCCAGGAACTAAACCACCAGCCAAAAAGAGCATATGGAGGGTCCCATGACTCCAGCCACATATGTAGCAGAGGATGGCCTTGTCTGGCATCAATTGTAGGAGAAGCCGTTGATCCTGTGAAGACTCTATGCTCCAGTGTAGGAGAATGCCAGAGCAGTGAGATATGAGTGGGTAGGTGGGCAGGGGAGTACCCTCATAGAAGCAGGGGGAGTGAGGATGGATAGGGAGTTTCCAAGTGAAAACCGGAAAAAGAGCTAACAACAACAAAAACCAACCAAGGTATTGTTACAAGAAAACATGTAATTATAGTTGTATGGGGATGTATCTGTAGCTGACAGAGTCATCAAAAAATAAATTGATAAGGAAAATGTTATATATATATATATATATATATATATATATATATATATATATATATATTGAATGTAGAAAGTTGAAATACTAAAATATACAGGTAAATAAAAGAAACTAGAAAATAGTCAAAAATATCTCTTAAATAGAAGATATTCGGCTTGGAGATATACCTCAATAGTAAATAATGCCCTAGATTTGATGTCCAGTAATCATATAGGTGTGTGTGTCACCGGGGGTCTGAAAGGAGGCCAGAAAGATATATAATTTTGTAAAATGCAGTAAGTAGATCTTTAAAACTCTGCTTGAAAACTTGTGTTAGGTATAATTTTAGTAAATTACTTTACAGAATGCTTGAAAATTATAGTTCTATTCTTTTAACAATATCATATTTTCACAAATTTGGAAATAGTATGGCTCCATTTTAGTCATTTTCACTTTGCTTTAGTTAACATTTATACATTGAAGAGAAGAAATTTAAACATTTTCTATAGCAATTTTTTGTTAAAAAGAAAATTGCACTTTCTTAGCTTCAAGCTCTTCTTTCTTCATTAATTAAATATATTTTAATTCATAACTAAGATAGTGTATAATGTTTACTAATGTAATAATCTGTAGTGTTCAGTATGTTTATGGATTGGGCAATGTTCAAATCAGATTCTACGCATTTATATAAGAAAACATTACTATTTCTCTAAGGGAAAATATTTAAAATTCTTTCTTCAAGCTATGTTATATTTATAGTACATCACTGTAATCATTGCCAACTTATTAAACAATACCACTCCTTACTCTAGATATCCTTCTATGTCTGTGATGACATCTGTGGTGGTTTGAATAAAAATGGCCCTTCCTCATAGGCTAAGGCATTTTTACGATGTGTGTTGATGTTACTATAGTTGGTGCTTTGTTGGAATGACTAGGTGTCAGTCATTAAGGTCTTAAATGTTCAAGCTAGGTCTAGTATAATAACATTTTCTGCTGCCTGCTGATCCAGATGGAGAACTCTTAGCTCCTTTCTACCACCATGTCTGTCTTCACACTGCTATATTTCCCACCATGATGATAATGGACTAAATCGCTGAAACTGTAAGCCTGCCCCAATTAAATGTTTTAATTTATAAGAATTATGGTGGTAATGGTGTTTCTTCATTGCAATAAAACCCTAACAGAAAAATTTCAATCGACTTTCCAATTCTATTTTATATATATTTGTTTATTTTGTTTGAGACAGTATCTCATGTGTCTAAGAACTTGACCAGTAGCTGAACCCAAGCTATACCCAAGTACCAGGAAGGTCTCCATGGCTTTTCCTTGGCCCATACCCCAGAGTTATTCTCTAGCTACATGTTTATTTTCTTTTTGAAATTGAATTCATTTTAATTTTGTTTTTAATTAGAAAATACTAATTAGAAATGTTTTCAATCTCTTAAATTGGTAGCCTCTTTTAATAAGAATAAGAATTTTAGCAAGTAATGTTTTTGGATTTAAAATTGCTATTTTTCCAAAACATTATAGGAAGCATCACAGAATTTAAAAAAAAAAAAAATTCCCATTTTTACTAGAACTGTTTCATTTCCAACTATTCTATTTATTGCATTGAATATAAAATACTTATGTATGATCTGTTAGGTAAGTATTCAAAGTGAGTCTTGAAGAACAATATATTAAAGACCATCTAAATTGGTAGGTGTGTTTAGCAGTAGACTGTATTCATCAGAGATGAAGAAGAAAGAATTTTACAAGGGTATTTAAGTGGTATAGTCTAAATTAATTTCCACACAAATTCACTAATATTTTTATTCCAATGTAATTATATTGGCTGATAGAATCCTTATTCTAATTACGTTGTTACAGCATAAATCTTACATATCCGATTGCCCCTCTCATAAAACATGCTTGGAGGACACAATAAACCTCCCTTCATACACAAACATACAGAGAGGATGTAACTAAAACACCCTTACCACACACTCTGACCATTTATTGTTTTAGTCACAGAATATGGAATGTCTTTATATATTAATGGAAATTGTTGGAACAACTTACAGTCTGCAGTCCAATTTAACCTAACAATGGGCAGCTGTTGTTACTCAGGCCTTCAAGGATAAGGTGTTTCAGTTGGTCTTTTGCATAAATCTGAATACTGAAGAAGTAGGCTCTAACAGATATGCTATCAAGTTAGTGCAATCAGGCGAAAAAGAAGGAAGGCTTTCTTTGTCCATTGTCCTTATGTAGGCCTACAGCAGAAGGCACAGGCCAGATTAAAGCACCACACCTGGACCTAAGCTGGCCTTTAGTTGGAATTTGCTCTATCCCAGACTGACTTAGAACTCAGAGATCTGCTTGCCTCTGTCTCCTGGAATTAAAAGACTATACCACCTGATCTGGACTTAAGTTTTTCACAGCTCAAGATACAAATTAAATGCCTGTGTCTTCCAGTCCCAGGATCTGAATAAAAGAAGCGCCCTTGATGTCTGTTTAGTAGTTCATTGCAGATAGAGTAAAGTTGACTACTGGGAACAGGCATTGTATGCACTGATGTTGAAGTTACCAATCTCAAGGACTATGCTATAGATAGAGAAATGTCTCAGTGGTTAAAGGCAATTGTTTTGCTTGAGGAGGACAATAGTTGGGTTATAAGCATCAATGTGGTAACTCATAACTAACCATAGTTCCAGTTCTGGAAGATCAAGTTTCTTCTCTGACTTACACATGCATCAGCCATATGTTTTGTACATATATATCAATACAGGTAAAATCTTTATACACATAAAATAATATAAATTATTGAATTTTTAAAAATCAATATGAACCATACCTTTTAAAATGTTTATAACTCACAATTTATATAACTGAAAAACAAGAATAAATGTATTTTGTACAAGCATTGGATTTGGCATGTTATCATGTTTTCTGTGTCTTTACATATTATATTGTTAAAGATCAATACTAACATAAATTAAAATTATGTTCAACTCTTTCTATAATTACTGGCCTATAATTTATTGCAATAAATATAAGCTAAACAACAATTTTCTGAGATGTGGAATATTTTAAGTAAATTATATTTAAATAATTATTAACATGTAGTCAGTATTCAAATTATTCAGGTAATAATATACTCAAACTGCTCTTAAGAACACACAAATATGAATATATTATAATTATTACATAGCTACATAAGTAGTATACAATCACCAGTCATTGAGACATTGCAAATTGGTATGTACTAATATTTTAAATACTTTTTAGCTCATTGTATTGCCTTAGAAACAGACAATTAGAAGAATAGAAAACAAAAATATGGACAAAGATAAGACTATTTACTATTGGCATATTTTCTATTGAAGTAATTAGACACCATAATCAAAATAACTTACAGAAAGAAAAATATCATTGTGACCTTACAGTCCATCACTGTCATCATCACCATCATCAACACCACTTCCAACATCATCATCACCAACGTCATGTAGAATATGGACTCTTAACAATTGAGAATCAAGAATTTAATTATGACTGATATTCTCATTCAAGCCACAACAACCATGAAAGAATAGTGTATGCCATTAAATAAGACTATTGTACAAGCTTTCTAATGAATTTAAATTCATTAGTAAAAAGTCATACACCTCTATATTAAGGAGATTGGAGCAAGTTTAGAAAATTTAGTAATTGTAATAAAAATAAACTTCTACAGTCACAGAATAAAACTTTCCACTGATTGGTATCTGTGAGATACCAATTACTCATTTATACATAAAGTTCTCATGACTCAATCTCATTTACCCAAATGTTTTTAATCCATGTTAAAATATAAATAGAATTAGATAAAAATTATAATTAGAAGATGGAGCTGTTTTTAGAAAGACAGTAAATATAAGGATTCTGTTATTTTAGAAAAACATATTACGTTACACTTTAGTAGAAGGTTTTGACAAGTATGAAAGTCTTGATTCTAAAACTCTCAGCCTCCACTTTTTGGTTAAATGACTTTTTACAGAACTCATCAGTGGTTAACGAATGTTCCAATATCAATGAACCCAAAAGACTGATTAAAAACAGTTGTCATGTAATAAATATATGGTAATTAGGACATTCAGTTACACAAACATAACTATGAGTGATTTGCATTCTTGTAAGAAAGATATACTTAGAATCAAATATGGTTGATCCAGCTATGCCACTCATAGGCATATTCACAAAAGATGTTCTATTTTTCCACAAGGATATTTGATTTAATATGTTCGTTGTGATAAAATAAAGGATCTAGACAAAATAAAGCAAGAATTTGAAACATTTACAAAAATAAAGAAAAAGAACACACAGAATGTATGAGACACCATGAAAACCACAAATCTGTCAATTATAAGCCTAGATGAGGAAACCCAAGTCAATGTCATGCACAAACTGTTTTAAAGATCACAGAAGAAAAGTTTTTCAAACTAACAAACCTAAAGACATACAAATCCAAGTAGCTCTAAGAACATAATATTGATAAGGCCAGGAAAAAATAGGATTGTAGTTCACATATTGAAAGGGTATAAGTTAACATCCATATATAAGAGAAAACTCAAAATCATTCTGTGGTAACTCACTCTGATTTATTCTTTTTCTTTTTATCTCCATCCACACACTGTCAACTTTTATTTCTCAAGTGTTGAATAATATTCTATTGTATATATTCTTTATTTGGTTATCATTGGAAAATCTTGAGTATAATTTTACTCTGTTGATATGAACACTCAGTTATATATTTCTCTTTGTTTTCTCAGGATGGCTTCAAACTAGATCTCAGAATAGAATCATTGGATAGAATATATTATATTAATATATTATCTATCAGTTCTGTTTTTCATCAGATGGTTGGTGTTTTGTTTTACATAATATATATGTTAATTAATTCATTCATTTGTGTGTGCTCTTCCTTACTAGAACTGAACTCTGAATGATCACAGAATTTAGGTAAATAGTATGAGGTCAGGGAGAAAGGGTCTCCCAATGAAGAGAAATATTGAAAGTTATAAAAGAAACTGGAATTGGAAGATTAAATGGGATGTGATATTTTTATGAAGATAGATATCTAACCATAGAGACCCCTCGAAAATCCAAGTACAATCCTTCTGTTGCAAAACCTTCATAAATATATATATATATATATATATATATATATATATATATATATGAAACAAATGTAAATACAATCACCATAATGGGGGAGACATTTACTGAACTAGATAAATTATGCTACTAAATGAAACATTTAGTGCTTGCAATTAATCTTAGTCATTGGCCAAAGGAATCCCATTGAAACTACCAAACATTACAGGCTACTGACAAGTCTATTGTTAAACTTCCTCAACATGATGGTAAGTTTCTATTTCTAAATATATGACTTACCAATTGAATTGAACATAGAGACATTGAGCTAATAATTTTCAAAAAGCTTTAGATGAACTAAATAGACTTTATTATTCTAGAAGGCACTCTGAACATCTATCACATACCTCCAGACCCCATGACAAACAACAACTTGTCTGCAAGATATTCTCCTGCAGCAGTGCCACAAATATTATAAAAATAATCAAAGCTTGATATGAGATTTACAACACATTTCATGAGTTATTATCTGTACCAAAAAATTAAATGAACAAAAACTTGAGACTGGTACATCTAGGTCTTGGAATAAAACTAATAGTATTATTTAAAAGGGTGTGACAATAAAATGACATAACTTAACTCTCACTCTCAGAAGAGAAGCATATTCTTGCAGAGGATGGGAATTCAAAACATAGACTCAAAACTGTACAATTTATAGAGAGTAAGCACTTTGAGAGCAATAAGTCCTAAAAGTAATTTCTTCATGCAATTTCTCAAGTCAATGGTCATTGATATATTCAGAAGAGAAAGTGGAAAGATTGGTAGAATCAAAGATGATTAATGACTCCAAGGAAACTATCTTTCAAACACAAAAGTTGTGACTGATATATGAACTTCCATAGACTGTGGCAACAGAAGATCTGGACAAGGTCAAGACAGATGTGGGTCCCAAATGACAGATGAGTAGGAACAATGGACATAGGATAACAGTTCTAAGTAAGAATCTATTTGTAATCAATATCAGCTGAAAAGGGATAATTAGTTTTCTATAATGGTGTATCATTAAGTATATCAACCATACTCTACGGATGTCCCCATTTCTAGGAGTAGCTTCCCTATAAAAAAAAAATTCTGTGTTGTATTCTTATGTTTTGCATTTTAGTAGGTTTTTTATTTATTTTTTTGAAGAATTTTATCTTACTGATTTTTTTAATATTTTCTTTGAATTTTGTTTTGTTATACTTTGTTGTCATTGTGGCTGTTTTTCTGTTTGGTGAAGGAGAAAGAATATAAATTTTTGTTGGTAAAGAGGTGAGCAGAATGTGGGACAAGTTGAGAGACAAGAAATACATGATCAAATGTCATGAACCACTATAGGTGAAGCTAAAAATTAGCAGGTGATCTTCCTAAGGTGGGTCCACCTTGGATTAAAATCTATGACAGATGTGCTCTGGTAGCAAGCCCCAGGAGAAATACATTTTAGGAAAGACTCCTATTTATATGATGTTCCTCTTATTACTAAACATGTAAAACAATCACAAAGTATTAACTCCCACTTTTTAGCACTTTTTAGTAGATTTCTGCAGAACAACAAACACACTCCTCTAATATTATGTCTAGACAAGGCAATCCAATTAGAGGAAAAGGATTCCAAAAGCAAGAAAAAGAGTCTGAAATAGCCCCTCCTTCCAGTTAGGAGTCCTGCAGAAGAACAAGCCACACAACTGTAACGTATATGCAGAGGGCCTATATTAGCCCCATATAGACCCTTGGTTGGCAGTTCAGACTCTGTGAGATCTTTTGAATTCTGGTTAGTTGATTTGGTCGTTTTCTTGTGGTGTACTTGTCTCCTGTCTCCTTCAATCCTTTCTCCCCTGTTTCTACAGAATTGCCTGAGCTCCACCTAAGGTATGGCTGTTGGTCTCTGTGTCTATTTCCATCAGCTGCTAATGAAAGACTCTCTGCTAACAATTTGGCTAGGTATCATTCTATGAGTATAGTAAAACGCCATTAAGCACCATTTCATTGGGTTTTCCTTCTCTTTTCTCTTTTGTTGTTGTTTTGTTGTTGTTGTTGTTATTGTTTAGTTGTTTTTTGTTTTTTGGGGGTTTTGGTGTTTGTTTGTTTGTTTGTTTGTTTGTTTTAGTTGAATTCTAAGTCTCTGGGTATTCCAGCTTCTGGGTTCTGAACCTCCAGGAAGGATTAGGGGTGAGTTCTCTTTTGTGGTATGAATCTCACGTTGGATCAGTCATTCCTTGGCCACTCCCACAATTTCTGCTACAAATTTATCCCAACACATCTTGAAGCCAAGACAAATTGTAGGCTGAAAGTTGTGTGTGACTGTGTTCCTGTCACAGTCCCTTCACTGGAAGTCTTGCCAGATTACAGGAGATGGCCAATTAAGGCTCTGTATCCCTCATTCCAAGGAATCTTGAGTAATGTCACCCTCATACATAGTACAGTAGGTTTCTAGTGTGTCCCTGACATGCTCCCTTATATCAGTTGTCTCTCCCAATACTCTCTCTGTCCATCCTATACCAATCTGATCCTTCTTCTCATCTCTCTCTTTCTACCTGTGATGTCTATTGTATTTTACCGTCCCAAGGAGATCCATGTATTCTCCCTTGATTCTGCCTTATTACTTAGCTTCTCTAGGTCTAGAATTAGCTTCTCTAGGATTGTAGCATGGTTATTATTTACTTCATGAGTAATACCTTTTTTGTCTTTCTGGATCTAGGTTACATTTTATGTATTTGCTGGTCATTTATAAACATTTATAAACTGCCTTTAAGAAAAAAAAGTTACAGTAATTTTACCCCATAATAAAAGATGATTTAATTATTTGGGTATTTAATTTTGTGCTTTAGGTGTTAACCCTAACCCTAACCCTAACCTAAGTTTGTGCTTTAGTGTTGTACTTTAGTTGCTTAAGTTTGTGCTTTATTTCTAAGTACAAAAATCCCATTGAAATTATTAAAACTTATAAACATTGCCAATTTTAAAGTCAATTGTCATATCTCCCATATTTTCCCAATTTACTGTGTATAAGGATATCTGTTAAGTTATGATAAAATATAACTTTAACTAGTATTTAAATATTTTCTTACAAAAGCCAAATTATATAAGAACTTTTGAATGGGACTTTTAGGTGAAAATTTTCATAAATATTACTGGACTTTATATGCATTAATTTGCTTTTTTGTCTTAGCTTAATGGAGTTAATTTTATGTTTTATATTATTGTTGCCATTTTATCATTAAAGTTTTAACACACTCTGTGGGGAGCCAACAGAAGGCAGCTATCATCCTTGCAGCCATCTTGAGCCATATATCCTGACAAGAGACTTGTTTACAATAGCATACAACAGCTGAGCACATTCTGATAACATCTTGTTTTAGATACCCAGGATCTTCCCTTAGGTATGTGAGACTTAAAGGTGTGATTTAGAGATAAGACCTCAGGGCAAGATTTAAACACATGACTTAAAGGCATGGCTTAGAAGTGAGACATATAAAAGGCGAGAAGCAGACAGAAGAAATTATTAGTAGAAGGCACATGGGAGCAGGTACTTGGATTAGGCTTTAGATAGTAGGCACTTGAGATTAGACACTTAGACTAGAGAACTTGGAAGAAGAAGTAGTAGGCACTTGAGACTCGAGACCAGCAACTAGGATTAGACACTTAGACTTGGATGAGACTCAAGACTAGAACTTGGAACTGGAAACTTGGAACTTGGAGGCACTAGGGACTAGGAACTAGGGACTAGGAAATCAAGACTTGGGACTTGGACTAGGAAGAGAGACTGAAGAATAAACGGGATTGAATCACATTCTATCTGGTCTCCATTTTTTGTGTCCATCCTGACTCTCTCTCTTGCTGAACCCTGATGCAGACTGGAGCAGCTTGGGGCAGTGCAGGCTCTAACAATTTAGCCCCAAAGACTTTTGGCAGTGAGGGTTCCAATACTGATAGAGTGGTCCGAGACATTTTGGCCCCCAAGCGTGGGGTAGCTTGGGTCCGAAGCATGGGGAAGCTTGGGTCGCAACAACACTCTATCATTTATATATGTATAAATGGGAAAAACCAAGCAGCAATAAAATCCTGAACATCAAAAATCAGTATTTAGGGATGCTATCACTATTGAAATTAAGATGATTTCTTTCAAACATGTAGTGCCAAACATATACAATTTATCCATAAAATATATGCTTCATATTAATACTTCTACAGCTTAATAGTTGTCCAAATATTGTGTACAGTGTCAAAAAAAAAAGAAAAAAGAAAAATCGGCATTTGCAGATGAGCTCATGTAAACTTTTAAACAAACAAATACCTTCATGGGGCACTGCATAAAAGATATGACTTCAGTAGAGAACCTAAAATTTTTCCTCAAAGAATATAAATTTTTCTTTCATTCCTAGGATATTTGACACATAAAGTAGAAATTGAAATTGAACATGCTGTCATAATTAATGCTGAACAAAATTGTACTACAAAAATTGTTGGACAAAAAAGTCAAACTATGCAAGAGATTCTCATTCCTTTATGTAGTTATTCCTGGAGTATCTTTAAATTAAAGTTACATGTTCTTTCTTCCGTTATTAGGAGTTTATTAGTTTCATACTGACCTTCCATAGTTCTTATTTGGCCTGACTTTCCTCTCCTATTCTCTGTCTCTCCTTTTCTTTTCATGCTACTCTGGTCTTCAGCTTAAATGTTAGTATCTCTATTATAGATCTTTTTTTGTAAAATGTGGTCCCTTAGTCCAAGCAACCTAGCTCCATTTGCCTGAAGTATCCTCACAGTAATGTTTCTCTCAGGACTAATTATTTCCTTCCTTTTTTTATCAAATCTAGCCCATAAGATCATGATGAAATTATCTGTGGTGTTCAAATAAAATGCAATTGAATGTTGAAAACAGAATTCAAATGAAAGAATAATGAATTAATGCAACCTTAAGGCCTAGAAAGAATACAGATGGTGCATACTTCAAATAGATTAATTTCTTTTTAGCTCACCATTTTAATCATTGAAATTAGCATATATAAAATAATCATTTTGCATTTTAGATGGTTTGTGATTCTTTATCTCATCACTGCTGAGTGTTAGAGATGTTATTCACACTCATGACTTTTTAGTGGTATTTCAACTCGATACTCTTAACAATACCAGTTTACATTCATTATGCCTGTCAATCACTGACACTGTCAAAACAGTAATATTGGCATCACAGTGAACTTTTCTTTCAATTACACATGAAATATCATGATTTTAACTGAACTTTTGGTGAAAAATATATCATTTTTGAATTATTGTATTTTAGCATTGATAATATTAAATAGTACTCACAGAAATATTTAAGAGGCTAACAAATTAACTTTAGTAATTTTTGTTACATAGTGATACTTTTGGATAATTAAAGATGCTGAGTGGTTATCAAACGTGCTATATAAAATATATGTATTTTACAGTTAATTAACTTATTTTCATGATATTTCAGAGTTTAGAAAGAGAAAGTAACAATAAGTTAGATTATTATTAGAAGATAAACAACAGAACTTTTTTGCAGTATATCCATGAAGAAGTATGTAGAAATTAAAGCATGAACACAGAGGAGAAAAATACTACTGCATTGAATTTATTCAGTAGTTTCTCTGAAGAAAACAACTTTGCACCAATGCCTCATCAAGAGAAAAGAATAAACTAAACTAGAAAGAATAAACATCATGTTTTGTCTAGGATTATGACTTTGGGAAAACTTCATTTTTAAAATTTGTGGCCAAGACTAAATAAAATATGGATTTTAGGAAGGATATTTTGAATGATGTGCTATAATGATTAAGAGAGCCCTTGCTTCCTGAAGTCTAAAGGGGCCTGGCATCTGAGAATGTTATATAAATAAACATACTTCTCTTCTTATTTTTTGTTAATTCATGAGGTTTTTTTTCTTTTATTTTTTTGTTAAAATATAATTTCATCACTTTCCACTTTCTTTCATTCCTTCAGTTCTTCTATGTTTCTTGTCTTTAAACCTTCCCACCCACTCACAAATCAGTGGTCTGTTTTTGTTTGTATAATGTACCTATGATATACCTAAATTTTAGTTTTGAGGTTAACAATGTATTGAGTTTGTATACAGTAATTAGAAACAGTGCATACATATTTCTGGATTGGAAAGGCTTTGCTTCCTCTTCATAGAATGAGGACTTGTCTATAGGTTAGGTTTACTTCAAGATTGAGCTCTGATTTTAAAAAGCTCTTAAATAAAGAATTTTATTGATTTGGAATCACATAAATGTTTTTCTGACTGCTTTTTTCCTTGTGTGAGTTACAAGCTGTCAGTGCAGATGTTTAATTTCCTTTTTAGTCACTATTGCTGGGTAGTAAATAAAGTGGTAAATAATATGCTAAGTTCTCTAAACTCATACAATAACATTCTTCATTAAAACTGGAATTTACCACATATATAAATAATATTGATATATGTGTTAGATATCCTCTAATGTTGTTGGAAAGTACAATTTGTACAAAATTAATAAAATTTGTGAACATGTTAACAAATGACAAAAATGTGAAATTATATGTAAAAGCATTCAGTTTTGAATGTTAATTTGATATATTTATAAAATGAATTTTATTCTTTAATTATTAATACGTTTCCACTTAAAATGGTGTGATAATTTATTTATTTATTTATTTATTTATTTATTTTTAAGGGGCGCATCAGATATATTGGGGTGGTGTTGGGTGGGGAATCTAGAAGCAATTTCACAAATGTCTCCTACAGGAACAGCCTCTGCAATTTGCTAGGTGTTCAGATACAAGAAGTTCATGGGGCTCCTCCAGCAAAGATGAGTTCTTGGGCTGCTTGGATGTCATCTTCAGTGGCCTAAAAGGCCTGGAGGCTCAGCTCGTCATTCTGAATGCCCATGTCACGCAGTTGCTGTAGTTGAGGCTGCCACTGGTTCTGAAGGCTGTGCTGCCCAGAGGCCTGCAGGGCATGCTGGAGGGCTTGGCTAAAAAGATCGTTTGAGATGGGTGTCCCTGACTGGACACCAGAGGACATTGGCAAGGTGCCTGAAGAATGGCCCTAGGTGCCAGGTGTTGGTGTGCGAGAACTGCTCTCTGGAGTATTGGCCAGGGCTAGGGCAGTGGCCAGCTGCTCTGGATGATGGGGCAGGGCCCTACAGCTCCACTGTATCCCAGGGAAGTGGGGCGGGAGCTGGGTGTACTGCTAGAGGGCCTGGACCGAGTAATTGGGTGAAAGTAGTCCTCATCATCTGAGAGCCCGTCAAACAGGAAACCACCTGGCATACCTCTGTAAGAGCTGGGGGGCAAGCTTCGGAAAGAAGAGTCAGCTCCTGGCATTGGGGTGCTGCCCGCTACAGAGTGCAGAACCAGGATTATGGCATTGACTTGGGCTGAGTGATCAGGCACCAATATATTTAGCATGTTGGGATCAGCAAAGACAGAGAAGAGGTCCTTATCCTGGAGAACCCATAGAGCAATGGGGTCACTGCTGAGGCCTGACGTGGCCACAATGATCTGATCCAGAGACTTTTTATTGCTGAGCATCTTAAAGGAGCTGCTGTGAAGGGCGGTGTGCAGGACCCGGAACTCTCTCAGGGCAACCACTTTGTTCACAGGTTCAGGTTTTTGATCAAGCTCAGGACAAGATTTTTGGAGAACATGGACTGTGGACCCAGGCTGAATATCATAGAAATCAAGGGTCTGGTCATCTTTTAGCTTCTGGCCACAGTAGATCAAATCTATCAGCTCCGGGTCTGGAATAGACTCCTTGAGCTTGCCAGCAATAAGCGGCTTTAAAAATGAAATGCTATAGATCCCTAGGGAATATTCTCTCAGGTCTATCTCTGACAACTGAAGAATAGATTTGGGAGCAAGTGTCTGGATGGCCAGCTTCATTGCCAGATGCCAGTCTGAAAGAGACATCCTCTCTCTTTCATGCTCTCTTTCTCCTCTTCATGTGGAAGGAACCGGGCCACAGAGAGCCGCTGGTGTAAACACTCACTCTTGTGATAATTTATTTAAATTTGCCATATTATAAGCCAAGCTTATTAGTTGTTTAACATGAAAACGAAGAAAGCAAAAACAAGTTCTTGACTTTTGGTAATAGCAGAGATATTACATGTCATAATTTAGGAATATTTTAAATATGTTTAAACACACACACACATATATGTATATACATGTGTATGTGTATGTGTATGTGTATGTGTATGTGTATGTGTATGTGTATGTGTATGTGTATGTGTATATGTATATATGGCAAATACACACATACATGCATGCATACATACATACACACATACATACATACAGACAGACAGACATATTTCCTCAATCCTTCTTTCACCCTTTCCTCTTCTTCCATATTACAATTTCCAGCACCTATGTTCAGATATTTCCTACTATAGATATCTTGTCTCCTGGTTTTTTTCTTTTTATAATCTTTGTTTCTGTGGTCACTTCAGGTTCTACACCAATGTGTAAATATTAGGAGTTAGGAATTGCAAATTAGAGAACAACTAATTGTGATCTTCTGGGTCTCAGTTACCTTGCTCTGAATAAGATATTCTAGTTTCATCCCATTTACTTGCAACTTACTTTTCCCCTTAATTTCTGAATAGTATTATATTCTCTATAAGTACCACATTTTCTTTATCCATTCATGAATTGAAGGCTATATAGATTTTTATTTTCACTAGCTTTTGTGAACTAAGCACCAATGAAATGACTATGTAAGAATCTACAAAGTAGGGTACTGAATTCTACTGGAATGTACCATGCATTGGTACAGCTGTGTCACACTGAAGATATTTTTTAGTATTTTGAGGATTCTCCACACTAGTTTTCAGAGTAGTCGCAGAAGTTTGAAATCCCAGCAATAATCAATAAGGGTAGATCCTCATAGATTCTCAATTATTGTTGTAAATTTTCTTGTTAATTTATGTCATTCTGATTAAGATAAGATGAAATCACAAAACTGTTTTAATGTGTATTTTCATAATTGCTCTCAGTGATGGACACTTTTACAAAATTCTTTACTATTTGTATTTCTCCTACTGATAATTTTCTATTTAGATACCTATCTCATTATTTTTCAATAGGGCGATTAGTTTCTTTGAATCTGCTTTTTGAGGTTTTTGTATATTTTTCATATTAATGTTCTGCTTGATGTATATATGGCAAAGATTCTCTAACATTCAGTGGGTTTCTTCTTCAAGTTCTTTTGCTGGATGGAAGCTATTAAACTTTTTGAAGTCATATTTCAGATGAAATTCTCTTCAGAAAGCCCATATCCACTCCACCTATACCCTATAAAATATTGCCCATGGGTTTTTCGTTTGTTTGTTTTTTCCCTAAAATTTTCAGAGTTTGATTTTCATATTGATGTATAAAATCTACTAGTATTTGATTATAATGTAGATAGATAGATGCATACATAGATACATAGATACATAGATGATTTATACATGATAGATACTTCATTCATCTAAATATAGACATCATATTTTGTAGTTCCATTTGCTGAAGATGTTGTTTTTGCCAATCATTCTACCCAACCTTTACTTGCCAGTGGCTAAAAATGTCTCAGATCAGAGAGGGAAACTTACACCTGCCAAGTTCCTCAACCAATACAAAATATGAGGTTTTCTAAGTGCATGTCCTTATACCTACCCAGAGATTAGTGTAATTTGCATCACTAATGAAAGAACCCCTTTTTTTATGCATGTTTCGAAATTAGGACAGTTAGAATGACCATGGTTCTCACAGGTGAAAATGTTCTCACACTAATCCTATTTTTATTATTCAAGTTAAGAAGACAATGAGTATGGTTCTAGGCCATGTAATCCTAGTGTTTCAAAGGTGAGTGCAGTAAACTGATAAATTCAAGATCATCTTTAGATATGTTTTTAGATTTACAACACAAAATATAGAAACAAAATGATAGAAAGAGAGTAGAGAATGACCTTAACAGATTATACTATTTTTCTTAGCACTCAAAGGAATAGAGTCTCTACAATGATAATGGAGGGGTTCTCAGGAGAAAAGGGATAGTTAGACTTATATCAAGGTTTGAGAATAAAAAAGTCATCCAAAGTCAATGCAGCTTTGTGGAGAGCTGTGTGTGAGCCTGCAGTCTCTTCTCCCAGGAACTGTTTTCTCAAGCTAGGCCATCTGACTTGGGGGAAGTAGGATTTCTCAGCAAAGGGTTCTTTCTGGTTTGTGACTGATGGATAATGTTAGAATAAAGTCACATTTAATTTAGCAAGAGACCTGTATTTTGCAATGGGAACATTTCATCATTTCAAGTCATGGAGTTATAGAAAAAAAAATTGGGGAATAAGGGTATTAACTCTTAATTTCTTCAAACTGACAGGCATAGTAATTAGAAAGAGATATTTTGGTATCCACTGAAGAGGGTGTTTTTCTTTATGTATCTGATGAAAGAAAATGTTAACTGAATCAGCTGTAATGGTTCATGCTAATGCCTTTATGTATTTTTGGAAAAGTGGTTGAGAAATAAGAGATAGAGGGCTAAAACATACTATATGGTTGCAGAGTGAAACTGAGAAGTTGCTCAGAAAGATGGAGGGAAGGAAGGCAATAAAATCAGAAGATAAGAAATGAAGAAATAAGAGGTGAGTATTTAGCTTTTAGAGTCCCCATGTAAGGTATTGCAAGGGTATTGTGTCTTAAAGGCTTTAATATTTGGTAGAAGTGAGTCAGATCAGAATATGATGCCAATGGAATTAATTAGTTGGAGGAAAGAAATAGTTTGATGTTTGTGATTGTAAAAAGAATAGAGGATGGTAGAAGTCAGAAAGATTTCCTTCTAGCTCTAATCATTGAGGGTGTTAATGGTCATCCCCAACACCAAGTGTGCTGCACCAAAGTGAACTAACAATACAATAGGGAGCTACAGGACTGTGAAAGAAGGAAACCAAAGGACATAAATGGATAATGTAAAGAACTCTATTAGCCTATCATGAAAGGGATGAAGAGTCACTGCAGCCAAGTTTTTCCTCAATGTCTAAAATGAATTTTTACAGATAAATCAGAAACAAATGGAGTTATGGTAAGGTGTGAACAACTGGCAGAACTTAAATGGAACATTTCATTTGAATATAAGAGCAAGCCTGGTTAGTTTGAGGAACATCTGTTCAGTAAATGATATATTTAAAAAACTGGGTAAGCATATAAGTATGAGAAGAATTTTGAAGAAAAAGAGTGACTTGAGAAAGGATCCAGAAAGGATCTGGAAAGGGAAGTATCCAAATGCCTATAAATAGGACAAACTATAGTTGAATTTTTAGTCGAATCCTGGTATCTTCAGGTGTCAATTGCAAAGCAGTTAAGATTTGTTGAAATGGACACAGCATCATTCACTGAGGAAGGCACAAACCTCATCCTTAGCAGTAATCAGATCAAACTTTCTTAAGAATAGAATTGGCCTTGAAGGATGTTAAAATAATCTGCAGTTTTTAAAAAATATTTAGAGAGCTGGTTAGACACAGAGATTTACTGATACAAAGAAGCCTTAAGTCTACCTGTTATTATTTTTTTCTGAGTCTAATTTTTTTTATATAGTGGCAAGAAGAAAGATGTGTTAGATGTCCGATGGATTAAGTTTCCCCTTCAAAGATAACCAGAAATAATTCTGAGTATTTAAGGCTATATAACCCTCTTAATCTTTTCCCTCTTAATGTCTTTTACTGGCAATGTAGAGATGTCAACATAAAAGAGCCTATCTAAGCTAAGGGACCATAGTATAACTTAACAAGTGGCAAAGATCCAAAACATACATCAGACATTCAGTGAAAAAAAAAAAAAATATA